>CAUYUJ010019989.1:125000-166618 GCA_963575745.1 Prorocentrum cordatum
GTGCGACACACAACAGTGCGGTGAACAGTGACATCGGGCGGCATAGAGGGTGCGGGGCGTTACCCGAAAGTCGGGTTGATGTTCGCCCGGGGGGGAGGGCTACTGTCAAAATCCATGGTAAGGATGCGCTGCTTCATCAAGGCTACCCTTGCATCCCTGCTTCTTCGGCCCATCCAGTTGACGCCCAGGGAGCTCTCAATGAGCAGCGCAGACAAACGGGGCCGTCTGCGCCGCGCCGACATTAGCGCGTAAGCTGCCCGCGTAAGGTCGCGCGTAAGCGCTCTCCTCTCCAATGTGGCGTGCCACGCTGGCGGCCAACCGTCAGCCGCCGCGTAAGGTCGCTGCGCAGTCTCGCGTGAGACCCGTTGTGGATCGTCGCTCAAGTGGTGGGCGGGACTTCCCAGGGCCTTGTACCCTTAGCCTGACATCCCTCCTGTGGGTTCTGATGGTGCTTGGGTTATGAGGAAAATTCTGGAGGCCTCGCGCGGCGCGCAACAGTTGTATGATCGGATCCACACGTCAGCTCCGTGAGCTTTGGGTCGACAACGTACATCCCCTGTGGCGGATCCAGGCCTTTTGCGGGTAGCTACTCTGCGAGTAGTGGAACGCGCTCGTCTACAAGTCCTCCGCAGCGCAGCGAGGACGCGGACGCCATCGGCGGCACCCCTGGCGCGGGCGCTCCAGGCTGCACGCCGCCCGTGGGGAAACTAAGAGGCACCCAGACCCCAGACCCCCTCGCGCCGTGAAAATATCGCGACGGGAGGTTTTTCGTTGTTTTCGGCCTCTGGGGTGAAGTCGGGCCTGTCCCTCTACAGGAGGACTATCCAAGAATAGACTATTTTTTGAACATTTCCTCGCATTTGGGGAATATGTTTTGACTATTTTTTATGTTTCGCTCACTCCTGTAGGGGGACAGGCCCGACCTAACTCTGGGGGCCCACACTGGGCCTCGGGATCGTCAAGAAACGACTCAGGATGAAAAGCTGGTCCCCAGGGAATGGGTCCGAACCTCTGGGGGTCTCGTCATAAAAAATCATGACGTCGGGGGTCTGGGTACCGCTACTCCGCGGACCTCTCCGAGGGCGCGTTCTGACCAGGATTTCGAGGCGAATCCAGCGGTGGCGACGAGGGCCTCCGAGGAGGCCCCAAAAAGGGGAAAGCGGGCAAAGGGCAGAGGAATGGGTCATTTTCCTCCGAGCCCGTGGCCCAGAATCGGCACACCGTTGAACGATCTGGCGTTGCTGAGGCGGCCGAGGGTTACAGTTTGACAGAGCCTTGCGGCGTCAGAGATCAAGCGCCGGGGTCGACATGATGCAAGCCTGCCGTGGGCTCGGTGCCATCCAAGCATGCTGATACAATGTGTGCGTCGCCCCCACCCCCCAGGGCTCATTTCGATTCCTCCGATTCGATTCGATTCGATTTCGATGAGTTCCGATTCCGAGTCGATTTGACTTCGGGATCCGACTTGGATGCCGATTCCTCAATGGAGGCCTACTAGCCCGCCGATTTCTGCCGATTCGACTTCTGCCGATTTGGCTGCCGTTTTCTGCCGATCCGATTCATTTCGATCGCCGATCCGACGTATCGATTCGATTCTGGGCTCTACTGTCCCCCCCCAGGGACGACGCGCGCACCGAGAAATCTTCTGTTATGTGCGTCGTGTCGGGCGCTTTCTGGCCGTACCAGTCGGGAAACGATCTGCTACAGGATGGTTATGCTGTATTTGCATGTCGTATGTTCGGGTCGGGCGCACGCCTCCGAGAAGTAGACCTGGTACCGGTGTGTCCTTGCGCGCTCAAAGCAAGGGCCAGCCCGGGCCCGGGAGGGGCTCTCCAGTTTTGAGATCGTTCCTTAGGTCTGGCTCGGGGGGGATCTGCAGTCAAGACGCTGAGAGAGGTTCCCCTTTGGGCCCGGGAGGGGCCCCGCTTGCTGGGCCACTCCCTGTGGATCCAGCTCGGGGGGATCCCTTTTTGATGGGCCTGTTCTCCACCACCGCCACCACCATAAGTTGGAGGGGGAAGGGGTCCTCCTCCTCCTCCTCCTCCTCCTCGTCCTCCTCCTCGTCCTCCTCCTCCTCCTCCTCCTCCTCCTCCTCGTCCTCCTCCTCCTCGTCCTCCTCCTCCTCCTCCTCCTCCTCGTCCTCCACCAACTTATGGTGGATGTGAGGGTGGTGGTTGTGGTGGTGGAAAACAGGCCCATCGCTTTTCTTGCCCGAGGCTCACCCGTGGCCTGGCGAGCCCCTGCGTTTCTTTGCGTCGGGGCTCACATGCGGTGGCGCGATGGCTGCAGCCCTTGGGCCGGGAGATTCGTTGAACTCTACGCAGTCGAGCTGCACTCTTCCCTCCTCCTCCTCCTCCTCCTCCTCCTCCTCCTCCCGTTCCACGCCTTGGGCCAGGTGCTTGCAGTGCGGGCCCATGCCAAGAAACATCCTGCTTGCCTCCAGGGTGACCTTGGTTTCCTGGGTTTCGAGGGTTCTGCGATGGAGAGCGCGACGCTTCCGCGCCAAAAGCCCATGGGCGTCCCAGGGTCTCGGGGTTGGGTTTCTTGTGGACGGTTTCTTGTGGACTGGCCTCCGCTGTAGTTGAACTCTACGCTATCGAGCTGCGCCTTTCCCACAGGCAGGGGCCCGGGTTGGGCGGGCATGGCCGTCGGTGCAGCGGCTGCCGCTCGCTTCGTCGCGCTCGCGGCGGCGCTCCAGGCGGCGAGGGCCTGGGAGTGCCGCAGCGACGTGGACCTGGGCCAGGTCAGCCTGGGCACTGCGAAGGGCCTGGCGATGGACGACACCACGCTGCGCTGGTGCTCCCAGAACGTGCCCAAGGTATGGCCCAACGCAGACACGGCGCCCGTGTCCTACCTCCGCCTTTTCAAGGCATGGGATCCGCTGTGGGAGGAGAGCGACCGCTCTGCAGCCTGGGACAATCTCAAGGCCTACTGCGAGTCCAACGGGGTCCGGGTATTATTTGGCACCCCGCTGTCGTGCGACGAGGATGACGACGACCAGCATTGGGAGTGGACCAAGGAGCTCATGCTCTTACTTGGCGAGGAACACATCATGGGACTGGGCATCGGCAATGAGCTCGAACTCCTGCAGTACAAGGGCGGAAACGTCACGGAGGAGTGCGTGGAGCGCATATGGGATGGTGGGTACCTCTGGCAACGCTTCACTGCGATCGTCTCAGAATTGGACGCCATGGGGATGGACAGCGTACCCGTGACGAGTGTGTTCACTGGCGCGGCCCTAGCTGGTGACGGCAACGAGGCCAAGCCCTTCATGGAGGAGCCAGGCAAAGCGCTCGTCACGACGTTCCTCCGCAATGCCACTGAGGCGTATGGCTGGCGCTACACCTTCACGTGGAACTTGTATCCCTACTTCGACCCGAACCTGCCGCTGGACGCAGGCTCGGATAGCACGTGCAACGATGCGTTGGACTTCGCCGCTTGCTGGGGTCAAGACTGCGCTATGGCTTCGACGACGAGATATGCGCGCTGGCTGCAGTTTTTGCTCACAGGCTACAAGAACCATACGGTGTGGATCGGCGAGACGGGCTGGTCGTTCCCTAAGTCCGTGACGTTGACCACCCCGCTGGCAGACTGCGAGGACTGGTCCTCCATGGAGACGTTCCAGACCTTCTACGAGGGGTTCCTGCAGTGGGACCTCACCATCGATGTCAACGGCGACTGGCCTCCCGTGGATGCTGCCTTCTGGTTCACGATCCGAGACTCGATGCAGTTCGGGTACCCGGAGAGCTTCGGCCTCGTCGACAGCTGCGCGGCGCCCGACTGCAAGCTGAGCTCCCAGGGCTTCCAGGTGGCCGCGTACGAGAACTTCTCGGCGCCGGACGGCACGGCCTGCCTCGGGCCCGCCCTGTTCGAGGGCTTCGCGGAGAACGGCCGCGACGAATGCCAGGACCGCTGCACGCAGATTCCCAGCTGCGCGTTCTACAGCTTTTGGAACTCCACCGAGTGGTGCCGCCTCACGGCGGACTGCTGTCCCGTCGTGGATGGGGACCCAGTCGTCGCTGTCTACGCGAGGCAGACGGAGAACACCACCGAGGCGTGCCCGACCCCAGCGCCGCCCACAGCGCCGACCCCAGCCGCGAGGCGGGGACTTCTCCACATCCACCGCCTGGCGGAGCGATCTTCGGGGACCCCTCGGCTGGCAGTGGCTGTGGACCGAAGTTTTTTTAGGCCCTTGGGGGCCAGCCTGTCTGTACACATCGATTCACAGATGCACCGCCCACTGGTGCTCAAGAACGTCGGTACCCCAGGTGGTGGATATGGATCCAACCCCGCCTCGCACCAGCTCCGCCCACGGCGCCGACCCCAGCGCCGCCGCCCACACCGCCGACCCCGTCGCCGCCGCCCACTGCCCCGACCCCATCGACAACGACGGCCGACGTGCCGTCCGCCACGACTCCGGCGGACGCGCCCTCCGTCACGGACCGGGCGCCGCGAAGCGGGGGCGCGCTCGGCGCCGCGGCCTTGCTCGCTGCGGCGGCGTCAGTGTCGCCGCCCTGTTTTTTCACATAGCTCGCCTTCTTCGCAGTACACTCCAGAGGAGGGCGAGTTGGGATTACGATGTTGCAGGCTGCCGTCATGTCGACGCGGCGGCGACCTCGTCGCGGGCGTGCAGGATGGAACACCGACGTCGGCCCAGAACCGGTCAATGCAGAGCGATTTGGGAGCCGAGAAACCGCCGATTCTTCAAGGTTGACCGATGCACGCGGTGTCAGTCAGAAACCAGCGTCGGGGCCTTCACGGCACGAGCCTGCCGCAGTTGGCCTTCGGAGGTCCCCTCGTCGCCACGGCTGGGCGCAGCTCGAAAGACCTGGTGCGTCTGGACCCTGGGAGGGGTCCTGGGACCGATTTCGAGCTGCTGCCGTCTCAGCTTGTCCTGCTCCGCCGAATGCTCAAGGCCATACCCTTAGTGGTTCTCCGCCCAACCGCAGCTCCACGTTGTGCAGGCTGCCCACGTGCCGCATCGGGCACGGCATACAGACGCCGTCTTCAAGTTTTGCGTTGCGCGCCAGCCAGAGCAGCTTGCGCGCAGGAGGCGTGCTGGCGTGCCGCACACTCGCGCGACAGATGCTTGCGCGCCGTGTGCGAGCGCGCGAGGATGTCAACATTGTGATGTGGAGTTTTTAGCCGGAAATGCGTTTGGAAGCTCCATAGCAGTGGAGCCAGCTGGGGGTCTGAGGTGGCCCAACACTGGCTCTGGCAAGCAGGACGGGCGGGCAGGTTCGAGGTGCTGGGTTCGATTTGTTTGTTTTTCTTTGTGCTCTCGTGTTTGCCTCGCTCGGCCTCCGGGGGCAGTTTTCGAGGCCCACCCTGAGGGTCTCGCGCGCCGGATCTCAGCCCGGCAGAAGATGGGGGAGGTTTGAGGAAGCGGTCGTAATCCGACATAACATATTCATTTTATGTTCAGAACATGTGTTATATAAACGTACATAATTAGCACGCAAGTAATATTTAAGTACAGATCAGCACGTTGAGATGTAAATCGCAACATATGCATAAAAATCAACACGCGCCAAACAATGATTCGACACGTATGAAGGACAGGTTTGGGAGGGAAATAACATCATAACGTTTTTTTGTTCGAATAAAGCACAAGTTGCACGGGAATGTGACACCAGCTATAGGCAGCCAGCGGCATATAGCTGTGGATGTAAGCTAGATGGCGCAATGATGTACGAAGCATGTGCAGCATTAGTCGTGACATCATATTGCCATAATAACTCTACGATTAAGTTAATGAGTGCATTAGTTACTTCCTTTATGATGTATTGCTAGATATGGAGACATCTTCGCAATTTTAAACACATGGGAATATTTCCTAGAATGCAGTTTCCGCTTGAGAACTTCGGTTCTTGCCCAAGATATCCTTATGAATCTGAGCATGCGGGAGTAATTGTAGTCGACGTCGTCGCCGACGTCGTCGTCGAACACGTTTTTTATAGTTAGGTGTTGTGTTTGTTATAGTTGTGTTTGTCTTGTGTTTTTGAACTGCAGGAGGTTGGTCCCTCCAAGGGGAAAGTAGTGTCGTGGCTCCTGGCGGCAGGCACGGGGCGCCCGCAAAGCTTGCACTGTCGCGCAAGCGGTGACGCATGCTTACTGTACACGCAAGCGTCGGTGTTGCCAGTTGCCAGATCATTAATGCTCTAGATTCTAGATCGTGCTGTTCGGTGTGCGCGTGGTGCTGCGCGGAGTCCTGTCCGATGGCGAGGCTGGCGACTCCACGAGAAAAAACTCATCTGCTGATGCTGTCGACCGCTGGGCTGAGAAGTCCTTCCACTTTGACGGGTCCTTCACTTTCCAACCGTACGGTACCCAGCTCTCTGGGTTGTTCGGGTCCCACGGGATAGATGGTTCCAGCCCGTTCTCTGTCTTGGTAGCTTCAGTCGTGTAGTCGATCCACCCTTGCGGGTTCTTGACCTGCCAGCCGTATGGGACCCACGTTTTCTCGTCATCTGGGTCCCACCAGTGAAGGGAGCAAGGGTTCATCGCACGCTTGTTGTAGTCCAAGTTCTCGTCCTCCTGCGACTTCGTGAAGTCGCGCTCCATGCCGAAGGGCCCCGTCATCGATATGTCATCTTGCAGCACCGCTTTGGCACAGCTGATGTGGTCGATGGCCTTGTTGATCGTCTCGAGCTGCATCTTCATCATCGTGATGTTGGTGTTCAGCGACATGCACTTCGCTGGGGTGCCGCACCGTTCCGCCTCGCCGCGGACAATGCTCATGCTGAGTGACCGTTGGTGCTCCTTCAGCAACTCGTGGCCTGCCTGGAATGATTCCACTGCAGCGTTCACCACGCTCGTGCTGCTCTTCAAGATCTGCTGCGACTGATGGATGCGGTAGTCGTCTGAACCGATCTCCTGCGCCCACGGCCGACCTCCGCGCTCCATGGCCGAACGATCCATGGATGTCGGCCTGCGGCGCTGCGCCTGGGACGTGGCGTCCTAGGCTGCACTCGAAAGTTCGAGCCAAGACTGGCAACGGAGTGAAGGGCAGACTGAAGCCCTGACGCTTCTTAAGTCCGAAGACATTCAACCACCACCACCAACCCCCTGGGCGTAGGTGGTTTAGGGAGCTTACTCTTCCAACCACAGTCTTCCCCTTCGGGGAGGGGTTTGCCCCGCTGCCCCACCCCCTCTCCTGGACATGGACGGGCGAAGGGGGGGGTGGGGGGAGGTGTCAGGGCGCCCAAACAGGCATCAGTTTTATTAAGGTGGTGGCCACGTGTTGGCCTCTTAATTTGGGGGGAGGCAATGCGAATTGCAACCGCCGCCGCATTTGACCGATGTCCTCCAACATGGCCCCAAGAAATGCCCATGAGGCTCCAAGAGGCCCCGCCATTGCCCCACGATGGCTCGAAGAGGCCCCCATCACCAAGATGACCCCACGCCGGCCGAAGAGTCCCCACCCCATTCCCCACGGCACCCAAGCCGCCCACGAGCACCCCAGGACCGCCAAGACACCCAATAAGACGCACCAAGAGGCCACCAAGAAGCGCGGTACCACAAGAGACTCCGATGGGCATCCACGAGACCTCGGGTCCTGTTGAGTGCCAGTCTCCTCCTGCACCGCAGTCATCCTCATACTCATGTCCTCCCCCCTCCTCCGCATCCTCATCCTCATCATCCTCATCTTTCTCCTCGCCCCCATCATCAGCATCATATTCATCTTCCGTGTCCCCACTCATCCATCCATGCGTCTAAGCTCAACCTTGTTCTTCCTCCTACCTCCTTCGCGCGGTTCGGTGGGGTCCATGCGTGCCCCCGCACTTCGTTGATCACCTCAACTTGCTTGGGCGTCGTTTCTGGATGAGCTGGTGGGGATACGCGGAGCGTCCAGACTTTCAACGGGTTTCATTGGTTTCTCATGAGTTGTGCAACCGATGTGTTGGTTATCGTGTGCAGCTGCTAACTCAGAGACTACGTGAATGCACGCATGCGAGTACCCATAGCGTTTAACGTGCACGCCATCCACATGCTGTAGTGTTACACTTACCCCAGCTCATCGCAGCATCAATCATGATTACGTTTCAGAACGGACGCGATACAATACAATGTTGACGTTGTTTCGGTTCGGGGCGATGTATGTTTGAAGGGTGGCACGAGGATAATGATGACGTTGCGATGGGCATGCGCAGTACATCGGTGGATGATGATGGTGATGATGCGGAGGAGGTGGACGGATGCATCGCCGATTGGCCCACGGGATGTTGTTGTTTGTTGTAAGGGGGATGGGGCAAGGATGCGGATGAGGTGTTGGTATTACTAGAGCTAAGATAGCATTGGGTGGTGAGGGTGACGATGAGGAGGTGGAGGATTGATGCACCATGGGTTTACTGCAACTCTTGAGCTCAAATAGCTCGAGCGCAACACCATCTTCAACATGTCAATCAGATTCTGAACCCTCTATCTCGACAGGGCCGTCTGACGGCCACGTCGGCACAGCACTGCCAACAGCTCTCAGTGTAAGTGCAGCTAGCCCTTGAGCGAATCCAGTCGGACTGGGCATAGGGTCCTGCGGGTGTGCACTGATCTCACCGCTCGCCGACTCTGTGTCCAACCGTCGCCACCCCCGTGCCTAACGTGTAAACCAAACAACTAAACAGGAGGCCCCAAACAGGCCCCATGAGCTGCACCCACCCCTTGATTTTAACACGCTGGAGATCATGAGCCCGCCAGGTTTCCACACCCGAAAGTCCGATGAGCCAGCAGCCGCGGTGCTGGATGCCATCTGTGGCCTCGAGTCGACGAGCGTGGAGATGAGGGCATCTGGCAGGTTCGTGGCAATGCTCATCTCCACGAGGCTGGCACAACCAAACTCCGCCTGGTGAGTTGTCACAAGTCGTGCGCCAACCATTTCAAGAACCCGCTTGACTGATGGATAGTCGTAAAATTTGGACTCGGACGACTGCACGATTATGAAATACACGCCCCTAGTGTGTGCGATCCATGAGAGCATCGCAACTGCACAAGCAATGGTGTTCGCGATCTTTGCACGTGCATCACCAGTCGAACCATGAATATTGACATGTCGTCCAGCAGTGAACCACTTGGGAGTGCTCCAGCACGAACTATTTGGCCTCATGAGAACCGTACCGCCTGCACGCACTGCGTACACCAACTTACATGCATAAGCGATCCCTGTAGTAGTGCTGAGATTTTCTGTCCAATGCCGTGTATCAACATCGAACTCGCGCATTCGGTGGTCGCCAGCGTACCTGAGCCAGAACGAGTAATCTCCACGACCAGAATACAGCTCGATCGCCATGTATACTCGTGCCGTGGACGCGTAGTGCCGTTGCACATGCATGGTTGCCGCATCGACCATGACAAACTCTGGAGCATCGACTGGCACATGCGTGTTGGCGTATACATCCTCGCGAAATTCCCAAGGAATGCCCTTGGGCGCCGCATGTTTGTCAATCCAAACAGGTATTTGCGAGTGAGGCTGCCCAACCAACGCAAGCCTAGATTCATCAGCGTCATATGTTTGTCCATTGCAGCACAAATCCCTGCCTCGTCGGGTCATGGTGGGTACACGTGGCAGGGCACTGCATATAAAGATACATCAGAGCCAGAACATGGCTACGACGGTGTGACGTCGATCGGAAACGGACGTCGCTATAACACCTTCGCGGGGGTGGGGTGGGGGGTGCAGGATGGTGGGGCGGGGGGGGGGAGTGCGAGGATGAGAAGACTTACGTTTCGAGAGGGGGGGGGGTGGGCGACGTTGAGGTGCGGAACCTGTGTCATGCGATGGCGTTCCTCCTGTCAGGCGGACAGGACGAGGAATGCACGACAAGCCTCCGATGGTTCACGCTCAACCTATCAGCTGCAGCGACGTTCAACCCAAATCACTGGTACCCACTGAAAACTCAATTGTGTTTCAACGCGTACTGACATGTCTGTCTTAATGCTGCAACATGTGTGTCACTGTGTGATAGTTTGCTGCGCTGACTGTTTGCGATGCTTGGTTTCGTTAGGTTGGTGTATTGCCCGTTCGATCCACTGCTGGTTCACATCCTCGCGCGTGTCGCGCTGTGTTTGGTTGTGTGTGGTCGGCGGTTTCCTGTTGTCTTTCGCTTGTTGGTCTGCCAAATCACGTTTTCCATGACACCGCTCGGTGATCACCCTCGCCCTGGTGCACCCTCGCACGCGCGTCAGAAAAAGACGAGCTAATCGCAAGGGCAGCTGGCTGATGCGGGGAGGGAGGGGGTGCGAGTAGGGATGCGGAGCGAGAGGGCGATATCACCTCAGCCCGAGACCTGATACAGGTAGGAGAGAGGGGTAGAGTGAGAGAGAGTGATAGCATGCCCCACGACTGCGCGTGAGCTCGGCGCTTATGCTGCGCCCCCACCGAAAAACAGTCTGCCCCTGCCTCGGCCGAGGTACCCGAACAAATCGAGCTTCTCGAAGCATCGAACCTCCCAATTCCTCTGATGCACGCTTGCCGAAACTAGTGCTGCTTGCAAGTTCAGAGACTCGTCTTCAAACGTTGCATAGGACAATGGATTACCGTGCTTGTGTATCCTACGAGTCATGTGTATGAAAAAATGATGCTTAAGCAGCAGGGGCGTGCCCGACTGCTTCATAAACTCATTATGGCAAAGTGCCAGGTCCAGCAACTGTTGCACCACCTCACGGGGTATCTGCATGGGCGATCTCTTCAACACTTTCATGTAGTGATGCAGCGCAAGGGCAGCATGATGAAGCGGTATGCCGTGCCTCATTTGATACGCGTGCAGCCCAGACAAGTACACCGCCCATGGTAACATTGCGTTTGTTTCCGAACCCATTGTTTTCATCATAGGAATATGTTCGTGTCCAAGCATAGTTTTTTCTAGACGTTTGATCCTGTAGTCATGTGGAATATCATTTTCATCGTACCAGCTGAACAAGTGCTCTTCGAGCCGCTCGATACCGCACGAGGACACTGTTTCGAAGCCACCGCTGATATGCCATGGGTTCAACCGCAAGACGCTCCAAAGTATTGCTGATATAACTCTCTGATGGATCCCTAAGTACAAAATGTGCAACACGTCGAGCATGAATGTCAGCGTGGGTGACACATATATGAGTGGGCTGAACATTGGGTTTCTATGGTTCAGAGGGTCTATGCACGCTGGGCCGAAGAACGCAGGCCGCCAAAACACTGCAACAAATGGCAGCTGTACGGCGCTGAACTCTCCTACGTCTGGCAACTGTGGTGTCGGTTCCAATCTGTCGCCTGCTTTCAGGCCGAACTTCGGGACATCTCGTAGCAACACTCTGCCGCGGACGTGGGCTTTGCGCTTGTCCCAGAACATCATCCCATCACGTATCACCTGTCAGCGGGCCGGTGCTTAGTTGCGCGTGCCTGGGCATTGTGCGGTGGTGTCGCTGTTGCTTCGTATGTAAAATTGTAAGTGCGTGTGTGTGGGAGAGAGAGAGGGTGCTCGTGTGTGTGTGTGTGTGCGTGTGTGCGCATGTGCGTGCATATACGTGTGCAAGTGTGCGGGATGTCTATACATGTATGTGTGTGAGTTTATATTTATATATACATATGTATATATATATATAGATATATATATGCAGATATGTGTGAGAATTACATGTGTGTAACATTCGCGTACGCGGTGCCTAAGAACGGATTGGGGAGGGGTGGGGAGGGGCTTAGGGACATTTGCGCCCTATCTGGCTCACACACCTCCCCGCCCCCATCCAGTCGGTTCTCAGGCACCTGGGCCCTTCCATCCATGGCTATATACAGCACGGACAGTGCAGCATCGCCTGTATGCGATCCGCCTCGGTCGATATGAGCACCTGCACTTCGCACGACTGGCAATCAGCTTCGTAGTCATCCAGGTCGTCGGGCATGCCCCACACGTCATCATGCAACGTGACGTCGGCGTAGTCGTGCATGGTGTCGGCGAACGTCCTACACATCATGCACGGCCTCCACCCACTCCCGAGGCCGCGGAGGCCGAATGTGGTCGATTGTTCGATCAGGTCGCCCTTGATCCACACAACCAGCCCTTTCCGTATGGGATCACCCGCTGCTGTTGATCTAGGATCGTGTGTTGGCCATTGGCTGTGGTCATGCCTACGGTGCGGCTTGTGGCCGTGGATCAGTGCCAGCAGCGACCATTTGATTACCAACATGACTTGGTACACCGTGCACCATCCGCGGCAGCCACACTTGCATTGTTCTGATTTTTTCAGGATTGCCAGAGTGTGCCTGCGGCGTGTCCACACATTATACATGAAGAACGCTGTTACTGTATCAGTTTTTCCGACTCGCTCTGAGCGCGTATATCTGATCCCGTCCACATACAAGCACAGTAGCAACGGGCAGTTCTCTCTGCCGATGTGTTGAAGCCCTGGGTGCCAAGAGTAAAGGTCATACGTGTCTTGGACACGTACGTCAGACTGCATCGATTCCACAGACAATGATTCAGTCGTGTCTACTTCTGTCTGAATGGCCTCATGAGCTGGCACAATCGGTATTTCTTTGATCGTCCGCCCACCACGCCCAGCCGTCGGAACTTCGATCCAGTAGTAGTTTGACTCAGGCTTCCTTGGAATAACTCGGTCGAGATGTTTTTGAAAATTACCACCTTTGTTACGACCAGGGTTGAGAGCGAGCGTGGCGGTCTGACCCTCCATCCCAGCTTGTTTGCAAAAGAAGGCAATCGAGCACACGTCCTTCGCCGTCATGGGCCTGGATCCAGCGTACATCTCCAACAAATACTTGTAGAGGGCCGAGCTCGCGGCAAGCGTTTGCCTGGCACGCGCCTGCGAGGCATCATCCCACGGGCTTGGAGGTTGAAGCCACGGAAACATGTGCAGTGCCGAGAGCTAGCGCTCGCGAGCCAAACTGGCTAGATACGGAGAGGAAACGATCGGGGGGGTGAGGGAGATGACGGGGCGGAGGGGGCGGAGACGGAGGGCAGATGCAGATGGAAGGGGAGCGAGGAAGGGGCGCCCCCTCTTTCAGAGTTACCCCCGTTGGCCTGCAGGCGGGAGGGGTGCGCGCCAGGCGCGCGAAAGGAACGCTGAAGTCAGGGCCACAAACGATTTCAGCACGCCCAACGCACACTCCGTTCAGCCCTCCGAGCTAGGCTGAGGTTGAGTATGATTGAGTCTGAATGTTAGTGTGTCTGACTGGCATGAGTCCACGTGAGCGAGTCTGCGAGTGAGCCCGAGAGCCAGTGGGTCCGGACATGAGTGCGTCTGGAGGGGGTGAATAGAGCGCGAGTTGGATGAGGAGCAGAGTCAGAGGTTACTAGAGCTGTAGATTGTGCAATTTGCCGTTGAAAATTTGATGACGGTTGTGTTTTTTCCATTGCCTCCCGGAATTTTTGTACGGTTCTCAAATGTCAAGATTTCAACAAATTTCAACGGATTTCACTGATTTTTCAATGATTTTTCATGCGTGTTTCTTGTATATATATATATATAGTGTTTTGTGCGGGTTTCAACAAAGTTCAACGGATTTCAACGATATTTCACTGTTTTTTCAACTCGGTATTTTGGGCATCAATCGCTGCGAATCGTATGGTTGTGCATGTGTTTTTTGTGCTGATGGCGTGTGATTGCTCATTCTGTGTTGTGTTTTTCGAAGTGTGCATGTGTTTTTGTGTTGATGGCGTGTGTTTGCTCGTTATGTGTTGTGCGTTTCGTGTTTTGCTTGTTTGATCATGTGTGTCCATGCGTTTGGTGTATGTGTGTGTGTGCGTGTGCGTGCGTGCGTGCGTGCGTGCGCGTGTGTGTGTGTGTGTGTGTGTGCATGTGTGTTGCTCTCGTTGGACGTGTTAGCACACACCTCGCTCATTGCTGGAACTGTACGGCACACATGGGTGAGGAGGACGGTGATGGGAGCATGACGGGGCGCATTCTCCCACTGAGATCTCGCTGGCAAACTGTGCGGCGCCTCTCGTGTCACGCGCGCCGAGAGGACTGCGGTGTGCGAACGACTTAATCGCACCGAGTTCCGTGAGCCACCACGTGAACCCGAAACAGCACGTCACATGGGAGAGGCCGAGGCACCGCAACTTCTTGCATGCACCTGTATCCACTGCCACATGTCGGCTCCCCCCCCATGTGTTCGAACGAAAATTGAACACGTGCCCGCATACTTATCTATCAAATGAGCTTGGCGTTGAACGCCACCGAGCAGCGCGTGGATCGCGTCGTCTAAATGTTGGCCAGCCTCTGCTTCTCCGCTTGCATGTTCTGCAAGCAGGTGATTTCGGCCTTGAGCTTCTTCAGCGGCGACTCCAGGGCAGGGGTCACGGACAGGATCTTCTCGTCGAAGGTCTCCTCCGCCATCTGGCTCTTCACCTTTGCGATGTCAGTGATCAATATCTCCTTGATGAATTGGCTCCCCATGGCGGCAGAGACCAGCGCGTTCAGGCTCTCCTGCAGGCCCGACACGCCCTCGGAGTTGTTGGCCCACTTCCACTCGGGCAGCGACTTGATGTTATCCAGGATGAGGTTCGCTTGGGTCACGGTCTGTCCGTACTCCGAGATGGACGTCTGCGCGCATTCCATGTTTGCTTTCTGCGTCTTCTTGAGCTGCTTGATCCTCTCCTTCTCCTGCTCGGCGTCGGTAGTCTTCCCGTCGAGGTCGCCCGTCTGCGCGGTGCCCGCCTTAGCCTTAGCTTTTCCTTTCGGCATTTTCTTCGACCTTGGTGTCGGCTGTGGTGCTGTCACCTGCTCGCTGTGGCGCTTCTTCGTCTTGGCTTCCACGTTGCATCCTCCTTCCAGAACTGCTGGGGCCGCTGGGGCCGTTCCGCCATCCGCGATTGTCGTTGGAGCAGCTGGAGTCGGTTGGGCCGTTGGAGCGGTTGGAGTTGCGGCATGTTTGTCCATCATCTCAGTGATCTCGGTGTATTGTTTCTCGAACTTGTATTTGTACCCCGACTTCATGTACAAGTACTCCATGCGTTTGCTCTGCCAGTTGTACTTGCACCAATATCCGCCCAATTTGATGCAACTGAGGCAGATATTGAGCGCGGCCTCCGCTCCCGAGGACGTGATCCCTGTCCCAGACTCTTTACCTGCAATGACCTCGAACGGCTCGTAGGTGCCGAAGTCAGCCCAGCACTCCGCCATATTCTCCACCACAGTGCGCCTCTTCTTGTACTTTACCCACTCCTCGTCGAACCACCTCTTGCGGAAGTCTGCTTTCGCGATGTTCCCTTTGGAGGTCTCGTATTTCTTTCTCTCCTCTGGGTTCGCATCCAAGTAGGTCTGGAAGCGGTTGCCCAATGCGCCCCTCGACGGCACGACGCCTGTTACATGGGCTTCTTCCAGGAATCGGTCCTTCGTCTTGGAATCTTCCTCAGCCTGCTTGTTAAAGTATTCATTCTGGACGGCCGTCAACTTCGCGTCGCCTTGCGCCTGATTGTAGATGGCAGTCAGCTTGGAGACCAGCTGGGACAAGCTCTGCGGTTCCTTGGAGCGCATGGGGTCATTCGGGAGCTGACTCAAGTTGGCGACCTCGTCCGGCGACGGCGCGTCCTGAGACCCCAGCTGTTGGATGCCGATCTCCGCCAGCGGCGCAGCCTGCAAGCCGATCTCCGCCAGCGGCGCAGCCTGCAAGCCGATCTCACCGAGCGGCGCCGCCTGCAAGCCGATCTCACCGAGAGACGCCGCCTGCAAGCCGATGGAGCCGAGGTGCGGGGCGGGCTGATCAAGTGGTGGAGGTGCTCCAGGCGGCGCACCGTCCTCAGGCTAAGCGCACGCGCGCCAAACCGACACAACGCACGAACCACATATTGAACATCATTGAAACCGATGGCCTCGAAATTTCAAGCTGTTCCAGACGGGGCGCGCTCGTGCGCACGTACGCGTGCGTGTGTGTGTGTGTTTTGTGTGTGCGTGTGCGTGTGCGTGTGCGTGTGCGTGTGCGTGTGTGTGTGTGTGTGTGTGTGTGTGTGGGTGAGTGTGTGCGTGCGTGCGTGCGTGCGTGCGTTCGTGCGTGCGTGCGTGTGCACGGGCATGCGTCTTCGTGAGTGCGCGTGCGCGCATGTGAACACTAGATTGCACGCGGATCCTCGCCCCCCTCGCAAGGGGGACGAGGACGGTGATAGAGGATGGCCAGCTTTGAATGCCCAACTGTCTGGCTGGCGGTCGTGAGACCACGGCGACGAGCCCGCCCCCTCGAAGGTCATGGGGCAGCCCTTGTCTGCGTCGTGCTTGTTGTTGCCGATGTCCGTGCCGTGGTCGCCGTCGCAGTTGTCCTTGCCGATCTCGGTGTCGCCGCCCTTGCCTTGGGACTTGTCGTAGTCGTTGGAGCCGCGCTTGTCCTCGAACGTGTCCCTGGCGTCGCCAGCACCCGCGACGTCGGGGCTGCGACGCTGGTGCTTCGTCTGGGCGAGGGGCGCATCGTCGCTGTCATCGATGGCCGCATCGGCTGAGCTTCTCTTGGCGCCGACGTCCTTGTCACGGGCGTCGTCGCTGTCGTCGATCTCAACAACGGTGTCAGTGCGGCGTGCGTTGATGTCGGCTCCGCTGGCGGCCGCACCAGTGCCGACGATCTGGCCCTTGGAGCCGTCCGTGCCGTCGTCAGCGCCCTGGTCGACGCCCTTGGTCTCGGAGCCGTCCTGGCGGCGATCAGGGGGGGGAGGGGGGCACCGATGTCCGACGAGTGGCAGGGCGAGGAGGAGGAGGGTGATTGTGACCAGAATTGGTATCAGGATGAAAATGAACTCCCTGGGGGCCCCTCGGGGAACCACTGGCGAGGCTACCGAAGTTCGGCTTGAACCCGCATGGGGTCCTCCAAATCCTCCCTAGAACGCTCGCCCACGGGGGACTCGTCCTCAGGGTAGTCAGATTTAGTGTGTTTGTGTGTTTGCGTGCGTGCGTGCGTGCGTGCGTGCCTGCGTGAGTGCTGTGCGTGTGCGTGTGTGTGAGCGTGTGTAGTGTGTGTGTGTGTGGTGGGGGGAGGGTGGGTGCGTGTGTGCGCGCTGTTATTCGTTTCTGCGTCGCATGTTAGGTGTTGGTGCATGGCGCTGATGTTGCGATGCATATCGGCGTTGCTGCTGCCGTGATGCCAGTGTTTCTTGCGTTACCAACGGGCATGAGATGCAACGGGATGCAACATAATTCATTGTTTTTAGAATGCTTGTTAAATGCGTGCGTTTGTCATGCGTTCGCGATGCCGACGTTCAACCGTTCTGGGTGACAGAGGAGGGCCAGGGTGAGGATGAGGCGGGGAAGGATGATGAAAGATACTGAGGCCATTGATGAGATGCTGCTGCTGATGATGCTGATGACGATGATGCTGGTGATGCTGCTGCTGATGATGCTGCTAATGATGATGCTGCTGATGCTGATGATGACGTTGATGATGATGATGACGATGACGATGATGAGGATGATGATGATGATGATGATGATGGTGGTGATGATGATGATGATCATGATCATTATTTTTGGTTTTGCCGCCCCCAGGCGTTGTCGTTGAAGCCTCATGGGTCTTCCATGAGATGTACGAGCGCGGCCTCCATCATGGACGCGGCTGGCCCGTCCATGTCGCTCGTGGTGTTGGCCGTCTCGCCGTCGGCCTTCGTGTGCACGTGATCTGTGATGATCGTCTTGCTGATCGAGTCCTTCTTGATCGGGGTCGTCTTCATGCGTGGGGATGGGCTCCCAGCTGCGTCCGTGCAGGTCTTGTCTGCTGCCGCTGGTGTCACCTGCTGCGCCGCCAGCTTCTGCTTTGTCGGAGTTGCCGCTGCAGCTGGCTTCTTCGTCGTCGGGTGGTCGACGTGCTCCTCATGCGTGGAACGCTTGCGCTTGATCTTCTGGCACGCTGCCGCTGGCTTCTTCATCACGGTCATGCGCATCTTCTTCAGCGGTGCGTCGTCGGCGACGGCCTCGTCTTCCTTGTCGGCGTCTGAGGCTGCGTCGGCATCATCAGCATCTGCATCCTCCTCCTCCTCGTCCTCGTTGTCGCTGTCATGGTTCTCGCCAACGACCTGCTCGACGATCTCGGCGTCGCCCCTGTCGTGCTTGCCTGGGGGTGAAGCTCCATCAATCCTCCGCATCCTCCGTCTCATCATTCCCCTCCCCCTTTCCCTTATCCTATCTACCATGTCAGAGCCTATATGTGAACCTCTCTCATCCTCACCAGTATTTCCTCCTCCTCCTCCTCGTCCTCCTCTATCCTCCTCCTCCTCTATCCTCCTCCTCACCGCTCCCCTCCCAACCATCTGCCTACTCCTCTGCATCCGGCCCTCCTCGGAGAGGAGAGCGGGGTGGGAGTGCGATATTGGTCGCTCTATGCCTGCAGGCCGCTTGCGAACGACATTGTCGTGCTTCTTCATCTCGTTCTGCAGCTCGATCCTGCGTTTGTTCGCCTCGGCCTTCGTCTTGATCGTGCCATCCTTGAACTTCTCGATGATGTGCTTCTGCACGGCCTCGAGCGCTGCCTGCTCAGACTCGAAGTAGCCGCAGCTGATGTTCGTCATCTGCTCCTTGCCCTTGCCCCCCTTCACTGTGCGATGGACCCTGATCAGCTTGTCTGGGCCGCGGTCGGCCATGATGAAGGCCTTGACTTTCAGACCGTCTGGAGTGTCCGTCCAATCACTCATCCTGGACGAGTGCGAACGACATTTGTCAACCTCGGCGAACACACTCTCGAACACCCACTTGTCCTCGCAGTCGTCGTCGTTCTCCCAGTAGGCTGTGTGCTTGCCGTTCTCGTCGGGGCCTTCGATTCTTGCACACTTCTCTGGAGGCCCCGATTTCCTGTTGTTGATCGTCGGGATGCGGATCGGGGCCTGGTGGGTGATCTCATCGTATTTGTACACGTACGTCACGCTGGCGAACATGGGGTCTGACTGCTTGACGCCAATCTGCTCGAGAGGCTCGCTGAACCACTGTGGCCAGACCTTCCTCGTGAAGGTCGTGCTGGCGTGCTTGAGCATCGCGCGAATTCTCTCGCCCATTTCGATCGACCAGCTTGTCAAGACCGCGCCTTGGACGCCTGGCCAGTTCTTGTCGTTCCCGATCAAGTAGAGCGCATTCTCGAGTGACTTCTTGCTCAACCACATGTTGGGCGCCACGTTCTTCCTGATGCAGTAGACGATGTCGATGTGGGCTGCCATTCGATCCTTGTCGGGGCCTGATCTGCCCTTCTTCGTCGGGTAGTTGACGAACTCCGCGTTCGTCACGAACTGCTCTAGGTGCTCCTTGATGAGGCTGACGTCCACGCAGGCGTGCGGCGAGTCGGCCGAGACATCTGATGCCGTCGCGTCGGCCGCCATACCCCTGGCACTGGCCGAGCGTCTGGCGCTCGTCGCGCCTCTGTGCCAAAATGGCTATAGTTGTCTGTTATAGTTGATATTCCACCAGCTCTCTGGGCGTAGGTGGTTTAGGGATTCGGGGAGGGGTTTACCTCTCCCCTCCCACCCCTCTCCTGGACCTGGACGGGGGGCGGGGGCGGCGAGGTGTCAGGGCGCCCGAGAATGCCTCGACGAGGAAGCCAGCAGATTTGGTTTTATTATATTGTTGGCCTCAGTTTGGCCTCTTGGGGGGGGGGCAATGCAACTTGCGGCCATCCTCTTATCGGATCGATGTCCTCCAAGATGGCCCCAAGAAGCGCACATGCGATGGTCCCAAGATGGCCCCATGAGGCTCCCAAGAAGCAACAGGGAGGCTTCCAAGATGACCCCAAGCGCCCCTTCCACCCCCCAATGCGCCCAAGACGCCTAAGCCCACCAGGATCGCCACGAGACCCCCAAGACGTCCCAATCGGCCACCAAGAAGCCCCCAGAGATATTCCAAGAGGCTCCGATTGGCATCCACGCTTAGCATCACTCCTTCTACTTCTTCTCTTCCTCATCCTCCTGCTCCTCCTCCCCCCCCCCTCCTCATCAGATTCATCTTCTTACCCCCCACTCCCTCATCCATTCCTCCAGCCTCCTCCGTGTCAACGTCCACCCTGTTTCGCTGTTCTGCCGCCCACCTCTTTGCTCCCGCATTTCCCTGATC
This sequence comes from Prorocentrum cordatum, assembly GCA_963575745.1. Taxonomy (NCBI): domain Eukaryota; class Dinophyceae; order Prorocentrales; family Prorocentraceae; genus Prorocentrum; species Prorocentrum cordatum. Next base: position 144,996 of record CAUYUJ010019989.1, read on the forward strand.
ACATCACTCGCCTGGACATTGTTGCTGGATGGGCTGGTGGGGATACGCGAAGCGTATGGAGGTATTTCGTGTGTTTTAGTTGTGTGAGGCGTTGGGTTTCAACGAGTTTCAACGGATTTCATGTGTATTTCAACGTTGAAATGGGAAACTGCCGCTGGGGCCTTCGGTGGAGTTCCCTATGGGGCCACGAGATTTGTGAGGGGTGTGCCGAAACGGGCGCGGGTACGCCATGTGGACCCTGCCACAGGAGGAGAATGAGGAAACAGAGAATGATGAGGAGGATGTGGATGAGTAGGATGAGCACACACACACACAGATGCGCCGAGGATGCGGAGCAGGAGGAGGGAGGGAGGGAGGAAGTGAGGGAGGGAGGGAGGAGGGGAGGAAGGGAGGACGAGGGAGATGGGACGAGGATATCGAGGAGAAGAATGGGGAGGAGGGATTAGGACGAGGAGGAGGCTGACGAGGATGAGGAGGGCGAGGTCCTTGAGGTCCTCCGCGGCGACGCCAGCAGCAGCCAGCACCTGGGCAGCGATTGGACACATCCGGTGGCACGGGATACCCCGTGCCACCGAATGTGTCCAGTCAAGGGTGTATTACAGCATCTATGGCGCTCCTCTTCCTCCTCCTCCTCCTCCTCCGCCTCCTCCGCCTCCTCCCTATCCTTCATCTTCCCGCCTCCCACCTCATCCTTGCAACCCTCGGGGCCTGCGCCATGTCGGCAGCCTGGCCGCGCAGCCTGGCTGCCTGGGGAGGGGGTCGAGGGAGTGAACCGATCGATTGATCGATTCACCCCCTCGATTGATAACTTTTTGTCGATTTGTATACATGTGTGTTAGATTATAGAATGAATATATATATACACATATATGTTTGTTTGTATATGTATGTATGTATGTATGTATGTATGTATGTATGTATGTTTGTAGGTAGGTAGGTAGGTAGGTAGGTAGGTATGTATGTATGTATGTATGTATGTATGGATTTATTAATGTATGTATGTATGAATGCATGCATACATGGCGACTTTATGTTTTTATGTATGTATGTTTGTATGTATGTACGTTTTATATACACATATAAATATGCATGTAGATTTACATAACGGTACCTCGATGAGCTTGCGCCAGCTGTCGTTGGACAGCTGCACGCAATTGATGTACGCGTGCCCGTCCTGGAGAGGCTGGACGAACGGGATCTCGACGAGGTCGAGATCCGTTGTGGGCGTCGGGGCGGCTGTCGATGCCGCCGAGGCTGCTCCCTGCTGCTGCTGCTGCTTCTGCTGCTGCTGCTGCATAGCGCCCAGGCTGCTGGGCGAAGGTCCGCTAGAGGGGACTCGAACATAAAAATGCAGCCGAAGGAGGGGGGGGGGGAAATCAGCACATCTGAATAAACCAGCATGTATAGTGTATATTCAACACGCATAGATGTTTCCACGCATTTTCAACACTTGACATCGTATGTAATGATATACACATTGGTGCATGCGCATGTAGTTTTTTATGTTGCATAATCGTGCGTGTAGTGATTCAGCCCGGGAGACCCTCAGGGCAGGGGCCGTCAAAACGAAGGGGGGGAAACATTTCGGGGGCCACATGCAAACCCGGAGAGGGTGAAGTGAACCCCACCCTCCCCCTCAGAAATCGTGGGGGTAGGGGTCGGGTTCGCATGTGCCCCCCTAACATTGTACCAGATTTGGGTCCGAGCCGAGGACCGATTCTGAGCGGCTGTGGCCTCCTCCCCTCTCCTGTGCGATGCTCTAGGGGCCGCCACCAGCGCAGGCCCCGTGGCCGCCTCCGGCCAGAACGCACACAATATATGATACAGTCGTACCTGAGCGACACGCTTGCGCGAGCAGACGGCTGCGCGCAGCGTGCTCCTCGCTGCCCGAGTTTCCTTTCATGGCCGCGGCAGCTCCTCGAGAAAAGCGGCACACGTCAGCGTGGACCCACGACAGGCAAGCAGCATGACCCTTGCAGCGCGTGGGCCCCCCCGTCCGCCCGCCTCTGCGGAGGCATGGACTCCCTTCCCCCCTGGGGGCGTTTTTTTTCGCATCCCGAGCCTCGGAGCACGCGTGGTGCGGGGTCAGCGCTCCCAGTCCAGCTCAGAGAGAGCCTCGCCTTCGAGGATCGATGGGGTCGGCACCCCTTCCTCGGCGGAGGTGGGCGGCAGGAGTACTACGGGGGCGGAGGGGCAGGCGGAGGTTGGTGGAAGGCTGGCGGGAGCCAGGGGAACTAGAGGCCGCGACCCCAAGATCGGCACGAATGAAATGTGTACGGGAAGAATCGGTACGAAGACCGACAGCAGTTCTTGTTCCATCAGAAAGGGGTTCGCTGTTGGCGAGGCCACGGTCGTGGTCCGTTTGAGACGGAAGTGCGCCTGCCCAGCAGCGGCCGCTGCTTGTTTCGGACAACATTTGTTGTTGGGCATCGTGCGCATTTCTCCTGTACCTACTTGGGCATCGAAACAAGAGATGACAACATCTTGGGGCTCAGGGTTTCCCGAGCCCGCTGTGTGGAGCCCACCCCCCTACGGCACCCTCGCTTCGTGCCGACTGGCGGACAGCGCGTGCGTTGAGGGTTGAACGCCGCCCGCGCCAGAATCGGCCCGCGGTGTCAGGAACCAATGCCGCGGTCGACACGGCGCGAACCTGCCGTACCCTCCCTCCGTTGACCCGGGTTTCGGAGCTGCGATGCGGCAGGCGGGGGCACGCGACGTGGTCCTGGCTTGCCCGCATTCTCGCTGCTCGGGGGCGGCGCGGCTTCGAGAGCCGGGTCCTGACGGCCCCGAGGCCTGGCAAGAGCCCCCCGAGGCCGAACATGGGAGACCACCAACTCCGCCGTGGTGCCTGCTGGCGGCGAGCGAGGGGAGGAAGCGAGAAGGAGGAGGGCCTTCTCAGAAGGCGGCGGGGCTCCTCAGAAGCCCTCTGGCCTCCTGAGAGGCTTCCTGCGTTTGCGGGGAAGGCTGAGGACTGCGGGGCGGGAGGCCGGGAAGAGCCCAAGACGTTGACGCTTGCGAGCTGGGGCGTGGTTACAGCCTGTCGCGCCGACGCGTGTGATGGGCAGATGTTCCACCACCACCACCACCAGATGTAGGACGGGGGCGACGGGAGGACGAGGAGGTCCTACTCCTCCTCCTCCTCCTCCTTCTCCTCCTCCTCCTCCTCCTCCTCCTCCCCCTCCTCCTCGGAAGGCTGGGGAACTTCCGAGCCGTCTGAGAGGGGCTTCTCCGACGCACCTCCCCCGCCCGCGGGCTCGCCGTGGTGCTCGACGACGCCCGGGCTCCTCCGCCCCCGGGCCCAGACTTATGTCGGGCCTGTCCCCCTACAGGGGGATTTTCGACGAAAGATAAAAAATAACCAAAAGATATTCCAAAGAGGTAAAACATATTCAACAAATAGTCCCCAGACTATTGTTGGATATTTTGTTTATAGTTTGGAGGTTTTTATTTTTCCTCGAAAATCCCCCTGTAGGGGGACACGCCCGACTTCAGCCCAGGCTTCCTCCTGGCGCGCGCTGGTGAGAGCTTGGGAGCAAACGCAGAAGACGCAGGCCCGACCGCAACCCCGCGGGCTCCAGAGGCCTCTCCTGGCAGAGCACTGTGGATGGCCCTGGGGGCCCACGAGATAGCCTGCGCGCGGGCAGAGACGGGGGAGGTGCGCTGGGACTGTGTATGTATGTGTGTACAAGATGGCTTTCGGCCCCAGCGTGCCCGGGTTGTGTATCGTAGGCCTTCCCAGGATGTTCGTTGGGAGGTCGCGGGGGGCCTCTTTGGGTCCGTTTGGAGGCCTCTTGGGAGCCGTTTTGGCGCCTCTTGGGATGTCTTGGGGGCCTCTCGGGGGTCTGTTGGGAGCTATTTGGGGACCTCGTGGGGTTTCTTGGGGGCCTCTTGGGGGCCTCTTGAGGCCTCCTAGATCCTTATGGGACCGAAGGCTCGAAGTGTCTGTTCGTGTTCCCCCTCTGGGGCCTCTCTTGGGGCTGTCCGTCAAGGGGCTTTCTGGGGCCGTCTTGGGGCCCTCTTGGAACCTCTTGGGTCCCCCTTGGGCCGTCTTGAAGCCCCTTTGGGGGCCTCTTGGGTCGATCTTGGGGGTCTCTTGGGCCATCTTGGATGCTGTGACAGCACACGAGGCGAGTATAAATGAACGTATTCTTCAGGGAGTGTGATGATTTGTGCTTCTGGGGGCTCTTTTGGGGGATGCTCTCGGGGCCCTCTTGGGGCGTCTTGTGGACATCTTGGGCCGTCTTGGAGCCACAGTGGCACCATTGAAGCTGTCTTGGACCGCTCTGGGGATTAGTGTAGCCATCTGAGGCGGTTCTTCAGGCAGTCTCAAGAGTTCGGGAGGTCGTCTGAGGCCGACTCAGCAGCTCCCAAGAGCTCCCGGCAACTCCCGGAAACTCCCGGGCTTCCCAGGAAATCTCCGGGAATTCCCTGAAAACCGGAAGTCTTGGTTCTTAAGAACCTTGTAGCCACTCTACCCCGCAGGCCTGCAGGGCTGCATGAGCCTTGGGGCACCCCACTACGTCCTTAAGGCACGGTGGCTCACGCAATGGCCCTCCCGAGGCTCGGGTGGTGGTTGGCTTGCCCTTCTCCTCAGCAATGGGGCGGTTGGGCCCAAGCAGCGGTCTCAACGTGGACATGGCAGCATGGGAGCCCATCGAAGCCCCGCATCTGGTAGTGCCCCACCTGCGACCTGAACCGCATCAAGCACCAGTGCGCGGTGTGCGGCATCGGGCGCTCGTAAGCGTCGGCGGCCAAGGGCGACGAGGTCATCCCCCCCAGTGCTGCGAATCAAGTGCGTAGTCAACTCGAGGAAGTTGCGTCTGCGCTGACTCGCGCTGCACCCGAGGCTCTGGAGGCTCCTGTTGCGGCGTCTCCCGTATACCGCCGCCTCCGACGGACACGCGGAGCGCCAAAGCAAATATGCAGTCCCTCGAGGTGGCTCTCCCTCGAGGAGGAGGAGGACGAGGAGGAGGAGGACGAGGAGGAGGAGGACGAGGAGGAGAAGGGGCAGGAGGAGGAGGGGAAGGATGAGGAGGAGGAGGAGGAGAAGGAGAAGGAGGAGGAGGAGGAGCAGAGTTTGTCGGAGGGCCCGGCCTTTACCCCCTCCAAGGTCGGGCATCCTTTAACTCCTCCTTTACCCGCCTCCCTGTCGTGCGGAGCGCGCCAGAGGGGGCGACGGAGGCGCCGCTGGCGGGCCCAGCGCGAATCCAAGAAATCCGCGCGGAGCGCAAAACGTTTACGTTTATGTGTTTTTTCTTTCTTCTACCAATGCCCCCACCGTACGGGCTGACTGAACCCAGCTCCAGTCGCTCGCGACCTCGCTGCGGGCCGACACGCCCAGCGTGAACACCCGCTCCCCACACCGGGGCGGCTGGCCACCGCGTGGCGGCGCTCGCCCAGGGCTTCCGGCACACCGCGGGCCTAGCTTTCAGTCGGGCCCGTCCCTCCACAGGAGTACGGTGGGGACGTTGGTTAAGGCATGCGCCCAAGAGGCCGCGCACCCTGGAGGATTCAACATCTGATGAGGGCGGCGGTGAAATCCATGGCCAAGGTTCGATTGGAGTTCCACCGGCCTCCAGACCCTGGATTCCTTCGCTAAGGGTTCCTTCTCCGCTGCCCCCACAGTGTTCGAGAATAGTCAAAAACAATCGGGGGACGATAATTCGAATGTTCTTTGCTCTTTTTATACTTGTCCTTGACAATCCGCCTGTAGGAGGACACGCCCGACCTAAGCCCAGCTCGAGCTGCCCGCGACGCTTCTGTGCCACGGCGCCTCGAAGGCGAACAACTTCCGCCGGAAGCCGCTTCCAACGGGGAGTTCATCGATGCTCCACAGCTTCGCCACAGTACCAAGAAGCCGCACTTCAAGCAGTCGACGCTCTTCGGCTATGGCCCATGGCCTGGCGTGCGGGCAAGGCGTGTGTCAACTCCACTGCAGCTTGGAGTTTCGGGCGCTCTTTCGCAGAAGCGTGAGGCGCGGTGGATATGGATCAAGGTATGGCCTCTAGAGGGTCAATGTTTATCCATATCCAGTGCGCCTCGGCCTTGCGGCGCCGTTTCCAAGAAAGAAAGGCCAAGACGTTTGGATACGTTTACAAATATTGCTCGCATGGCGGCCGTCCGAAAGAGCATGGCCCAAACAAAAACGAATCCACTCAAGCGCCTATGAGGCAGGCCAGAATGGCCAGGTGTCCCGATCGAAGTGTGCCTCTGGAAACGCCAACACGCAGTATCGCCGCGAAGGTTCCCTTGCAATCACTCGCGGCACTTCCGCCCTCTTGCTTGGGAGGGTCCAGGTGTTTGAAGTCAACTGCCACCATCATTGCATTGACGTGTAATGCGCTCAATAAGGGCGCGCTGCGTCGCTGGATGTCCGTGACGGCGTGCCTTACACGATGTACGTGGGCAGTGCCGACCTTGGTGACCAATATGGCAGCCATGTTTCCTCCTGGTTGTCGATACTTGCTTGGAATTCGTTTGGGTTTTGACGCGGTCTTCTTGTGGTTTGCGGACGCGCCCCTACGGAGGCCAGCCCTGCTTGCGTAAAGGATATGGCTTGGGATGTCCTTAATCAACGTGTCTTTGATCCCGTGAATAATCACCCCAAGCATCTTCGCATTTCTGGCATCGATGTCAATGGCCGTGTTCAGGCCCGTGCTCCTTCTCTATGCCCGCGCGAGCCCGAGGCGTTCACTGATAGCGGGCATAGGCTTCTGGACCACCGTACTCAATTTCCCATGCTTGCCGAAAACACGTTTTCTATGCCGCAGTGTGGACGTGGCGTTCCAAGCGTGGCCATACTGCTCGGATCGATTGTGCTCTTCCTGGCATTGAAGACGCGGGTGTGATGGTCAGTTCGTACGTCGTGCCTGGAGTGGTTCTGTCAGGCGCTCCCACCGAGGACCACCCGCCAGTTGTTACCACGCTCGCGGGCCAGCTCTGCCTGCCTGCGCCCGCCGCCGCCGGGCCTCGCCAACAGCGCGTGCAACGTCCACGCCTCAACAGGGCCGGATGCAGCGACCCTGCACGTGGCCAGGTCTTCGCCGATGCTGTCTGGCAGTTCAGCCCGTCTGAGAGGCCGTGCCCTGAGACCTTCGCGACGGAGCTCATTGATCACATGTTTCAGGCTGCCTTGCGCTCTCTTCCGGCTCCTTCACCGACACCCCGCGGAAACCCTGGATTCCACAAAGCACTTGGCGAATCGTGCGATCACTTGCTCCTTTGCGCCGCGTTGCAAGTGATGCTAGTCGCCCTGCCTTTCAAGCTTTCCTGAAAGCTTGCATGAGTGCATGGGCCGGCCAGGTCCACCAGGAGTTTGTCCCGCCAATCCTTCTCCACGTGCTTCTTCTCTGGGCTGGTGGGCAGTTTGCCGCCTCGCTTACGTCGCGCGCAACGGCCATGTCCTTCGCCTCGTATCGACCGCCGCCTGGAGTGCAGCCAACTTCGCGCACGCGATGATCAAGCTCGCCGTCGCTGCAGACTGGGCAGCGTTTATCTCTTCCAGACTGTCGAGGCTCACTCTGCTTTCATTGGCGGTGATGCCCGACCATCATTTCCAATCCTGCGAGCACTGGGGGGATGCCTCAGCTCCAAACAACCGCAGCACGTGCAGAAGCTCGGTGGCGCCCTCACCAGCACTGACGATGAACGTCGACGGCGATAGCTTGAATACTACGCCGACGTTCTCCAGGGGTCCCCATGACCCTCGCTCAGCTTCGTCGCGTTCTGTTGGAAGCTCCACGTCATGATTCTCACATTGACGTCTCTCCGACTCGTCTTTCGCGCTGGTGGCGGCGCCGTTGCCGCCAAAGTCTGCCAGCTGTACCGGTGCGTCGTGTCGCCCGAGGTCTGGCCAACCAGCTGGTCCGGCAGTCGCGTGGTTGGGGTGCACAAGAGAGAGGGCTCTGAATTCATGCGCAACGAGTATCGGGGCATCCACCTGGACAACCGTCTGAGCAAAGTTTTTAAGCACCTATTCTGAACAACGTCATACAACCTGCGTGTGAGGCTGGGAAGCCATCGTCCCAACTCGGCGCTGTGTTCTCGGCGTGGTCCTCACTTCTGCTGGTTCATGCAAGATGATGCAGCACTGCACGTTCATCCTCGACGTGGACTTGTCCAAGGCCTTCGACAAAGCCGTGCGCGAGCTTGTCCTTGGACTCCCAGTGGGTTGCGACTGTTCCAATGAGTTGTCCGCCGCCGTCGGGTCGCAGGAGCAGCAGGTGTCTTGGATTCTGGAGTTTGTTGTTGTTGTTGTTCACGACCCCCTTACGCAACAGTTGGGCGTGCCCGCCAAAGTCGTGCACCTCGTCAAAGACTTCCACGCCAGAAGCGGGTTCAGCTACAGCTACGGCGATGTGGACACGGCCATCAGTGTGCGCCCCACAGGCAAACAGTGCGTCAAGCACGGCAGTACGATGTTTAACGGCTTGTATTCCTTCGGCTTCCAGCTTCTTCGCGATGCTCTCCTCCGAGCTGGTCTCGTGCTTCGCGTGCGGCGATACGGCCCAGACTTCATCTCTCCAGCAGTGGGCGAGTGCAGCGACGACGCCAGCGTCCCAATCATCGACGTGGCCTTCGTCGACGACGAGTGCTTGATGCTCTGCGCCGAAACCTGTGCGCTACTGGACAAGCGGATTGCTATCCTTCTCTTTTCCCTGAGTGGGATTTTCAGTTTGCTGCTGTCCGACGTCAATGGGAAACCAAGCAAAACGCAATGCCGCATCGCTTACCGAGGGAAAAACGCAGGCACAGATTGTTAAGGTCGCCGCGTCGGTCCGTACGGATTCTTGGTTGTGCGAGTCCCCGGCGCTGCGAACAGCATCTCCGTTGTCAGCCACTACAAGCACTTTGGCGTTTCTTGTGCCGAGATGGGCGGCAACAGTGCGATCGAAGCGCGCGTTCGGGTCCGGGCGGCCGCTGGGGCGTACAGCCCTCTCTCGGTGCGCGCGGGCGGTCACATCTTGTTTCCTTGTCGGGAGCGGTGGAGCCTCTTCCGTTCACTTGTTTTTTTGCGCCGCTTCTTTAGTGCTCTCGTCCGCGTGTAGCCTCTCGCTGCACAACGGTATCTGACTGCATGTTGCATGAGGTGCCTTCGGTGCTTGGCTGTTCAGTGTAGGTAGCACCTCGGACCTCGAGGTTCGCCGCCACGAGAAAACCCCTTCGATCGATGGTGTGCTCAGGTGTAAGCGTCTCGTGCACTTTGGGAGGGTCGTTCGCCAGGGCCCCATGGAGCTTCACTCCCTTCTCGCTCCGTGCTCTCTTCTGCCTCACCTCCCTTGGGTGCAGCTTGTGCTGGAGGGACTGGAATGTGATATGACTGGTGCCAGCTCGGTACCCCGGTCTCCCCGACCCCTCTGAGTCATTCGCCCATGGGTTCAATGTACTGTCGAATCTGCAGCGCCGCTGGTTTCCACGCAGTCGACTGCTGATTCGTGGAGTCGGTGTGCGACCCCGGCGCTCCTTCGTGCACCTCGGCCAGCCTTCCCATCGCATTTTTCAATTGTGATGTATGCGATTGCGCAGGGCGTTGCGCTTTCATCGCCGTGGCAAACATTGCACCCGGGTGCCCTGCGTCCTTTTGCCTTGCAGACGGCACGTGCCAACAAGTTTGTGGCACCCTTTACAGCTTTCCTCTTCGCTTGTTCGATCACCTTTACGATTCTCGCCGCACGCGATGCTGGGCGGCCATCCGCCCCATGCCAGCGTCGTATGTATATCTTTTTCAGCTTCCGAATGCTGTCGCGCTTCGACAGTGTCGACAACGATCTGCGTCGCGAAGCCCGCGACAGCTGCCATTTACACGCGCTGGCCGTTGGGCAGGCCCCCCCCCAACGGGAGGGCCACAGGGCGTTGCACACGCTAGCGCTTCAGCGATGTCCAAATTAAAACCATATTTCGGCGGATCTGGTCCAAACCTCGAAGGATAAAACAATACGTATATCGGATGTAAAGATACGGGTTCACATATACATATACACAAACCTCCATACATACACACATACCTGGACCTAGATATAAATAGGTATCTCTACCAAAGTTATACCCATAATGCCTAACGACCAAGCCTATATACATGTATCTCGGGTGCAGAGATACACATTTATGTATAGGTATAGTTGCGCGTATGTATGCATGTCTACATGTACGGTTTTTCTGTGAGTGTACGAACGTCGTATCGCTTACACATATAGGATATCTACATCTATAGTTTTGGCGCGCCCAGACACGTCCTCGCCTTCGGGACAATGCCGTCCTCGGCGGAAGGCGGTTGATTGATAATTGCGGCGAGCACGCCGGCAGAAACGGAAACCGGCTGAAGGCCGGCGGAAAGTGGCCGACGTAGAAGTGCGCCGTCAAAATTGTTTCGAGTCAGTGTTTCCGGAAACGACAATCTGAATGTATCATTCGCGTGCGTGAATATATACATATATATATGTATACAAACACACGCATGTACATATTCTTATATCTAGTTACACGGTTACATCAATTCACAAGTTTTTAGGCCTCCCAGCTAGGGTCCAAGTAGATGGGGTCGGAGAATCGCTCCGCATCGCCGATGCACCGGCGATGCGGCTCTATGCGGAGCCCGACTTTTTCCTCGCCGACGTCGCCGATGCATCGCCGACGCCGCCGCAATGCACCGGCGATGCATCGGCGATGCATCGCCGCTGCAACGGCGATGCGGCGCGATGCTCCGACCCCCTCTACTCGGACCCCAGCTGCAGCTGGGAGGCCTCTAGAAGTATTCCGCGACGGAAGCAGCAACAACAAAAAATGCCCGGCCGCAGCAGCAGCGGGCGCAGCGGGCCAGGGCCGCCGGCGCGGCCGCGGCGGCCGGCGCGGTGGGCGCCATCTCCGCGCCGAAGGCGGGCGGCCGGGCGGCTGGGGACGGGGCGGGTCGGCCGGGTTGGGCGAGGCTGCTTCGGCGGGCGGCCTTCTGCGTCTAGGCCTCCTCGATGGGGCCCGAGTAGGTGGTGTCGGAGGATCGCGACGCATCGCCGATGCATCGCCGATGCGGCTCCATGTGGAGCCCGACTTTCTTCACGTCGACGTCGCCGATGCATCGCCGACGTCGACGTCGCCGATGCATCGCCGACGTCGACGAGTCATGGCCAGTGCATCGCCAGTGCATCGCCGACGCATCGCCGATACATCGCCGTTGCATCGTCGATGTATCGGCCATTCGGCGCGATCCTCCGACCTCATCTGCTCCGACCCCGTCTATGAGGCCTCTACACCGCAGGTTCGTGTCGTGTCGACGCGGCAGCGCATCTCGAACCTTCTCGGAGAGCGTCTGTTGGTTCACGGACGACAGCGCGCGTGACCGAAAGGGGGGGGGGCGGAAAGGGGGGGCGAGGGGGCCACTCACGTCGCGATGCGCGCCGGCGCCGTCTGGGCATGCTCAGGAATGGCTAAGTCCCAGACGGGCCTGCGCGGCGGACCGTGGCATGACCAGTCGGGAGCCTTGAGAGACGTGGCTCAGTGCAAACGGGGGTCAGCCAGAGCGCCGGGTCTGGCAGGTTCCTGCAGGGCCTGGGGCGCATTGACCCGGGCTTGGTTGCAGGATCCTGCAGGATCGTGCAGGGCTTTCGCATTGACCCGGGCTTGGGTGCAGGATCTTGCAGGATCTTGCAGGATTTTGCAAGGCTTGGGTCAGAAGATCCCCGAACCAGAGGGGAAGGGGGATGGTGGGGCGAGTCACGGGTATTATCGCGAATGATCAAAACGGGCTCTTATCAGTTAGGCCAGGCCAGACCTAACACACATCGGCATCCGCTTGTACAGGCCTCCCGTGTCCCCGCAGCAACCGTCGCGATGATGCAAGGAGGAGCGAACCCACAGATGCGACGTGTTGTTTTTTTCTGTACGGGGCCCCCGGAAGACCCGACCCCTTCACCCTGGGCAGGTTTCTCATCCTGAGTCGTCTCTGGACGGTCCCGGGGCCGGCTCAGAACGGCATCAAATTCCCCACCTGAACTTTTCCGGACGCGAGCACGTCTGGGAACAAGGTGAGTGGTCCCCAGATCATCCGCAGGGGAACGGAGAGTGGCATAAGCATAACAACTCGGAGGTCCGCGCGGGTTTCTCGGAGCGGCGCTGGAGCCCCCCATCCCTGGCGCGCGGTGCGCGCCAGGGGCGCCGCCAGAGGGGTCCAGCGCGGGTCCAAGAAATCCGCGCGGACATCCCAGTTAGTATGTTTATCCGTAAGGGCTTCGCCCCCTGCCGCCGGCCCCACACAACTCGAGAAGGCCATGGAAGAGCTAAGTCATGAGGCCCTTGGCGCTGTCAGTAAAGCCAAATCGAAACTTTCATGCAATCCCGATTTCGCAATCAGCAAAACAATCTGATCACAAGAGGGGTTACCACACCTGGCATTGTAAGACTAGTATGTTTCGGCTTGGTTACCACACCTTCGATTAAAGGGCCGAGGAGTTCAGCGCAGTTTGGCTTACCACGCCTTTTGCGATGGATGTCGTGAGGGGTGGCACCGAATTTCAGAAATGTGGCAAATCCCGTTTGTTTTTGAACCCTGATCCCGCGGATCTGCGTGAGGGGTGGCACCGAATTTCAGAAATGTGGCAAATCCCTTGTGTTTTTGAACCCTGACCCCGCGGATCTGCGTGAGGGGTGGCACCGAATTTTAGAAATGTGGCAAATCCCCTGTGTTTTTGGACCCTGACCCCGCGGATCTGCGTGAGGGGTGGCACCGAATTTCAGAAATGTGGCAAATCCCATGTGTTTTTTGGACCCTGACCCCGCGGATCTGCGTGAGGGGTGGCACCGAATTTCAGAAATGTAGCAAATCCCATGTGTTTTTGGACCCTGACCCCGCGGATCTGCGTGAGGGGTGGCACCGAATTTCAGAAATGTGCCAAATCCCATGTGTTTTTGGACCCTGACCCCGCGGATCTGCGTGAGGGGTGGCACCGGATTTCAGAAATGTGGCAAATCCCCTGTGTTTTTGGACCCTGACCCCGCGGATCTGCGTGAGGGGTGTCGATTTCGAGCCCCCCCAGCAATTCAGACAACGCGCCCAGGAGATGCTAAATATCTGGTTTGGGCCTCCACCCCCCTCGCGCGGTCAATCAACTAGTTACAGTAACCAGCAAGAAGCAGAACTGTAACATTGGAAACTACAAGCTACAACTGACACAGGAAACTGCGAACCCGCGCCTACAGCCTGGTGGCCCCACAAGGGGGCCGGTCGATGTTATTCTTCGTTTCCCCAAGCCGACACCAGCAGTTTTCGGTAATTCGCGATTTGGGCGCTCGTCGGTTGTCGGTCTGCGACCACATGTGCCCGATCTTCCGGTCGCGCTGCGGCGCGCCGGGGCTTCGCCGCTGGCGTGTCTCGCCCTATCGGTGGAGGGCCGGCGGAAGCGTGCGAAATTTGCTGCGCCGCGGTTGCGGTCGTTGTTCGTCGAGCCCAGTCGCAAGACATCCAGCCGAGTCTTACAGGGTGTAGCGTCGGAGCAGAGATCGAAGAAGAACACACGCCACAAACATATTTTTTTTGCGGTCCGCGCGGATTTCTTGGATCCGCGCTGGGGCTCCCCCGGCGGCGCCTCCAGCGCCGCCCCTGGCGCGCTCCGCGCGCCAGGAAGGGGGGTCCCAGCGCTGATCCAAGAAATCCGCGCGGAGTGCCAACAGCCTATGTTTTTTTGCGTTTTTTCTTCTTCTAATCCAGCCGAATCTTACAGGGTGTAGCGTCGGAGCAAAAAAAAGGTGCAGCACGGCGGCGGCTCCGCCGGCGGCAGGTCGGCGGAAGGCGCGCAAGTAGAGGCTTGCGCGTTCGGTCGCATATTTGCCTCCTTCAACTGCTCATCCTCGTGGCGGCCTTGCGTGCACGCGCTTGGGCGGCCAAAGAGGTGGCGGACCGTGTCGCCACAAGGTCCTGCCGTCTGGGTCGTTCGGCCGTTCGTGCCAGGGCGCCGAGCTCCGCCAAAAAGTGCCCCTGCGGGTGCAAACGCTACAGGGGAGCCTTGTGTATCATTTCACTTCCGTGTTCAGCGTCAATTAGCGTCGATTCGCGCCTGGGAGTCGATGAGGACGTAGCGTTGGTTAGCGTCGGTTTGCGTTCATGTAGCGTCGATTTAGCGTCGACTGGCGTCGATTCGCACGAGCCGACAAGATGGTGGGAGGCTCCCATGAGTTGCCATCGAATTTGTACGTGCACATTGTCGTACTCAGCTTTGTTTTCGGGCTCGGCCACAGGGGTGAACCCTGCGGTCGGACCGAGGCATGAGATCGAGGTCGGTTCAGGGAGGGTATCTGAATGCTCTTCGTGTTTGCTGGATTTGCTTGTGCATCCAGGGGGAGGGCACCCTCGAATGTTCTGCAGTTTAGGGGGGGTGTTCTTGAAGGATGCTCTTCTGTCCTAGGTCCGACCGTACCCATCCAGGTTCGATTTCTGGAAGGCCAGCGGGGGCTCAGAGTTTGAAGGGTGCATGCTGCTATGCGAACCCTCGTCGGGGTGTCCGATGCCCCAGCGTCCACCGGACGCGCACGACTTGTGTTCGCACATGGTCACAGAGAGGGTGGGTGGGAACGGGGTTCCAGGTTTTGTACGTCTTGGGTGTTTTCTTGCGCCCCCCAGGACTCCAAGAGGTTCCTCATCGCCATGGCTGGAAGCCAGAGCGAGCCCCAGGCGGGGTTCCGGGGCCGGTGTTTCGGGGTCAAGAGCCTCCGGGAAACTCCGAAGCATAGAACTTCCCAGAGCCTCCATGTCCCCCAGATACCCCCCCCTCATCGTCCCTCCCCCCTCGTGCCCCCCTCTCGCTCCTGCCCCCTCCTCATCCATCTCTCCTCGTGCCCCCTTTTCTCCTCCTGCCCTCCTGCCCCCCCCTCCTCACTCCTCCTGCCCCCCCCCTTCTCCCTCCTCCCTCCATCTCCTGCCCCATCCTCATCCCTCCTCCCTCCTTGGGCCCCCCTCCCCGTCCCTCCTCGACGTCGGCGGTGACAATGGCCTCAGTCTTGGCAGGTTCGGGGTCCCACCCCTCGCGGCATGCTTGCGTACGCGTGCTGTCTGCTACCGCGGCGGCCGTTGCCGACGGGGCCGCGCCACAGGCCAATCCAGTTTCCAGTCTTCTCCCCCCCTCCTGCCTGCTGCCCCTCATCTTTGCTTCCCTCTCCTCCCCTCTCCTCCGCCCAGTTGCCCCCTCGCTCTCCTCCCTTGTCCTCTTGCAGAGGTCTCGTCCGCAGCTCCGCCGACCCTGGGAACTGAGCCAGCTTGGGCGCAAGAGGTGGAATGGGGACTGGGGCCAGGGAGCGGTGCCGGCTTTGACGCTCTCCCTCCTTCCTCTCCCTCCTCTTTCCCCTCCCTCCTCCTTCGTCCCCTGCTGCTTTCCTCCTCCTCCTCCTCCTCCTCCTCCTCATCATCATCCTCATCCTCATCCTCATCCTCATCCTCATCCTCATCCTCATCCTCATCCTCATCCTCCTCATCTCCCCTCCTCCTCCTCCTCCTCCTCCTCCTCCTCCTCCTCCTCCTCCTCCTCCTCCCTCCCTCCCTCCCTCCCTCCCTCCTCCTTCTCCTCCCAGTCGGAAAGGGGTTAGAGTCCACACAGGGAGGTCACGTGCGTGGCCCTGATCTCTCGTTGCCCCGGGGCAGGCTGGCGCCCCCCCCCGCCCCCTTGTCTGCTCTTGCGCACTGCTCGGTTCCGCGGCGCTGCGGCCCAGGAAGCGCCCAAGAAGCGCCCAAGAGGGTCCCCAGAGAGCCCCCAGGGGGTCCTCAGAGGGCCCAAGGCGGCCCAAGAGGGTCCTCAGAGGGCCCAGGACGGCCCAAGAGGGCCCCCAGAGGGCCCCCAGTAGGGTCCAAGACAGGGAGCCAGCGTTGCGATCTCGCGCCCTCCGCCCACAGGGGGGCCCCCGAGACAGACAGCCAGCAGGCTTCTAAGAGGCCCCCAAGCGGCCCCCAAGATGCCCACCACGACGATGCCGACGCTGCCGCCGCCGCCGCCGCTTCCGCCGCCGCCGCTGCCGCCGCCGCCGCCGCCGACGACGACGACGACAGGGCACCCAAAGGCGCCCGAACGGCCCCCAAGAGCTGAGCGGTGCCCCGCGGGGAGGCGGCGGGCAGCCGCGACCCCGGCGTCCACGTCCGCCGGCCCTACCGCATGCCCGACGGGGAGGCCTCGGCGCGCGCGCGCGCCGCCGCCCCCTCGCCGCTGCCGCTCGCCGCCGCCGCACGCTGTCGCAGCCGCCGCCGTCGTCGTCGTCGTCGTCGTCGTCGTCGTCGTCGTCGTCGTCGTCGTCGTCGTCGTCGTCGTCCTCGTCGTCGTCGTCGTCGTCGTCGTCGTCGTCGTCGTCGTCGTCGTCGTCTTCGTCGTCGTCGTCTTGGTCGAGCGTCGGGCGTCGAGCGTCGTCGTCGGTTTTCATCCTCCCTTCTCCCCTCCTCCGCTCTCTCCCCCTAGGATCTGCCCCCCTCCTCGCCCTTCCCCTCCTCCGCCTCCGCCCTCCGCCCTCCGCATCCGCCCTGCTGCGCCCTCCTCCTCCTCCTCCTCCTCCTCCTCCTCCTCGTCGTCCTCCTCCTCCTCCTCCTCCTCCTCCTCCTCCACCGCCCTGCCATCCTCCACCCTATTCCGCACTCCTCCCCTCCTCCGCCCTCCTCCTGGGGTCCTGGCGACCACCCCGCCGAGAAAGCGCAAGGAGCTTCCGTCCCGAGTGCCCTCCTCCAGAGTCTCTCTGGGCGCGGCCGGCAGGGGCAGCCCCACGGCAGCCTGCTGCGGCGGGGCGAGGGCTCCGCGGCAGGGGTTCAGATCCTGACTCCTCCTCCTCCTCCTCGTCCTCCTCCTCCTCTTCGACCCCTCCCTCCTCCTCCTCCTCCTCCTCCTCCTCCTCCTCCTCCTCCTCCTCCTTGTTGTCCGTCCTCGATCCTCCTCGCCTCGCCACCCCGCTCGGCTTCCCCATCGCCTCGGCTCTGGAGGAATTCCGAGAGGAGCCAGGAGCGTTGTACGTATCTGACCTCGTCGGCACTCCCACTCCATTCCATCCCTCGATCCCTCGACCTCTACTGTTAAACGTGTGGTGTGGTGTCCTGATTCTTTCAGTACGGGGTCCCTGGAAGTTCCCACCCATTCCCCGGGATCGACTTCTCATCCTGAGCCGTTTCCGCACGGTCCCGGGGCCCAGTCAGGGCCTCCCGAGGCCCGCAGCGGCCAACCGCTTCCCGCCCTTGCCTTCTTCGGGGCGCGGGCAGGCCTGGGCCTCAAGCCTCCTCGAGCTCGCTCCTCGATCGCCCCCCGCGACATCGATCTTCGATCCTCCTCGATGTCGATCCTCGATCCCGATCCTGGATCCTTTGATCCTCCTCGAAACATCGATCCTCGATCCTTGATCGATCCTCGATCCTCGATCGCCCCCTCGGCGCGCCAGGTGCTGCGCCCCCCGCAGACCGCCGCGCACCTCGCGGCCTCCCGCGCCCTGGCTGCGGGCCTGCGCGTGGTGCTGGGCGGGTGCTGCGCCTCGCCCGTGACCTACGAGCTCGGCGCGCTGGCGCGCCCGGCCGCGGGCCGCGGGCCGTCCACGGAGGAGGGTATGAAGGAGGAGGAGGAGGAGGCGGAGGAGGAGGAGGAGGAGGAGGCGGAGGAGGCGGAGGAGGAGGAGGCGGAGGAGGAGGTGGAGGAGGAGGGAGCCGACACAGCACATCAGCAGGGAGGGGGGTGGCAGGGGAAGGGGGAGAGGGAGAGTGAGGAGGAGAGGGAGGGGCGAGAAAGGGTTGAGAGGAGGGGAGGAGAGGTGAGGGAGGGGGAGAGGGAGCAGGTGGAGGAGGAGGAGGCGGAGGCGGAGGAGGAGGAGGAGGAGGAGGAGGAGGAGGAGCGCCCCGCCGCGGGCCGCCGGCCGCCGCCCGTGTCTGCGCTCCTCGATGGGGCCCCCTTTGGAGATCGAAGAAGGAACACAGCTATAGACAACAAAAAACTGTGGGCCCTCCGCGCGGATGTCTTGGGTCCGCGCCAGGCCTCCCCAGCGGCGCCTCCGGCGCCGCGCCTGGCGCGCGGAGCGCGCGCCAGGGATGGGTCCAGCGCAGATCCAAGGAATCCGCGCGGAGCGCCAGCAGTTTGTGTTGCTAACGTTTCGCTTCTCTTTTCTAGTGGAGCACGCACAACCCCATCGAGCCTCCTGGAAGACACATCTGAACATCGATGTTGGTTGCTCATTTCCCCAGCGGCAGCTGCATTCGGAAGGACCGCACGGTATCTAACATTCCTCTCTGAACCATACATGTTTACAGCGTTTTCACGAAGAACATTCGATACGACTATATATAGATGTGTCAACAAGCACAGATACGGCGCCATGTCTCCACTGCCAGGCCAAGGCTGCTCAATGACCACGAACAAAGAAGACAATACACATGCCAGTCAGGACGACGATGGTGAGGAGGAGGAGGAGGAAGCGGAGGAGGAGGAGGAGGAGAAGGAGGAGAAGGAGGAAGAGGAGGAAAAGGAAGAAGTGAAGTGGGAAATCATGGACGGCGGGCGAGCCGACCGATCATGAGGACGAGGAGGACGAAGCAGAAGAGCCATATTCTCCAATCGCTGATCGACTTCATCCCAGTCCTGGCTCCCCCTCCTCCACGTTATCCTTCTGACGCTCCCTCCAACTCCCCTCCGCTCCTCTTGCCTCCTCGCCGCGCGTCCTCCTCCTCCTACTCCTCCTCCTCCTCCTCCTCCTCCCCCTCCTCCTCCTCCTTCTCCTCCTCCTCCTCCTCGTCCGCGCTCATCGTGCGAATCACTCCTCCTCCTCCTCCTCCTCCTCCTCCTCCTCCTCCTCCTCCTCCTCCTCCCCTCTTCCTCCTCTCCTCTTCCTCCTCCTCCTTTTTGCTCTCCCGATCCTACGCTTCCCTGTTCCGACAGTTCTCTCCCAAATTTGCTTTCGTCGTCGTTATCCATTCTACTCCTCGTCGTGTTTGTCGTCGTCGATCGTCTCCTTACTTCTCATCCATACGGTTCCCCACTATCCCCATCCCGTTGTTCATTGCTTCGGCCACTCTCACGGATCCTGTTCGCTCCGAGAGCACAGCCAACAGCATTCGTTCGAACAAGAATTAGATTCGAATAGATACGGCGCGGCATTGTGATTCTTTGAACAACAGATACGGAATCCTATGTTTTCTTGCAGACAAATAGATACGGCCCCAAGGCCAGGTGCGCGCATCTAAACAGAATAACTATATTGTCGTCGTTGCAGAAAGATATACACGATGGGCTTATCGCCTGCGCCTGGGCGCGATCGCATCTGAATGCATCTGTTTGTTTTAGATACGTCTTGCAGGGTCATGGCCAAAAATCGCGGCGGGAGGTGTTTTTCGCTCTTTGCGACCTCCGGGGCCCCTAGACCGTCAATAATCGACTTGGGAGGGAAAGCTGGTCCCGAGGAATGGGTCCAGACGTCTAGGGGGCGCGTCATGAAAGCACCCTGACGTGGGGGGTCCAGGGTGGTTTCTCAGGGGGCAGGGGGGTTACGAGGGAGAGCAGGGCCGCAGTTGCGGATCAGAGTGAGGGGGGGCGACGAGAACGTCGGCAGTCTGCGAGGCTCTGAACAAGCCCGCCGCAGGCGCCGAACTTTTGCAAGTTACGCAGTGAGCCCTCCGCGTGCGACGAGGTTTTCGTTAAAGCAATGTAGGTGGGTCGCGGGGTGGGTCGATGCCAGGGTGGCTTATAGACGGCCTATCATGGCTTACCAGTGGCTTTGAAATGCCCCGGATGGCTTAGGGGGAGTAAGGATCCGGGTTTTACGTGGGGCTCCGCCCCTTTGGCGGAGTTCGCGAACCCACCCAAGCCCCCTAGGGCACCTGTGACCCACCATGAGCCAGGTTAGGCCAGCTATTACCCACGCTATAGCATCCGCTGACAAGCCTCCCTATGCCACCAGCAAGCCCCGCGGTCATCCAAGTCCACGCTGTTCTGACGATCTCCCGGCAGCACACTTTTCGGCGCGGCGGCGAGCGAGGGGGGGAAGTGAGAAGGAGAAGACCTTTTCCGAAGGTTCGGAAGTACCCCAGCCTTCTGAGAAGTTTCCTGTGCCCTCCCCGAAGACAGACAAAAACTTTTCAGAAATCGTGAGGGTTTCTCAGAAGTCCCGCCGCCTTCTAAGAAAGCCTTCTCCTTCTCATTTCCTCCCCTCGCTCGCCGCCGACATGCTGGACCCTCATCGAAGGCCTTCTGCAGGCCTTCGGAGGCTCGCTAGCCTTGCTCGTTGTCGTGCTTCCTCAGTGGCCGTCCTCGACCGTCGGCGTCGCGGTCGGCGTCGTGGTCGGCGTCGTCCGTCGTCTTCGTGGGTCGGCCGTTCGCTCTCGGCGGCGATGTCTTGACGACTTCCTGACGATGGTTGATGTTCGCTTGTTCGACTCGAAGAAGAAACATAAACTGTTGGCGCTCCGCGCGGATTTCTTTGATCCGCGCCGGGGCGCGCCAGGGAGAGGGGTCCAGCTCAGATCCAAGAAATCCACGCGGAATCCCAAAAGTTTCTGTCTTGATGGCCTTTTTTTTCTTCTTCTAGCTCGACTATTCGATGTCGTATCCTTCGAGCTTGTTGGACACTGTCCTGCGGACTCAACCTGAGTTCACAGTTTGCATGACTTGTCTTCGTGTTGTCCGGTCAGTCAAGTTCAGGCAAGAAATCCGAGGCATCTTGCGTCTTGCCTTCTAGCTTGTTTTTCGATATTATTTGAAGGACTTGGAGGAGGCGGATGTGGCGGAGGAGAGGGAGGGGGTCGAGGATTCAAAAGTACGGAGGAGAAGGATGCGGGATGGAGCGTCGAGGATGGACGATGATGGATGAGAAGGAGGATGGAGGATGGATGGGGAAGGAGGAGTATGGGGAGGGATGGCAGAATATTGAGAACGAGCACGGACGAGGATTGAAGGGTACATATGAGTTCGCGTTGGTCTCTCTAGACAGGGTGTCGTGGTCGAGAGGTCGAGATGTCGCCTTCTCTACTTCCGTGGGATGGCGGCTGAAGGCGGCGGAACTAAAGATGGAGGCGGCTCAAGCGGCGGAGTCTTGTGGAAGGCCAGCAGACGTAGAAGTCGGCCTTCCAAGAGATTCCATAATGAGCCAGGTGGTAAAAGCCCACTCCAGCAGTGCTGCCACGTCCTACCGCATGCGCATCGTCAGTAGACGCTATTGATTGGTAGAGCCCCGAATTGGTATGGAACGTCAGTCCGCTCATGACAAATTTCCTTCTGCGTGCTTTCATTGTCTGGTTTTGGCGTCTTCTTCAATCAAGCTCATCTTTTTGCTCCAGGTATTTTTTGTGTGACGGGCGATCCGCGTGAGAACCGCATTACAGTTTGGATATCTCGTTGCGCGCCTAATGGCTGCACTCGCGCGGGAAATGGCGACACCTGGGGCAATGTCCCTCGGCACCGTCTACTGCATTGCGGGTGGCACCCGAGGCGATCAGCAGCCGCTCATCATGACGGCCAAGCGTCTGCAGGCCATGGGGTACAGGATCGTCGTGTGCATCGGCGCTGAGGGCACGGACTGGATCAAGCAGTGGAAGTTCGAGATGATCGAGTTTGCCTCGTTCGAGGAGGTGGTCAACGATAACCAGGCTGTCCGGGCATCTGCTGAGTCGGGCAATTTCGCAGATTTCTTTGAGGCGATTGGGAAAA
>CAUYUJ010019990.1:0-5000 GCA_963575745.1 Prorocentrum cordatum
TTTCCTCCTCCTCCTCCTCCTCCTCGGGAAGGCTACCCATGCCTCCCATCGGTTTCGCTTGTGGGGCGAAGCCAGGACGGGGACAAGATCGAGCCAGGACGGGCGGGGGTCTCTGAGATCTGGCAGTTCTGGATCGAAAACTGCTAGAGGTGCCCCTGGCCCAAGGTGCCCCCGATTTGTCGCTCCACTCTGTAGCTCCTGGGACCCTTCGGGCCTCGTGAGTGGTTCCCTGGAGGCCCCGGGGGCTTCCTTGGAGATCCTGGGGGGCACCTTGGGCCAGGGGCACTTCTAGCGACACCCAAATGGAGGATGTACAGCGGGCGCCGCTGCCTTGGCAGAGCGGCCCTGGAACGCTCTGGGAGCGTCGCGGAACGCTCCCGCCGGAGGAGGAGGAGGAGGAGGAGGAGAAGGAGGAGGAGGAGGAGGAGGAGAAGGAGGAGGAGGAGAAGGAGGAGGAGGGAGGAGCAGGAAGCAGTAGCAGAGGAGCAGGAGGAGCAGGAGGAGCAGGAGGAGGAGGAGGAGCAGGAGGAGCAGGAGGAGGAGAAGGAGGAGGAGCAGCAGGAGGAGCAGGAGCAGGAGCAGGAGGAGCAGGAGGAGCAGGAGGAGCAGGAGGAGGAGGAGGAGGAGGAGCAGCAGGAGGAGCAGGAGGAGCAGGAGGAGGAGGACCAGGAGGAGCAGGAGGAGCAGGAGGAGCAGGAGGAGCAGGAGGAGGGGGGAGAGGGAGGACCGCCCGGGAACGGTCTCTCCCTGCCGGAGCCCCGCCCGAGGGGGGCGGTGGGCCGCGCGGGTGGATGACGGCCGGATCCCCCACGAGAGGCTCCGCGAAGGCCCCAGGAGCCGCCACTCGTTCCCCCCGGACTCTTCCCCATTCTCCTGCTCGTTCCCCTCCTCCTCGTCATCACCGTCCTCGTCATTCTCACCCCGCTCCTCCGCCTCCGCCTCCTCCGCCTGCTCCTCGTCCCCCGTCTCGTCCGCCTCGGTCTCCTGATCACCAATATGAACCACCACCCTGATAACTCCTCCTTCTCCTCCTCCTCCTCCTCCTCCTCCTCCTCCTCCTCCTCCTCCTCCTCCTCCTCCTCCTCCTCCTCCTCATCCTCATCCTCATCCTCATCATCATCATCATCATCATCATCATCATCATTCAATCACATCAGCATCATCATCCATCATCACATCATCATCATCATCAGCATCATCATCATCTCATCATCATCTCATCATCATCATCATCATCTCATCTCATATCATCATCATCATCATCATCATCCTGCTCCGCTTCCTCCTCGCACTCCTCCACCTCCTCCTCCTCCTCCTCCTAATCATGCTTCCATCCTCCTCCTGCTCCTTCGCACCCTTTTCCTGCTCCTGCTCTGAAATCAATATCCACCCCGTCGCCGGATAAGATTGATCGCGTGGACCGACCCTGCCGGCCCCCAGCCCCCGCAGGCGTCGGGGAAGCACAGCCATGGCGCTTCAAACAGCAGTCTATACATTCCAAGACGTCGAAATACGTCAGAGAGGCAAAAGATCAGGTGGATCGGGAGATCCGGGGGGGCAAGGAGCAGGATGCAGGGAGCGGGGCGAAGGAGTGGGAGGAGGGAGGGGAAGCAGCGGACAGGGAGCGGGGATCCGGGAATCAGTGGCCAGCTTCGTTACGTACATCTCACATCCCCTCTGCTTCACTGCGAGGAGGCTCCGGAGAGGCGGGAGGGAGGAGGAGGAGGGGCAATTCAGTGGGAAGCAAGGAAGGGGGGAGGGAGCGAGACATGAGGGGGAGTCAGGAGCGAGGGAACAAGTAGGAGGGAGTAAGGAAGCGTGGAGGAGGAGGGGGGCGACTTCTTTTACACCCACCAATGCTACCTCAGCCCTGCTCCTATCACCACTCCGCCTCCTTCATCGCCCCCCTCATTTTCTCTCCTCCCTTCCTCCCTTCATTCCTCCTCCCTCCTCCCCCCCGCCTCCTCCTCCTCCTCCTCCTCCTCCTCCTCCTCCTCCTCCTCCTCCTCCTCCTCCTCCTCCTCCTCCTCCTACCGTGCCTTACACGGTGGTGATTCCAGGAAACTGGGCCCACTAACGGAATTAAGGAGCGCCCAAAGCCATATTACCTGAAGCCCTCCTCCTCCTCTTCTTCTTCCGCTTAGTCTGCTCAGTGTTATTATTATATCATTGGCATTAGCCATTGTATTCTAATTGGTAAGCTTAGACTTACTCTTTGTCCGCAGTGTTACTTCTTATTAGTGTGGTTGATAGTCATGTTAGTAGTATGTGTCGTATGGTTGCTTTTGTCATCATTAAGACAAGGTCTATTATTAACTTAATACTACCAATCGTTAATACAGTTGCATTATGATCATGAATACTAGTATTTAGTAGTATGGTTAGTGTTCTTATTATTCTTCGTAGTTCAGTATTCCTCTTCATGTTTGTATGCGTCCTCTTCTGTATGTGCTATTGGTTTTCGTACCAGTATTCCCTACCTAGGCTCTGCCTAGAAGGGTTCTTACCCTGTATGCTTGAAAGGCCGGGCAGTGCTCCCCGCCCCGGGCGGTTCCCCCAGGATCCGCCCCGCGGTTCCCCCAGTGACGTCCCCTTAGCTTTGCGTTGCTTATCTCATCTTAGCTTAGCTTATTTCATCTTAGCTTAGCTTAGCTTCATCTTAGCTCAGGTTTATCTTAGCTTAGCTTACCTTCATCTTAGCTTCGCTGAGCTTTAGCATGGGTGTAATTCCCTACCTAGGCTCTGCCTTGAGGGTTAGCTTAGCTTAGCTTAGCATAGCGCAGCGCTGCATTAGCATAGCATAGCATAGCATAACATAGCCAAACATAGCATAGCATAGCATAGCATAGCATAGCGCAGCATAGCATAGCATAGCATAGCATAGCATAGCATAGCGCAGCTTAGCATAGCATAGCATAGCATAGCATAGCATAGCACAGCTTAGCATAGCACAGCGCAGCATGACATAGCATAGCTTAGCATAGCATAGCATAGCATAGCATAGCGCAGCATAGCATAGCATAGCATAGCATAGCATAGCATAGCATAGCATAGCATAGCAACTAAGGCTGCTTTCCTAGGGACTCCAACTTCTAGGTAGGGTCGCACTGGGCTAATTAATAGTATCCCTCTCCCTCTTACTCCCTCTCCCCCTTCTCCTCCTCCTCCCTCCCCTCATCATCATCATCAGCATCATCATCATCATCATCAACAGCATCATCATCATCATCATCATCATCATCATCATCATCATCATCATCATCATCATCATCATCATCATCATCATCATCATCATCATCATCATCATCATCATCATCATCATCATCATCATCATCATCATCATCATCATCATCATCATCCCCCCCCTGCTCCTTCTCCTCCTCATCCTCCTCCTCCACCACCTCCTCCCCCCCCTCCCCTCCTCCTCCTCCGATTCCTCCTCCTCCGCCTCCTCCTCTGCCACAGCATCATCATCATCATCATCATCATCGTCATCATCATCATCATCATCATCATCATCATCATCAGCATCATCATCAGCAGCATCAGCATCAGCATCAGCATCATCGTCATTAGGACGCACACAGACATACTAATACTATATGTCCGCCTTGGAGGCGCGCGTCCGACCCGACATAGAGTATACCCATCTTGTAGTAAATCGTTTCCGGAGCGGTGTGGCCGCAAAGCGCCTGCCACGACGCATATACTGTAAGATTTCACGGTGCGCGCGTCGCCCCTGGGGGGGGCGACGCACACATAGTATAAGTGTGTTGGGGTGACGCCGAATCATCATCATCATCATCATCATCATCATCATCATCATCATCATCATCATCATCATCATCATCAGCATCAGCATCAGCATCATCATCATCATCATCATCATCAGCATCATCATCATCATCATCATCAGCATCATCATCATCAGCAGCATCAACAACACCATCAACATCAACATCATCATCATCGTCATCAGCATCGTCATCATCATCACCATCAAGATCGTCATCATCATCAGCATCAGCATCATCATCATCAGCATCATCATCATCATCAGCATCATCAGCATCGTCATCATCATCAACAACAACATCAACATCAACATCATTATCATCGTCATCAGCATCGTCATCATCATCACCATCAAGATCGTCATCATCATCAGCATCAGCATCATCATCATCAGCATCAGCCTCAGCATCAGCATCATCACTTTTATCATCATCATACTCATCATTAGCAGCATCATCATCACCATCACTATCATCGTCATAAGCATCATCCGCAGCATCATCACCATCTCAGCATCAGCAGCATTAGCATCATCATCATCATCATCATCAGCAGCAGCAGCATCATCATCACCATCATCATCATCATCACCACCACCATCATCGCCATCGCCATCATCAGAATCAGCATCAGCATCAGCATCAGCATCAGCATCATTATGATCAACCTCATCATCATCATGAGCATCAACCTCATCCCCATCATCAGCATCAGCATCAGCATCAGCATCATCATCATTATTATCATCCTACGCATCATCATCATCAACATCATCAGCATAATCAGCATCGTCATCATCATCATCATCATCATCATCATCATCAGCAGCAGCAGCATCATCAGCATCAACACCAGCCTCATCATCGTCATCATCATCAGCATCATCACTGTTATCATCGTCATCATCATCAGCAGCAGCATCACCAGCATATTATCGTCGTCGTCGCGGACATCATGATCATCCGTATCCTCAGCATCATCATCAGCAGCATCATCATAATCATTGTCAGCATCAGCATCGTCATCGTCAACATCATCATCATAATCATCAGCAGCATCATGCGCATCATCATCGTCAACACCAACATCACCATCGTCGTCATCACCAGAAGCGTCACCGTCATCTTCATCGTCGCTGTCGTCGTCCTGATCATGAGTCTGATCATCATCAGCAGCAGCAGCATCAGCATCAGAATCAGCATCAG
>CAUYUJ010019990.1:10000-12500 GCA_963575745.1 Prorocentrum cordatum
CGGCCCGACCTCGCCCGCGGACGGCCCCAGGAGGCCCCCCGAGACGTGCCAGGAGGGCCCCGGGGAAGGGGAGACCCCAGCAGGACGCTTCGAGCCCCCCGCCTCAGGAGAACGCTCGAGACCGGCCACGGGCCCCCATCGCGCTCCCGGGAAGCGCCCAACGCGCCCCCCGGGGGGCCCCCAGAAGCTGCCAGAGGCTCGAAGGCCCACGAAAACCCCCCAAGGCCCCCCCGAGAGGCACCCGCGACACAATCGCCGCGGCGGGCCAGCGGACGGCGGCCAGGGCACAGGCGAGACAAGTTCGTCGGAACTCGCCAGGAGCGGACCCGTCTGGGCACAGTTGATTGCAGCGCAATTCTCCCCGCCGCACTTCTCTAGAAGACTTTCTATTATTAAGTCGGGCGTGCCCCCCTACAAGGGGACTTCCGACCAAAAATCAGAAATGCCCCAAAAATGCTCCAAAATGATATTTAGAAAAAAATTGAAAAATAGTCCCCAGGCGATGTTTTGATTATTTTTGCATATTCCCCTTGTAGAGGGACAGGCCCGACTTCATTGTATCATCGATGCCCAGGGTGGCCAGGGCCTGGCTGCCTCCGGCATGGCCTCCGCAACAAAGACCACGTCGGCCTCGTCGCCGACCCGCGACGCCTGCGCGCGCGGCGCCCGCGCCTGCCAACCACGGGCAGATCGCAGACGCACGGCGTCAAGACACCGAGCACTTGACTCGGATGACCTGCGGCGCCCTCGACGCGCCACCCCTGGGACTCCTCCTCCTCCTCCTCCTCCTCCTCCTCCTCCTCCTCCTCCTCCTCCTCAGTGGCGCACTGCGCCAGCTAAGACGCGCCCATGCTCTCCCAGCCCAAGTCTCCCCACCTCGGGTCGCACAGGATATTCCCCACATGCTCAGTGAGGTTATGGTTTTCTTCTCTGCCTCGTCGCACCCGCGTCTCCCGCACCTCCCCCCTCCCCTTCTCACACAGCGCAGCGCAGCACAGCACAGCACGGCACAGCACAGCTCAGCTCAGCACAGCACAGCACAGCTCAGCTCAGCACAGCACAGCATAGCAGGAGTGGCATTTCCCGACACCGTAGGGGGTGCGCAGGGGGTGGTCCCTGAGCGCGGCCGCTATCTGAGCCTGTCGCCCAGGGCATAGCAGGAGTGGCGTTTCCCGACACCGTAAGGGGTGGTCCCTGAGCGCGGCCGCTATCCGAGCCGGTCGTCCAGGGCATAGCAGGAGTGGCATTTCCCGACACCGCACGGGGTGCACAAGAGGTGGTCCCTGAGCGCGGCCGCTATCCGAGCCGGTCGTCCAGGGCATAGCAGGAGTGGCATTTCCCGACACCGTACGGGGTGCGCAGGGGGTGGTCCCTGAGCGCGGCCGCTATCCGAGCCGTCGTCGATGAGCGGGCATAGCAGGAGTGGCGTTTCCCGACACCGTAGGGGGTGCCAGGGGGTGGTCCCGAGCGCGGGGCCGCTATTCGAGCCGGTCGTTCCAGGGCACAGCAGGAGTGGCATTTTCCCGACACCGTAGGGGGTGCGCAGGGGGGTGGTCCCTGAGCGCGGCCGCTATCTGAGCCGGTCGCCCAGGGCACAGCAGGAGTGGCATTTCCCGACACCGTCGGGGGTGCGCAGGGGGTGGTCCTTGAGCGCGGCCGCTATTCGAGCCGGTCGTCCAGGGCATAGCAGGAGTGGCATTTCCCGACACCGACGGGGGTGCGCAGGGGGTGGTCCCTGAGCGCGGCCGCTATCCGGGCCGGTCGTCCAGGGCATAGCAGGAGTGGCATTCCCCGACACCGTACGGGGTGCGCAGGGGGTGGTCCCTGAGCGCGGCCGCTATCCGAGCCTGTCGTCCAGGGCATAGCAGGAGAGTCACTATTATTATTATACGAGTTGCGCAACGCAGGTGCAAGCCTGGCCGCAAAGCATCACAATTACAGTTCAGGAAAGGCCATCCCCGACTTCGGGGGCATGCCTCGAGCAATCCTGGAGAGCACATATTTGCCCATACGAGTGGGGCGCTCACACGGCTTCAACAACTTACGGGCCTGTTGTACACACAACGCTCCACAACGCGTGCAAAACAGGATACCACGATACACATCTAACAGATGAGAGGGATGCATGTCAGCTGCACGTGGATGGGCGAGAGCTCCCCTCTTGGCAAGGGGCTGCTCCACCCGATCTTGGTGGTGAGTCTTCAAAGAGCCTCGTGAACGGGGCTGTCTCACCTCTGGGCTTACAAATGCACGGCCAAAACACATCCAGAAGGCCACGCTGGGTGAAGGTGCGCGCACACCGAGTACACCAAATGACACGCGCGCGCACCTGCACCTCATGGCCAACCGGCTGAATTGAGGACCCCCCTTATTTTGAGCTGCGGGGGCCAAAGCGGCCCAAAGAGACCTCTCATACCCGCCCAGCGGACACAAGAGGACCCCAAGATGGCTCCGAAAGAGCCCCAAGAGGGCCCCAAGAGGGCCCCCAGAGGAGTTCAAA
>CAUYUJ010019990.1:15000-110000 GCA_963575745.1 Prorocentrum cordatum
ATGGATGGCGGGTCGTTTTCAAAATGTGGTTCTCGCCTCAGCGCCGCGCACATTTGTTCCAAAAGTTTGCAGGAGATTCACGGATTGAAGGCGGGCCGTTTTCAGAATGTGGCTCTACCCTTAGTGCCGCGCACATTCGCTTTCAAGAATTGCAGGAGCTTCACAGATCAGGGGCGGTTCCTTTTTCAAACGGTGGCTCTACCCTGAACGCCGCGCACATCCGTTTTCACAAGACGAAGCAGCGTCACGGGTTGAGGGCGGCTCCTCTTCAGAATGTGGTTCTGGCCCGAGCGCCACGCACACTCGCGTCTTAAAAAACATGCGGAAGAGTTCGACGGATTCCCATATGATCCGCGCACCAGAAACACTGTTTTGGAACGATTCAGGACTATGAGGCTCCAACCGTTGCGTTGGCTCGCGGTGTGAAATCCCAGGGATGGCGTTCTGGGACGACTCAGGATCGTCCAAACGCAACAGTCTGGTTGATCCGTGGCGTGGGACTCCAAAGAATGGTGTTTTGGTATAGATCAGGGTCTTCAGACGGTTGCTTTCCAACGACGCAGTTCCCTCAGTGGAACTGAACCCTTGTATGAGGCCTACAAAGAGAGAACTTAGAGGGACGGCTTATTCCAACATTGTTGATGAGTCTTGGGTTTACACTGGTCCTCCTCCTCCTCCCCCTCGCCTTCCTCTTCCCTTCCTCCTCTTCGTCCTCCTCCTCCTACTCCTCCTCCTCTTCCTCCTCTTCCTCCTCCCCCTCCTCCTCCTCCTCCTCCTCCTCCTCCTCCTCCTCCTCCTCCTCCTCCTCCTCCTCCTCCGCATCACCTCCAGCGAATCCAATCGAACATCCGAGCCTCGAACTTCAGCGCGCCTGACCATCTCCTCGACCATCTGCACGTTCATGTCCCGCTGGGCTTCGCGGCCGCACAGATCCTTGTGGCGAACCAGCACGCCCTCGTCACCGTCGGCCGCCATCCTGACCACGCCTCGGACGCGTCGAAGCCGCCGCGCTGCTGCCGCAGCTGTTTCATGCTCGGGGCGCGTCGAGGCACTTCTGGCAGTGCGCCCAGTGCCCCAAGATCCACGCCACCACGGCACACTGGAAGGAGTTGCCCAGCAAAACGCAAAGGACCACCTCCAGCTCGCGGGCCTTGCGGAACCGGGTCGCCATGGCCGTCGTCGTGTGACCAGGGGGGAAGTCCAGCAGCATCTCCCGCTCAAAGGAACCCGCAGGCTCCAAATCACCGCCATCCCAGCGCAAGCAGTGAACATCTCGGAACTGGCACGGGGCATAGCAGTACTCGTGGGTGCGCCAGCGCGCCAACTCCTCCTCCGAACACTGGTGCAAACCCTTGGGCTTAGAGCCCGCGCGCGCCCTCGGGATGCAACGGACGAAGGTCGGCAGTCTGCCCCTCGCAATCTGCGCCACACCAGCGGCGGCCCGCACGAAGCCACCGCTTGAGCTCGTCCGCGCCACCTGGGATCACCACCATCCTGACCTCCTCCGACTCGTTCACAGCGCCCTGCCACTGTTCCATCAGGTCCCAGTCGCACCAGCACAGCCTCTCTCGCCGAGCATGCGAGATGTTGGCCGCCTCGGCCACCACGGGCTGCAGCCCCAGCGCCTGCGACATGGCCTGTCTGTCCAGGGCCTCCATGGAAGGTACGTTCTCGATCAAGCTGAAGCTGCACCTCGACGGGGAACGCACGACGCATCAAGGCTTGCACCCGCAAGATCTCGAAGAAGCGGCCAGACCGCTTGCCGCGCAGCCCGCACCTGTCGACGCTGAGACGAGTCAGGTCCACGCAGGGGCGCCTGCGCTGCAGAGGATGACCCAGCGCGCACGGGGAGCACGATCTCGGATCCTCCTCGCGCCCTTCTCCCCCGGCTGCTGCGCATCGCCGAGTTCCATGGCACGCCTCCACGTCGGTCTCGGACACGGCGCACACTGCAACGAACCCCCCCCCCAAAAAAAACGCCCTCATCCTGCAGTCGGCCCCCGCGCTTACCGAGCCGCTCGCGCGGCCGCAACCCCGCGGGGAAGGAGTCGCACGGCTCGGCACACGGCACCCTTCTGCTCACTGGCATCCGACACCGCCACCACGCCGCTGACAGGAGACCGCAGGTCGCACCTCATGAGTGGCAAAAGCCCCAGCGCGATCAGGATCTCCCTGGAGACGGGGCCAGGCAGGCGGCGCTCGCCGTTCCAGCGCACCACGGCTCGCCACAGATGGTCGAAGGCCGACATCGTCTCCCTGCGGAACATCAGAGCTCGCACCCAGCGGCCTGCAAGCACCTGCAACCACCTCTGCGCCACCTTCTCGCGGTCCAGCGCAAAGAGGCTCAGGCTCACCAGCTTGTAGGTGAAGTCCTTGGGGGGGGGGGGGGGGGGGGGGGGGGGGGGGGGGGGCTGATCATACCTAGCTCGCCGTCCACGAGCTCGCCCAAGGCCTGGCTCTTCAGCGAGCGGCTCACAGACATATCCTCGCTGCGAGGGACGCCGCGGGCATCGCGTCGCGCCCGAGCCAAAAGCACAGCCACAGGGGGCCCTGCGCTCTGAAGGGCTGCCAGCGCCACCTCATCCGCGATCTCCAGGAGGTCGAGGTTGTCGATGCACACCTGCCAGACGACCCAGGTAGGAGGACACGCAGCTTCCCTCGCTTCTTCCCACCAGACCTTGATCAGCATACCACCATGGCATACCTGATCTGGCCTTCAGTGACAAATGAGACAGCAGCCCGACAGCTCACCAACGTCCATGAGCAAGTGCTGCGATTCCCTCAAGTGGGCCTCGAACAGTAGGACAGCCGATGTCCTGGACAAGCCTCGTGAGACCCTGAAGGAGTTCGCCCACTGGGAGGGGGGGTAGCCGCACCTCTGCCCTGCGCGCCCAATGTACACGGGCACGTAATTGTCGTCGTAGCTGCGGCCAACCTGCCCTCGCACGGGTTCCCCATCTGAGGCCCACGGCGTTGCCCGCGAGGCCCTGTCCGAAGCGGGGGGCCCGCGTCCAGGTCACGACGAGGAGGGAGAGGGAGGTCGCGTCGCAACTCCTGCCCCACCGGAAGAGGCTCGCCACCTGGCACCCACTCGCGCAACAGCCTCCTGTGGGTGTGCTGGATGATCCCCGTCGCCGAGATCCAGCCCATGGGGGCCACCGCCGCCGCCGCGAACACGCTGCCACCCCCAGCCAGGCCCAACGCAGCACGCCTGACGGGCTTGGACAAGGCCACGTACCTGTGCCAGACCACGGGCAAGCGGTACACGCAGAAGCAGCACTTCAGGTCCTCCGACGAGGTCAGGAGCACCTCGCCATTCCTTAGAATGAGGCTTTTCCACTTGTCCGTCGTCGGCAGGAGGCCCATGTCTCCCTCGATGGTGTCCTGCAGCCAGTTGCTAGGGATGATGTTCATCACGAGGCGCTGCGGACCCTGGACCTTGCCACGCCGTGACTTGCGGACCCCAAAGAGGCCGCCCAGCACACGCCGCCCTCTCACCTGCGCAATACACTCCTCCTCGATAGGCACCAGGACCCCGCGGTCCACCAGCTCGGCGGCGATGAGCTCCCACTCGGCGTCCTCCGCCCAGACGCGGGGGGTCTTCGGCATCTCACCCAGGTCATCAGGGTTCTTGAGGATCCACTCGGGATTCTCCAGCACACCTCGGACCCAACCGTCGCTCACCTCCGTGGCCAGCACCGACCCGCACGCGTGCTTCGGCGGCAAGGCCAGCATCAGGCGCTCTTTATCGAACTTCTCCGCGGCGTACACCCCCTCGCCTGTGTAGCTGACCGCCGAGGACTTGAGCTCCGACTCCCACTCCAGCATCGGCACCTTGTCGCTGCACTGCTTCAGGAAAGCGCACACGCTCCGCGCCAGGTACCGCAGGGCCTCCACCTGCACCAGGCTGGCGGGGCCGAAGAAGCGGCGGGCGCTGTCCCCCTTCAACAGAGGATGATTGCCTCCCAAGCGGCACTGGAAGTTCAGCGCCTGCACCACCAGGTAGAGCCACCCGCGCAGGTCGTCCTCCATCGCCACGGTCACCATGTTCACGATGCGGTCCTGGTCGAACTCCAGCTTCAAGTCGCAGACCTGAACAAGAGCGCAAGGCAGCGGCATCAAGTCACGACGACCGCTCCTTGCTGACAGGGGCAAGGGATGAGCCGACCGCTCATCAGGGGAAGATCCGTGCTCTGAGGCCAACGGCCTCGCCTCCAGTGAATCACGTAGTAGCCTACCGTCACGCTGATAACCGTAGTCAGAGGCCAGAGGCCCCGCCTGAAAAGAGTCACGACGTGGTGCGCCAGTCCCAAGATGCATCATACAACGCCCAACTTCACGAAGTGGCAGCCCACAAAGCCGTCGGAACACATCTGCACCTCGCAGTTCGTCAAGACGTGGAAAGGCACGAATTACGGGCAGCCCGTCGTCTGAGAAGGCATATGGTCACGAGCCTCTCTGCACTCCCCCTCGTCAACAGCTGATGGGCTGGTGATCTCATTCTCCCAGCTGCCTCCAGAGGTGTCAGTGCGGTTACCCTGCTCCACCTCCTCTGTCATGCATGCTGCTGTTTGTTCTTGCGGCCGCCCTTGCGCTCGCCCTTGCCCGGGCCCTTGCCACGGCCCTTGGCTCGAGCGGGCTGGCCACCCGTGTCGCGGGACCACGGGCGCTGCGATCCGCCGCGCGGCGGGCTCACGGCGCCTGGCCCAGGGCGCAGGCTGGACCTCCTCGGCGGCCCTGGGCTCGAGCCGCGAGCCGCAGCCCTCGCCAAAGGTGGCGGGGGGGGCGTCCGAGCGCGCTGCGGCGAAGGGAGCGCTCCCCCTGGGCTCGGGGCGCGCCCCTCCGCAGCCCGACTCGAGGCCCGCGGCCCCCCCGCCCCTGCGGGCGCTGCGGGCGGCGCGCCAGCCCCTCGACCGGCTGCGCTGCGGCCGCGGCCCCTACCCTTGCGCCAGCGAGCCTTCCGCTGCGACGCCGTCGACCTTGGCGACTCGTTCACCTCCAGAGTTCGAGGCCTCTTCGGCGGGGGCGACGCCATGGGGGTGGACGTCCTGGCGCCCCCGCCCTCTCCCCCGCCAAGTCCCTAGAGGGACTTGCCCTTGCCCCTTGCCTTGCCGAGGCGCTCCCTCAATTTGGCCCCCTTCCGAGTACGTCGCCACGGCCGACGCCAGCTCCGCCTGCGAGGCCAGCCCGACGTCCGTGGAGTCCACCAGCTGGAGGTGCTGCGCCACCTGCCAGTGCCCGCCCTCGGTCGCCTGCTCGATGGATTCCAGCCCCTGCATCGGCATGTCGCCCAGGCGCGGCAGCTCGCCGCGAGTGAGGGCGTCCAGGCACTCGCCTATCACCCTTATCTCTCGCACGCTGCGAACTCCCATCTCGATCTGAGGATGGGCCCCGTGCCACGCGCTCGCGATGCATCGCACCACGTTCGCACTCAGGCCGCCCAGCTCGTCGTCGTCTGCGGCCCCGCCCCGCCGTGCCAAGTACTCGCGGACATGCTTCAGACCCGCCGCCATCAGAGCTCCTGGATCGGAGCGGGCGAGGCGCTGTACTCGGCGGCTGGAACCAGCGGGTGGGCCTCGTCAAAAAGCGACTCGTCGGAGGCGTCGCGGCCGCGATTCTCGTCTCCGCGGCGGCGCCTCCGCTGGCCCCCCAGCGCAGCATCAGCTCTCTCGGCGAGGGGCTCCCCCATCGAGCGCTTACGCCTGAGCCTCTCACGCAAGTCCTGGATTGCCCCCCCGAGCCGCTGCTCGCCGCGAGCGCCGCTGCCTCCGCCGTCAGCACATTTGGCCAACCCTGGACCGCCAGCGCCGCCCCCTGCAAGGCCCGCGCCTGCCGCAGCGCCGCCCTCACCTGCATGAAGTCCTCTGGCGCCGCCTCCAGCGGCGGCACCGTCGGCCAGGGCGGCCGCAGCGGGGGCACCCAACCCCGCTCCAGTGGCAGCCTTCACTCTCGCCGTGTCCGAGTGCACCACGTCGCGGTTGGGCCACTTGGTGGCGAGGTGGCAGGCCCCCACAGCCTGGGCGCACAAGTGCAAGACCGAGGACCCCATGGCAAAGAGCCCCTGCAGCACGGGCATGACGTGCGACTGGCTCCAGGACTCCACCGTCGCCTCCACGAACTGACCTGCTCCGTCCGCGGGCCAGGCCCCCGACGCGCGGAACTCGGCGGCGCCGTTGGGCTGGCCGCACGCATCGTACATGACGACGCCCAGCAGGGCCCCCGGGTGGAGCTGCAGCTGCTGCAGCGCGTAGGGAGCCAGCGGGAGGTCGATCCAGGGGCCAGGAACTCCTCCGCACCCTGCGGGTGCCGCCACTGCGGGCATGCCGAAGGCTCCGCCGTACGGAGGCAGGCCCGCGGGCACCCCGAGCAGGCCTCCAGCCGCCGCCCCGCAGGGGAAGCCCCCGGCCAAGCCAAGCTGCCCAGCTCCGCCCGCAGCGCCCCACGGCGGTGCACCCCAACCGCCTGCGGGGCACCCCGCGATGGGAGCAGGCGGCAGCGGGCCCGCAAGAGGAGCTGCGCAACCTCCAGCGGCACCAGGAGGGCCGCCGAGCGCGCCGACTCCAGGCAGCCCTGGGGCCACGCCTGCCGCGCCACCCGCGACGGCCGCGGCGCCAGCCGCGGCCGCGGGAGCCCCTATCGCGCCTTGCCGCGGCCAGCTCCGCGCCCCGCGGCCGCGCCAGCAGCTCCTCTTTTGGCGGCGCCGCGCCCTCCTGCAGGCTTGCCCAGGCCGCCCATCGCAGGCTTGGCGGCCCGCGCGGCGCCGCCTCCTGCTGCGCTTGCAGCACCGCCTGCGCCACCAGCTCCCGCGGCCGCCGCGGCCCTGGCGAGCCGGGGCGAAGGCGGGGGCAGCATCCCGCCCGCGCCAGGGGGCACGGCTGCGAAACCGCCCCCGACCCCGCCCGCCCCGACGCCCAGGGGCCCGCTCGCGGGGCCCACAAGCGCGCCGCTGGCGCCTGCGCCTCCCACGCCTGGCGCCGCTCCGCCCCCCAACATCAAGGGGGGCGGGCCGGCGCGGTGGCGGCGCGCTCCGCGGCGGAGCCGCCGCGAGCCCGGGCCCTGCCCAGCGGGCCGCCATCCCGCACCGCGAGAGGATGGCCTGGGCCGCGGCCTGGGGGGGGGTTATACGGGCACCCCCCCAGAAGCCCATTGTTTGCCAAAGCGGCTGCGGTGGAGGCGGCAACGGGATGGACGCGCCAGGGGGCGCGCCAGGGGAGATAAATCGCATGAGAAACTCATTCGTGTGTATATATATATATAGAGAGAGAGAGAGATCACGATATGGCAACCACCCTTTAGACATCAAGCGAAATAAACGTTCGTCACTGCACGCTATGACGCAGGGCCCCCTGCGATAAGAACCAAGCAGCAATGGCAGCGCGCGCGCGCGAACGTGTCCCAAGCACACAAACAAGCAAAATAAACGCTCATGCGCAGACTGATCATTGATGAGACGGCATGCAACGTCACGGGTCTAAAATCTATTTGAAACCGACAAACCAAATCGAGGCCGTAAAATTTTCGCGAACTCAACGTGAGCAACGCTGCCGACATGCAAATCATCTGCGCAACAGCTCTTGACCCTTGCCTGAGCAAAATTCGCTGGGGCATCACACACCGCGAAGGGCCTGGGGCCAATTGGCACCGCGCCAAAAAATGTGAGCAACCCTGAATACAAAAGGATCGCCGTGCAAGCTCAGCCGCGGCGACTCCGCTGCAGAGCGCCCCACGCGCCCAGGGCACGTCGGAGCAGGCGCTCGTGGCGAGGCCCCTGTCAAGAGAGCAACCAGGCGCAGTGGACCCTGCACGTCAAGCAGGTGAACCAGCAGCGAACTGCGTTCCGTCCTGCCCGGATGATGCGACCCTGGTCGACACGCCGGCAGATCCTCTGCTCCGCCACTTTGGGCGCAAGTCCAGCCGCGTCGGGCTTTGCCGCGGGTGTCGATGGCTGGTGAGGACTTGCAACAACCTGCTTATAGGTTGAAGCTTCTTGCGGCCTGTCCGGGCGCCAGCCCGCCGGCGTCGTCGCGGCCTCTGCCTGGGGCGCTGGCTTAGTCGCAGCTGGCGCGCGCGACTCCTAGGACGCAACTGAGCTACAACAAAGCCAAACCAGCGTCATCACCACGAGAAAAGCCGCCATGATACCTCAAAAGGCACTGAGCGTATCCACGAAAACCCTCTCGTGCTCGTCGTTATACTAATACTAATAATACGAATAGTCCTGAAGGCCATCGTCATCATACACCTTCGCATTTCCGCGAGTCAGCCCCATTGCC
The DNA here is from genome assembly GCA_963575745.1 of Prorocentrum cordatum. NCBI lineage: Eukaryota > Dinophyceae > Prorocentrales > Prorocentraceae > Prorocentrum > Prorocentrum cordatum. Next base: position 23,274 of record CAUYUJ010019990.1, read on the forward strand.
ATCGAGACTCCAGCGTGGGAAGATATGGCCATCGTAGCCACGATGCGTGACGCCGTCTTCCTCTGCCGCCAGTTGGCCGCCCCGTCGGCGCAGAAGCGTCGGCGGCTGCCGCGGCGGAATGGCTGGCCCCAGGGGGCAAGATCGCCCTCGATCCGTTTGCCACATCCTGCGAGCATACACGTCTCCAAGGCGTCGTCGCCCATACCCCCTGAATCACTCGCGCGGTCCGCAACAAAACCCGCCGCGCCGCCGAGCTCCATCTCAGCGTCGCGCTTGGCACTGGCGCCGAGCATCTTTCCCGCGACGCAGCTCGGGTCGAACTCGATGGCGCGCTAGCCCCGCGGGATGGCCCCTGCGAAAGCCTGGCGCGCTGCAACCTTCGCCGACCCGTCGGCCAACTGCTGCCACATGTTCGTCAATCGATGACTCCAAAGAAGGCCATCGCACGCCGCGTAGCAATCTTCACTTCCAACGCCGCGCGTCTCTCCTCGATGCCCACGCCGCCGCCGAGGGGCGAGCTGGCATCACGCCATCCGAGTCGACCACAATCACCAGTTCACCCAGCCTGCGCATCGAAGCCTAGCCCACGATAGACCGCGCAGGATCGATCATGCGGCTCACGAAAACATCGGCCCACTCAAGTGCGCCCACGGCGCCGGCAGCAGCTTGGGCCTCCGAGGCAAGACTGACCCGAGCCAGTCGATCCAACTTGCGCGAAGCCCAATTGAAAATCATCAGCACAGTCGCGCAGCCCTCGGCAATGGACTTCTCACTGGTCAGAAAGATCCGGCAAACGCCCTGGCAGCTCCCGCCAGGTCGCGCAGCCCACAGAGCGCCCGAGTAGACGCCGAGACGCCGCCGAGATATCGGGCCGACGTCCTCGAAATCAAGGGGCGCACCAGCCAGCTGCTCGGCAGAAAGAGTAGCGCCATGGTCGCGCCGAGCACGCCCTGAACCTCGGGATGAGCCCCTGCAGCTCGAGCGAAGGAGACACTTGCAGACGAGAAAAACACTCCCTGAGCTGCCGTCCTCTGCAAGGCTCCAGCGCAGGATGGTAGCGTTCGATGTTCGGTTGGCCTACAGTCTCCCACGGGAGTAGCGTTTCTGGCCTCGTCGGTAGTGGTGCGCCTTATCTTGCGACTGTACTCCATCATCGACAGGTCGATGACGTTCAGCGGCGACTCTGGCTGACATGACCTTCGCAAACCACAACCAAAGTCCAAGCTGCCAAAGCGAAAACGTTTGTGTTGAGAGCGGGCGCGGTCTGCGATACCATACAGCTCCTCACCGCGTCAGTTCTTGACATCTTGCTGCGCAGCAATGCCACTGCCCCCGTCCGATGAAGTCGCCCACGCGCAAGCCCAAGACTCAGACGCCATCCACCGTTGAAAGTCGCACGCGGTGACATCGCAGCCAGGATCCTCGTCCGCGGCCACACGGGTCGACATGCAGACGCAGTTGTCCAGAAGATGTGATACGACATCTCACTCTGCCATAGCGCTGTCAGCCGTAGTCCACCACTGATTCGGCGCGCAAACGCATCCGAAGGCAGGCTTCCTCATAAACAAAATCTCGTCAGGCTGCAGGTCGATCATCTGTTCCAAACTCCGTCTCACACCTGCACTGGGCACTCAAACTCTGTTCTCGATGTCACCGCTCTGCAAGAAAGCTAACTTGACACCTGCTGAGAACACCTTTCACGTCCGCGCGACATATAACTGGAAAATCCGATCCCTGCCCTGCCCGGACAAGGCCGGACCCCTGGCATCCATTTTCTGCGCAAGAACATCCATGCGCCTGGCGCCCTGCAAGATGATCCGCAAGTTAGACTTACGTCCATCTGACTTCTGCTTCAATTTGAATATGTATATCATGGGCCCGCACTCGTCGAGGCTGGCAATGTCTTTGCATACCCGCTCCCACGCGCGATTGTCGATCCACGGCAGGAGCGCCTCGTCTTTGGCCTGACTGAACTGCTCGCCTTCCTCGGGGCCGAGCTTCTTCTCGCATATCGTCTCCGCGCGGTGCGATTCCAGATAGATCGCGCCCTCGTGTTCTTGACCGTACTCCTCCACTAGCGCAGCTCCTCAGTCATCGACGCGCGCGCGTCGTTGAAGTCCGAAGTAGGGCGCGCCGCGGGCGCGGCATTCGGCGCAATACTCTCGAACTTCATCTTCTTCACTGGCGGTGGCCCGTCCTAACTTCGAGCTGCGTTGAAAGAGTCGAGCAGCGACTGCCGGTACTCTGCTCGATTCACGCGCACGTCTTCTGCTTCAGGTTGCGTGTTAAGCGTCTGCCCCGAAGCAGCTGCACCCGCTGAGTCGCGCCCGTTCGTCGCGCGGCGCTGGTCGGTCGTCGGCGGTGGCGTAGGTGCTCCGGTTGTCGTCTGGGTGTCCTCTTGGCCGTCGTGATTCGCAGCATGGCCCTCTTGGTCTCGGGCTCCTGTCTGCTGAACTCCAGCTGCTCTTGCCGCATCGCCTTCCGCCGCTGGGATCTCCACGTCACCGGGCCCGCCATCCACAGGGGGTGCGACAGCGGCTCCACCCTCGGGCCCCACTTCTGCAGCGGCAGGGTCGCGAAGATCGCCTGCGTCAACGACTTCGGGAGGCGGGCGGGATCGATTGCATTGGCCGCACCCCCACATTGCGAAAGCCTGTCAGCAATTGCACTCATCATGGTAAGCTTCATAACAGGCTCTCGACGCTCTCGTGCAGTTCGCTCTTCTGGATCTGGATACTCTGGGCGCAGCTGCTCATGCAAGCACCCGGCGATAGACGTGAAGTGAACCAGTAACAACACTTTGTCTTTTTTGGACGCCCGAAATGGGTACCGAAAAAATGGGTACAATGCCCAACAGCGAATGTTGTCCCAAACCAACAGCGGCCGCTGTTGGGCAGGCGGCCTCCTGTCTCAGATGGACACAGGCCGCGGCGGCGTGGACAGCGAATCCTGCTCAAAATGAACAGGAACTGCTGTTGGGCATCGTACCCATTCTTTCCGTACCCATGTCGGGCGTCCAAATCTTTGAGCTGGCCATCTCTCACCGTAGGCTCGATGAGGCAAACCACGGCGGGACCGCGCCAGCGGCATTGGTTCTGCAGCCCGCGATCTCCTTCAACTCGCCAGCAGTAGCACACATCGCCCACATCGCGCGGTCGTCGCAACAGTCGTGATCTAGCCAGCAGGGCCGCCGGTCTTACCGAGAGCCTAGGCAGCAAATACCTCATGGCCCATCATCGCGTTGAGCTTTTTTCAAGTCCAGATTCCCGTTGGTCTAAATTGTGCGCCCCGTTGGTCAAGCCCCCCTCCGGCTCCGGCTGGTAAGCCAGAGCCTTCATCGCAGGACTCACGCCTCGAACTCCGCAAAATCGGTTGCTCTGGGCACAGGTGATGCGCAATACGTCGCCAAACGCATCATTATGGTAGCGCCCACCGTGCAAGGCAATCTGTTCTCGTCGGACAGCGTTGTTACATTCCAAGGTGCCTCGCCCGTGGTGGCACCCTTGCGGAATGATACACACAGCTATATGATTGGCGTCGGTGACTTTCTTAAACTCCGCGCTCACGCGCATGCCATGCATATCCAGCCGCAACTTGCGAGGTGGTCCGAAAATGACAATCAAGGAAAGAGACAAAGCTTTGAACAACTCTGCCACGTTCTCGACCAGTACACGCACAGACACCCCGTATCTCGAAAACTCACCCACGATGGTGAGCCCACTCTGCTTCGCTGGGGGACGTCCCCAAAGCGCTTAAAAATATCAATGTCCACCAACTCGTTGAAAGAGTTAGCCGCCTGGAGGGTAGCCACTCGGAAGAGCATCGGCCTCTGGTCGAAGCTCTTCCGAGTGGCTACCTCCTCCTCCTTCTCCTCCTCGTACTCTTGCTCCTCCTCTTCCTCATGCGCCTCCTTCACCTCGTCCTCCTCCTCGATCCTCCTCCTCCTCCTCCTCGATCATCCTCCTCCTCCTCCTCCTCCTCCTCCTCCTCGATCATCCTCCTCCTCCTCGATCCTCGATCCTCCTCCTCCTCCTCCTCCTCCTCCTCTTCCTCCTCCTCCTCGGTCGTCCTCGGTATGGGCGCTGGTCGTCAGCTCTGTGACGCAAGCGCTGAGCGCAACCCCACCGCAGCTCAGCGGCGGCAGGCCGCCCACGCGGCGTGCCAACCGTTCGAGGGACGTGGCAATTCGAGCGCGGGCCGCGCCGCTCCTCCCTCCCTCCTCCTCCTCCTCCTCCTCCTCCTCCTCCTCCTCCTCCTCCTCCTCCTCCTCCTCCTCCTCCTCCGACTCCGACTCCGACTCCGACTCCGACTCCGACTCTCCTCTCCTCCTCCTCCTCCTCCTCCTCCTCCTCCTTTCTCCTCCTCGTCCTAGTCCTCGTCCGCGTCCTACTCATCCTCCTCCTCCGCCTCCTCCGACTCCGCCTCCTCCGCCTCCTTCGCCTCCTCCTCCTCCTCCCTCCTCCCTGCGCTCCTCCTCCTCCTCCTCCTCCTGCGCCTCCTCCTCCTCCTCCTCCTCCTCCTCCTCCTCCTCCTCCACCTCCTCCTCCGACTCCGACTCCGACTCCGACTTCCTCCTCCTCCTCCTCCTCCTCCTCCTCCTCCTCTCCTCCTCCTCCTCCTCCTCCTCCTCCTCCTCCTCCTCCTCCTCCTCCTCCTCCTCTTCTCCTCCTCGTCCTCGTCCTCGTCCGCGTCCTACTCCTCCTCCTCCTCCGCCTCCTCCGACTCCCTCCTCCGCCTCCCCCTCCTCCCTCCTCCTCCTCCTCCCTCCCTCCTCCTCCTCCTCCTCCTCATCCTCCTCCTCCTCCTGCGCCTCCTCCTCCTCCTCCTCCTCCTCCTCCTCCTCCTCCTCCTCCTCCTCCTCCTCCTCCTCCTCCTCCTCCTCCTCCCCCTCAACCCCCCATGGCCCGGGCCGGACGAGAGGAGGGGGGGTCTTTGGCGGTCCGTGCGGTTGTCGGACGGTCGTCGGCGGTCCTCGTCGGTCTCCGGCGGGTTTTGGGCACGACAGCTGGATGGCTGCCGTAACAGAAGGGGGTGCCCATGATCGAACACCGACGGCAGGTGCCGAGGGGCCACGCTAGGGGGGGGATACCCTTAAAAGGAGGAGGGGAGGAGGAGGAGGAGGAGGAGGAGGAGGAGGAGGAGAAGGAGGAGGAGGAGGAGGAGGAGGAGGAGGAGGAGGAGGGAGGGACGACTCGGTGTGGGGCTGATTTGGGCCATTGGCGGCGTTCCACCTTGAGCGCTCACGCTGGGGCCACCGCCGCAGATGTAGGCGGCGCGCACAGGGTGCGCAGTAAGGGTGCAAGGGGCCTTGGACGCCCATGCCGAGGCTCTTCGAGCGAGACTGGCCATCGAAAGTGGTTGAGGATCAGCTGGAGATGACCGAAGAACCGAGGATGCAAGGGTACCCTTGGGAAGTCGATCGGCTTTACCGTGCGGGGTGATCGCACGGCCACGGGGTTATGGGAGGGGGGAAGGCTTCTTGGAAGGAGGCTGGTTTTTAGACGGCGCCAGTCCTACAGCAACAGACGAGGCCCGCGCCTTCCAAGAAGCACGTTGTCCCCTCACCAGGTTCGTTCGGTTAGAGCTCAGGCCGCTGAATGTTCGGAATGGTGGAGTCCAGGGTCCTGTACGACTACGTTGCTGTCTGTCCTGAAGGCTGAGTCTTCTGATCCCGCTTGTCGTTTGCGACGGGAGCAGCTTGTGGAGTTTCAACAGTTGTGGTTAGATCTGAACCCCAAGGCCAAGATGAGAATGCCTCGGTCATGATATGCTCGTGCTGATGAATTTGCCTGTCTGTCGCCAGGGCGTATTTGGCGCAGGGTTCGAGGCCAGGTGGCCACTACGCTTGCAGCCCTCATCGATTTAGACTGGCAGCCACTGTCTCCAATTGTTTGGATTGTGCCTGACGGAGGCGTCCTGCACGCCGATGCTCCTGATGTTCCCTTTCGGCTGTGGGGGCAGCTGAAGAAAACCATCCATGGCGAGGTTTGAGGTAATGCTGCCAGACACGACCTTGCGGAGGGAATTCAGGATGGAGTTGATGTTACCCGTGTGCACTCTCTGTTGTCTAAGATATCTAAGGATCTGGAGAATGGGGGCCATGGGCGTCTTGGAAATACTCTGGTTGGGGGTCTCTGGTCTGAAGCTCGCTTGCACGGAAGTGGGTGCGACACTGAGTCTCGTGGGATATGCCCTAGACGCGGACTTGAACCTGAAACACCATGTTTGCGTCGCTTCTGGAAGTGCCAGTCCAACGACGACATCCCCTCGCCGGCTGTGGAGCGGACCCAGTCTCTATGTGCTCGTGCACCAGAAGGAGCTCATGCTGGTCCTGCGCCGTGGTGCCGAGGCCTCATGCCCAGATACTGCGCTCGATTGGCCACCCTTCGCCGCCTGCCCGATCCGATCTGGGTGCGGGGGTGGAGGTAGAAAGGTAAAGGTAAAGGCCGGTGGGAGGTCCTTGGTGCCTCAAGCTTGACACCTGAGCGGGCCCCTGGGAACTCGATGGAAGCTGCCCCCCTGACGGGGGTGGAGGAGGAGGGGGAGGAGGAGGGGAGCCCTGGAGGAGGAGGAGGAGGAGGAGGAGAGGACCAGCCCGTGCCTCGTGGAGTGCGGGGGGTCGACGGGCACGAAGGGGACGCTTACTCGGGACTGAAGGCGATGCGGCTGGGCGCGTGTCAACTGAGGTGGGCGGTGGACAAACCTCCCTTTAGTAAACCTCCCCTTAGTGAAAACGGCCTGGGACCGAAACCGACGGACCTGGACCCGCAAAAATGACGGCCGCGACGCCCTCTCGCGAACCGAAAACAGCCACTTCCTCAATCGACGTGTCAGGGTAGGAGGTCTATCCACCTCCGCTGAGGTGCATCTCTCGCCCAAATGGATGGCGTCCTCGCGAGTCCCCAGAGCTCCCCCGGGGCCGAACTGCTGGCCCTGCATCATGGTCTTGAAGCAAACTGTCAGCAAGCTGCTGATTTGTTCCGACTACTTGTCCGTGGTCCGCGGCGTTCGGAAGCCAGAAGAATGGCTGCAAAAGTCCGGCATGTTGGATGCATGGGTGGACCTTTGGGGAGGTTTGGAGGCTACGGGAGAGCGGGGTTAACTTGAGGAAGACTAAATCATATCCTACGGCCTTGCAGATTGAGCAGCTTGGTCTTACTCGTATTGACCGGATGTTGTATGCGGTGGCCAATGGGATGGCGGCTGAGGCCGCAGAGTGAGGTGCGGTTCCGTCTGAGCTCGTGGATCGCACCCACCAAGCTGACACTAGGGGAACGAAGAATGGCATAAACAGAGAAACTCGGAGGTCCGCGCGGATTTCTCGGATCCGCGCTGGACCCCCTCCCTGGCGCGCGGAGCGCGCCAGAGGCGGCGCCCGAGGCGCCGCCAGGGGGAACCAGCGCCGATCCGAGAAATCCGCGCGGACCTTCGAGTTTGGATGTTAATGTCATTCTTCGTTCCCCTAGACACGCTCCATCGTGATATACAGTGGGGGCCCGACCAAAAGAAGCCTTCCACGAGAAACCCAACCCTGAGACCCCAGGACGCCCATGGATCTTTGGCGTGGGAACGTCACGCCTTCCATCGCAAAACCATCGAAACCCAAGAAACCCAGGGCACCATACCCTGGAGGCAAGCAGGGTGTTACTTGACATGGGTCTCCACTGTCGAATGTTCGGACCTGAAGAGAGTATCACTGCACCGACCTTACAGACGTGCTGCAACGGATTTTCGCGTAGAATGCTGCCAAAGCCCCGAAACGGCGAGCGAAAAACGAGGCGAATGGCACGTAGATGTTTGTAGTCTCAATTCCTGGCCAAAAGCAAATCCGCACGAAATTCACTTCGAAATCCGGAACGAATTTCTCCAGTATGGTCAGGGCCCATCCCAGTGTTTTCCAAACGAAATCCGCTCTGCGATGTTGGCGCCATGAGGAGTATGTCCTCCCACAATCCACGCTGCCAAAGTGAGGGAGGCCCTGGGGAGTCTTAGTCGCGGGCTTCCCCCAAAAGTCGGGAAGGTCGTTCCCGCTTGATGGATGTGCTGCTTGCGGCAAGGCTTGCACGTGGGTCCCGCCAGCTCTGCATAATGCATAATGGTGATCCTCCTCCTCCTCCTCCTCCTCCTCCTCCTCCTCCTCCTCCACCTCTTCTTTCTCCTCCTCATCCTCCTCATCATCATCATCATCATCATCATCATCATCAGCATCATCATCATCATCATCATCATCATCATCATCATCATCATCATCATCATCATCATCATCATCATCATCATCATCATCATCATCATCATCATCATCATCATCATCATCATCATCATCATCATCATCATCATCATCATCATCATCATCATCATCATCATCATCATCATCATCATCATCATCATCATCATCATCATCATCATCATCATCATCATCATCATCATCATCATCATCATCATCATCATCATCATCATCATCATCATCATCATCATCATCATCATCATCAGCATCAACATCACCATCATCATCATCATCAGCAGCATCATCATCATCATCAGCAGCATCATAACCAGCATCAGCATCATCAGCAACATCATCATCATTATCAGCATCATCATCCTCAGCATCATCACCACCGTCATTAGCATCATCATCAGCAGCATCATCATCATCAGCATCATCATCCTCATCAAAATTATCATCAGCAGCATCAGCATCATCAGCATCAGCATCGTCAGCATCATCAGCATCATCGTCAGCATCATCATCGCTATCATCCTGAGAATCAGCATCATCATCACCAGCATCATCATAATCGGCATCCGCAGCATCATCATCGTCATCAGCAGCATCATTATCAGCATCATTATCAGCATCAGCATCATCATCATCATCATCATCATCAGCAGCAGCAGCATCAGTATCATTATCACCATCACTATCATCATCGCCATCAGCATCACCATCGTCATCATCTGCATCAGCATCATCATCAGCATCCTCATCATCATCGTTATCATCAGCATCCTCATCATCATCAGCCTAAGCAGTATTATCGTCAGTATCAGCATCATCATAATCAGCACCATTATCATCATCAGCAGCATCATCACCATCATCAGCATCATCATCATCAGCATCATCATCAGCATCGTCATCATCATCAACATCACCAGCATCGTCACAGTCGTCCGAATCATCATCATCATCATCATCATCATCATCATCAACAACAGCAACATCAACATCAGAATCAGCAGCATCATCATCATCATCAGCATCATCATCATCATCGTCATCATCGTCATCATCATCGTCATCAGCATCAGCATCACAAGCATCATCACCATCAGCATCATCAGTTTCACCATCATCACCATCACAATCACCATCATCCGCATCATCATCATGATCATCATGATCACCATGATCATCATCATCATCATCATCATCATCATCATCATCATCAGCATCATCATCATCGTTAGAGGCCTCCCAGGTGCAGTCGGAGTAGATGGGGTCGGAAGATCGCGCAAGATCGGCGATACATCGGCGATGCACTGCGATGCATCGGCGATGTATCGGCGACGTCTGCGTGAAGATCGGGCTCCGCATCGAACGGCATCGCCAATGCATCGACGATGCGGCGCGATCCTCCGCCCCCCCCTCTTTACTCCGATACCATCTAGGAGACCTAGAAGCAGTATCAGCATCATCGTCATCATCAGCAGCATCAGCATCAGCATGATCCATCATCATAATCATCGTGATCATCATCATCATCATCATCATCATCTCATCATCAACAGCAGCATCAGCATCCTCATCATCCTCATCAGCAGCATCATCAGCATCGTTAGCACCAGCATCATCACCATTAGCATCATAATCAGTATCAGCATCATCTTCGTCATCATCATCATCATCATCATCATCAGCAGCAGCAGCATCATTATCATCATCATAAATCATCAGTATCCTCATCATCAGCATCATCATCATCAGCATCATCAGCATCATCATGATCAGCAGCAGCATCATCAGAATCATCCTCCTCCTCCTCCTTCCCCCTCCTCCTCCTCCTGGTGCCAGGCCCACGCCCAGCGCGAGGGGAGGCTTGCACAAGAGGAGGCGGCGGCGGCGGGCGGCACGCGGGCGAGAAGAATCGGGGCCACCACGGTGGCACCCAGTGATTCGCGGGGGGACGGAGGGGGCGGGCGTCGGGAGCAGGTGGGCGTCGATGCATCGATCGATCGATCTATCGATCCAGGAGGAGGAGGAGGAGGAGGAGGAGGAGGGGGAGGAGGGGGAGGAGGAGAAGGAGGGGGAGGAGAAGAAGAAGAAGAAGAAGAAGAAGAAGAAGAAGGCGGGGGGAGGCGAAGGGCGAGCCTCCAGCGGGGAGGCCCTGCTGGAGGTTCTGGAGGGGGAGAGGGTCGGGGAGGGGGGGAAGAGAGAGGCAGGAGGAGGGGGCAGGAGGGAGGGGGGGGCACGAGGGAGGGAGGCAAGAGGAGGAGGAAAGGAGCCGAGGGGAGCGAGTGAGCAGCGGCGGGCACGCTGCTCCTCCTCCTCCTCCTCCTCCTCCTCCTCCTCCTCCTCCTCCTCCTCTCTCCTCCTCCTCCTCCTCCTCCCCTCCTCCTCCTCCTCCTCCCTCCTCCTCCTCCTCCTCCTCCTCCTCCTCCTGCTCTCTTCTCTCCCCTCCCTCCTCCTCCTCCTCCTCCTCCTCCTCCTCCTCCTCCTCCTCCTCCTCCTCCCCCCCTCCAGCTTATGACGGTGGTGGTGGAAAACAGGCCCATCAACTGTGGGAGGGGGATACGGAGAGGGAGGGGGGTAGGGTCAGAAAAACACTGGCTGGGGAATGGTTTTCCAAACAACCAATACCCTCCCAGAAAACCTTCCGGAACCATCCGAAAAGCATCCCAAAACCTTTCCCTGAGGGTTTTCGGATGGTTTCGGAAGGGTCTGGCCAGCTGGGCGAAAAACACACGCAGTCCCCAGCGGAACATGGACTTTCTCAGGATACGGGGAGGGGGGGAGGAGCTCGGGATGGTTCGGCCATTTGGGAGAAAAAACAATCCCTAGCGGAACCTGGACTTTCCGAGGATTGGGGGAGGGAGGGAGGAGCTCGGGAGGGTTCGACCATCTTGGAGAAAACGCAGCATACTCTTCAGCGGCTGCGTCAAGTCACCGCGCAGCGCGCGGAGCGAAGAAACCCGGGTACCCTGACGAAAAGTATTTGGTTTCTTGATACGCGCCCCCACTGCAGGGGGAGGGGGGGAGGTGTAGGGAAGCACGGCGTTGCAGCACAGGCTAGGAGAGTGCAGCCCGGAGCTATCGCTGACGTCGGCGGCTTGCTGTGCCACTCGGCACTAACCCCTGGGGCAGCCTGGGCCGCAGGGATAGCGAGATTCGCCCCCCGCCCCCAAACCAGGGGGGAGTAAGAGAACGAGGAGGAGGAAAAGGAAGAGGAGGAGGAGGAACAGGAGGGAGGAGGAGGACGACGACGAGGAGAAGGAGCAGGAAGAGGAGGAGGAGAACTAGGAAGAGGAAGAGAAGTAGAAGGAGGAGGAGGAGGAGGAGGAGGAGAGGAGGAGGACGAGGACGAGGAGGAGGAGAGAAGGAGAGGAGGGAGGAGGAGGAGGAGGAGGAGGAGGAGGAGGGATGAGGAGCAGGAGGAGGAGGAGAAGAGGAGGGAGGAGAGGAACAGGAGGAGGAGGAGGAAGGAGGAGGGAGGAGGAGGAGGAGGAGGAGGAGGAGGAGGAGCGAGGCGGAGGAGGAGGAGGAGAAGGACGAAGAGGACAAGAAGCAGGAGGAGGAGAGGAGGAGGAACAGAACGAGGAAAGGGAAGAGAAGCAGGAGGAGGACGACGGGGAGGGGGAGCGAGGAGGAGGAGGAAGGAGGAGGAGGAGGACGAGGAGGAGAAGGAGAAGGGGAGGAGGAGGAGGAGGAGGAGGAGGAGGAGCAGCAGCAGCAGGAGGAGGAAAAGGAAGAGGAGGAGGAGGGGGAGGAGGGAGGAGGAGGAAGGAGAAAAGAAGAGGACGAGGAGGAGGAGGAGAGGAGGAGGAGGAGAACGAGGAGGAGGGAGGAGGAGGAGGAGGGGGAGGAGGAGAAGGAGGAGGAAGAGGAGGAGGAGGAGGGGGAGGAGGAGGAGGGAGAAGGAGGAAGAGGGGAGAAGGAAGAAAAGGAGGAGAAGGAGGAGGAAGAGGAGGCGGGGGGGAAGGAGGAAGAGAAGGAGGAAGAGGAGGAGGAGGACGAGGAGGGAGAGGAGGAGGAATGGAGAGGAGGAGGAGGAGGAGCAGGAGGAGGAGGAACAGGAAGAGGTGGAGGAGGGGAAGGAAAGGAGGAGGAATAGGAGGTACATTGCAACCACCAGGAACCAGGAACAAAAAGGAGGAAAGGAGGAGGAGGAGGAACAGGAGGAAAGGAGGAGGAGGAGGAAGAGGCGGGAGAGGCGGAAGACGAGGGGGACGTCGCCCATTTCCTCCCCCCCCGATCCCTGCGGCGCGACGGGGGGAGGGGGCCGAGGAGAAAGGGCGTCAGGTCAGATGCTTCGCTCCGGGCTCAAAATATTCAACCCTTGGCACGACAACCGTGCTTAGATCACACATGACTCCACAAAACGCCCCTGCGCTGCTCAGCGCGCTCAACACTGGGCCCCACTCGTCTTCGTCTGGCCGCCCGCCCGTTTCGGCGGGCGCGCCCGGCGCACCCGGTGATCCCCTGGTGTCGCGAGGCGGACGGTTTGGCCTTCGGAAAGAAGCGGGCCCTGTGGAAACGGGCCCCCCCGAGGGGCCGGAGATCTCTGCCCGGCCCGCGCCCAGGTGGCCATCTCTAGGAAAAAGGCGAATCTGGGCCAGAAGAGGCCATGCTAAAAACACCAAGCGAAGACCGGTCTGAATTCGGTATCTGGCAAGACATATGCATCCCCAGCTCAGCACAGGCGAGCGCCCCCCCCCCACTTCCGCAGCCCTGCGCCTCAGAGGCCCCGCGGAGGGCCGCGCCAGCAGCTCGCACGTTGCAGCGCACGCGCGCTGAGTCCCGGACCAAAGTCAGCGCACGGAAACTCAGGAAGCCATCCCGCCCACCCACCCACCACCGCCACACCTTCTCGGGCACGCGGCGACATGGATCACGGATCCGTGGATCTGGCGAATTGGACGTCAGGCCCACGGACCCTGGGAACGCCACCCAAAAAAAAAAACACGACGCCAGTGCCGCCTCGGAGCGCGGAGGCCCCGCGTGGAAAAGGTCTGGTCGCCGGTCCGCGCGCTGTGGTCCACGGTTGCGCTTCCTCGACTTTCGAAGCTAGCCATGCCCCTTGCCACTCTTGCCCCGCCCTCGCTCTACACCGAGCGGGGAATGCATCTATTGAGCAGGGACCGATCTTTCTGGCATTCCTATAGTCCTACCACGAAATGTTCTTAGAACCCAAAAATGCTCGAAAAAAACAAACACAATGTTTTGAGAACGGAAGCCCGATGTGATAAGTCAAGACAGTCCCAGCCAGAAATGTTCTGTGAACATGTCGCGGGAACCACAAAAATTCCTAGACACTGTTTGGTAGGGCTGTAGGCACGCCATGATGCTTCGCCGCTGCTTGAATCTCACGGGCCCCCCCCCCTGGCCCGGCGCTCGGCGCGGCGCGCAGGCGCTGGGCGGCACGGTCGCGCATCTCACGCGCACTCCCCATCGCCCTCACCTTGCCTCTCCGGCGAACGAGATCCACGCCCAGCCGCCGCGTCCTCTGCCTGGCGCCCTGCGCGGCCCCAGGCGCCGCGGGGCGGCCGGGCGCGTCTGCCCCTTGCTCGCGAGCCCCGCCCTCGCTCCTCATCGAGCGAGGTCCACGCGCCACGTGGCCCCCGCGTGGCCTGGAGCTTCGCGGGGCGCGGGCGCGCCGGAGGCCGCGGCCGCGCCTCGCGCGCGCGCCCCTCCCCGAACAGCACCCTTCGACGAGCGAAGGCCGCGCGATCTGTCTGTCTGCCGCGAGCAATCTCGGACGAAAGGTCAAACGATCAAAACTAAGATCACGAGAGGCCTCAGCCCAGAGGGGTAGTGCTACGGGAGCGCTATGAGAGCGGACCTCTGCCCTTACAGACAGCCATCTTACCCTCCTGCGACGTTAGTCTGAATTGTCTGAATATAAGTTCATGTCGGGCCTGTCCCCCCACAGGGGGATTTTCGACGAAAAATGAAAATGCCCCAGAAATACCCCCCAAAAAATCAAACAAATACTCAAAAAATAATCCCCCGACTATTTTTGGACTGCGTCCTGAAGTACGTCTTATGTTTCGTCGAAAACCCCCCTGCATGGGGGACAGGCCCGACTTCAGAATATAAGTCTGAATTGGCCCCGCCCTCGCAGCCGCACTCGGGCTCGGCCCCCCATCGAAGAGCTCCCGAGACTTAGCGAAGAACACGAGTCTCCTGCGGCACGCGCCCTTCCTCGGCAGCAGGGCGCCGGGCCGGCTGCGGGGGCGGGGCGGAGGAGGAGGGGGGGCCCTCGGCGCGGGCGCTCCCCCGCGACCCCTCTGCGACGACGCGGCGCGCCTCTGCTGCTCGCGCGCCGCCATCGCCCCCGCGATGGCTCCGGGGGTCCACTCTCTTCTCGGGCATGAACTTCGTCGAAATCGGTTGATGTCATCAGCGCGGTTCGGGGCCATCCCCAAACGGCGCTTCTTCATGTGCTGATCAACGACCGCGGCGAATTTATGGCAGCCGTCACATGGGAACATGGACCACCTGTCCACGTGAGCGATCGAATGCGATTGGCGAATCTCGAGAGCACCCGCCACCGCCATCGGCGGCGCCAGCTGAAACTCCCCGGGCCTCTGCCCCTCAGGGGGGGGCCCGACCTGGACAAGAGGTGGGTGGCAGCGAAAGAAAACAACTTGGGGGCCCGGCACCACCTGGGCGCAAACCGAGCATCTCCAACCCGACCTAGCCTTCTCGATTCGGTGGGCCAGCTCCGCTTCAGCTCTCGCGGTTGCTGCAAGGCGGCCGCTCCGCCGCGGCCACCCTCTTCCCTCCGGCGATGCTCGACCCCCGCAGAGTCTGCTGAAGCTCGCCTAGCGCGACGCCGCGCCATGCTGCAATCGCATCGATGCGATCCGCATCTGGAGCACCCGCCGCCAGCCCGACCCCCCGAGCCAACTCCGCCCCCTTTCGAACCCGAATATCCGCAGCCGCACTTCCCGCAGCCAGCTCCAACTGTTGGTCTGTCACCAGCAGTTCAGGAGCCCCATCCGGATCGGAGGCTGCATTTCTACAGCAGCGACTGGCCCGAGACGCCAGACCTCGCGGGCCCTCGCCCAAAGTTCTCATTGGCCCCCGCGGGGCTGGGGAAGTCCACCTTACGACGCCACTTACGAGCCACCGACAAGTGATAAGTCAGAGACAGGAACGGCCCCGAAACCTCTCCAAAAGCAATACAGAACGCCTGGATTTCGGAGCGGGGGGCGGCATGGCGGGCTCCGAGCAGGGGTCTTGAACCAGCAGCTCGCACCTTCCACTCCCCCGAAATCCACCCAAGGGAACACACTGCTATGACGCATCGGCGGCGCCTGGGACCATCGGAAAATCCCCCCCCCCGACCCGCCGCTGTAAACATTTAAACCCCCATCGCTTCTAGGCCTCGGAATCTCCTTCCGGCCAAACTCAACCCCCGCCCCCCGCCCCAACGACCACTCATCGAAGAGTGGGTGAGTGGGGCGACAAGCGGGAAGGCCGCGCAGCCATCAGGCTGGCTCGGTTATTGTTTGAGCTGACGCCGCTGCCGTCAGCGGCTTAGTTTTGCAAAAATCTGCATGGTCGCAGTTCTTGGGCACTCCGAGACCCCATCTTTCAGGGTTTCTCCAGCTCCCCGGAACCTGGAACATGTTCCCGACTACTGCTGTCTTTTTCTTTGCAGCGGACTCCCGGCCTTGGCCGCCGGCGACGACGGTGACTTTCAGCGCCCGCTGGCCCAACATGCCCTTGCGCTCGAACCGCCCCTGCTCCATGGCCGCGGGCCACAAGCCACCGCCCTCCCCCAGATTGCCCCCGCGCACGCGCGTCGCCGCTGTCGCCCAGGGGTCGCGCCCCAGGTCCGCCTCGAAGTCGTCGAGAAGCCCCAGGGCGCCCCTGGCCTCGACGAAGGCGCCGTCCGCGCTCGAGGGCGGCCCCCGCAGGTCCATTCTTCCTGCCCCTGGACGCGCCATCGCGCCGCCGAGGTCGGGGCCCTGCCCACGTCAATGAACGCCACTATGAGTGCCCTCACTGGCCCTCGCACTGCTCGCAAACACTTCTGGTCAAGCCAGTTTACTATGGTCTTGATCGCTGGCCGAGCCTGCGCAGCGCCCACGAATGCGAAGGAATCTCTGCCACGGACCAATCCATGCACGCAGCGCACCCAAGCGTAGATCCACTGCTGGGCCCCGCAGCCCCAGCTCCACGCCCAAGGCCGCGGCCAAACATCGCCCACCTGCCCCCCTCCTGCGATTTGCCCCACGCGACGCCTCAGCCGCGCCATCGCATGCTTCGACGCGGCGAACGTCCGCCGGCCGCGCGCCGCCAGGAGCGGCGCCCCTGTGTCGTAGAGGCCCTTGGACTCCCAAATGGGCGACGCAATCCGGCTCAATCGTTTGATTTTGCCGGATATGCAACCCATATTCGCCAGTCTCTGCAAACTCTCATCGGCAACCCTCGACCTGCCACCTGCAGCGTCCAGACCCAAGAAATCGACCGCAACGCTTGCGGCCTTTGCTGACATTCCTCGCCGTCGAAGCCGCTGGGCAACTGGCTTGGCGGCCTTGCGGTCTGAGCCGACCACCGCGGTCTCGCCCGACATGGCCACCCCGTGCAAAACCAGACCCGCGCGTAAATCTGTGGATGCCTGCACGAACTCCCCGCCCACCCCGTTCGCACTGCCCTCGTGCCCGGCCACTGCGTCGCCCACGAACGCCCGCGATCCTGCCGAAGGTGCCCCTTCTGCGCGTGAGCTCCAACACTGGGCGCAGGATAGTTCAGCAAGAGTGGCACCTCCAGCCGAACGAGATACTGGCGATCGCGCGGGCCACATCGCCTCGCCGATGATCAACCTCTCCTGCAAATACCTCGGCCCAGGGAATATCACTACTTCTAGCCCGACTGCCGCCGCTGGGAATCCTGTCGCACACGCCATCTGCATCAATATGACTGACGACACAGCGTCGCACAACTTCTCAATGCCCAATAAGAATGCCATAGCCGAGGCAACAAGATCGATGCCCGCCTCATCAAGAAGCCGCGCTGCAGTCGCGCTCGAAATGCTGAGCTCCCTTCTATCGCCGCGCCCCACTGATCTGAGGGCCTTGCACCCCACATCGCACGGCATCCCCCTCGCGCTCGAGATATGAACTTAACTGGAAGTAATGGCATTCCCAGAGCTCGATCTCCTCCAGCGGGGCCTGGCTTTGCCACCGTGGCGCCTCTTGTGGCGGCGATCTGACGGGGCCAAGTGAACTCTGCCTCTCGCACCCCTTAAGATGTCGACCAGCTCCTTCTTCGCCTGTGAGCTGCGAGGGAAGCCCAGCATTGTCCGCGGGCCCTAGCCGATCGGGTCGACGTCCTGCTCCATGGCGCGCCTCTTTGTCAGCTCTATACGTTCGATGACAGGCGCCCTCTCGCCCACGGGGCCCATCCACATGGCCCCCCACTTATGCGCCTTAGTACGCATGCTGATCGCGGGATCCGCGGCGGCGAAGTCGGGCCCGATTATCATCTCGCACCGCGGTGCCCCCTTCGGTTTCACATGCCCGCGTTGCGTGCCCGCCCTTATCCCCCCAGCTTTCTTCGCCCATGGTGCGAAGCTTTTCCGCGCCGTCGCCATCCATCTCGAATGCGACGCGGCCAGGTGTTTCTCGGTCTGGAACGCGAGGCCGGCCAACTGCCCCTCGTCCAGGTCGAGGATGTCCCCTGCCATCTCCATGCACGCGCCCCTGCTCACGGCGTCAACGTGCTCGCTTTCGGCGTCCCCAGGGGGGGGGTCTTCTCGATTTCCTCTGGCTGCTTCTCTTCTCTCGCGCTGCAAACCCCCCGCTGCCTGCCCTCCGCGCCGATCGCGAACAACGACTGGTATCTGAGCATCTCCGGTGCCAAAATGCTCCATCCCGCCACAAACCCTCATCTCCTGCGCCCCGGAGTCGGCTGCGATCGAACCCGTCGCACTCCAAAGCCAGCCGCGCGCCCCCTGTGAGAGGCAGCCCCCTTCTCGCCCAGGTCCGCCACCGCCAGGGTGGCCTTTTTCCACCTTGGTGGCCCGGCGCAGCGCGTTCCCGATGGTCACCTCGCCACCAAAGGCGCGCATCTCCTTCGCGAGCTCCACCAGCGCGTCTACCTCCAGCTTCGCCCCTTCCCAGATCGCGCCCGTTAGGGCACGGCTGCCGCGTTGCCGGGTGACCCTGAACGTCGCCGCCTCGCCCGGGGCCCATCATCGCCTCCGCGCACGCCTCCTGGAGGCGCGTTCCCATCGCGCCCGCAACCTCCTGCTTGGCTGCCTGCTTCTTCCTGATAGTCTTGTGGAGGTGGGGCCCGCCGCGCGCTGTGGTCGAGCACGATGCGGGAGCGCCTGCAGCATGCCCAACTGCAGATGCCACCACCACTCTCCTGCGCCGTCGAAAATTAGCCGCAGCCCACAGCGCGCGCAACGGCACCATGCCCTCCGCCGGCGGCATCAGCCTCGTCGCGAAGCCCACGAGGCCGCCCTCACCCTCGTCGCAGATGGCGCCCACGCCTGGCCCGCCACGCCCCCCAGCTCGGCGGGGAGCTCAACCTTCTGCATCTTCCCGAAGGGTATATTCCTGACAGCGAATTCCACTCATGGGTCCGTTAAAATTTGATCAAGCCTGGCAGAAATCGGACCCCGCAGCAAGCCGTTCCCGCGAATCCTTCGCCCGAGACCGAATGCGCCGAGATCAGCACGATGCCCCCCGATCGCGGGGGGATGCTGAGCGCCACGAGGCCTCTGAACGGGCCCGCTCCACCGTCTTCGCAAATCCTCCGCCGCACCGCGTCGCACCCCGTGCGCGACAGGTGGGACCTAGCCCAGGTGAACTCACCGCCCGCGGCACCCTTCTCCGAGCGTTCGGTGGGCGCCGCCGCCGCGTCCATCAACTTCCAGCCATCCCTCAAGACCTCCTCGCGCACCTGCTCGAGCTTCTGCTCGCCTACGTGCGTCTCGCACGCGGTGATGATGTCCTTGGATTTGCTTTCCTCGTTGATGTACTTGCGGGCCTTCGGGCCCCACATAGCTACACGGGAAGAGAATAGGCTAAAGCTGCCCAGGAGCACTGCCAATTGTCGCAGCCACGCCAGCGGCGCCGCTGCCCTTGTCCTGGCCCGGTGCCGACGGCGCGGCGCCCGTCCTGGCGACCTGCACCTTCCGTTCAACTTGCTGCTTGATTTTGCCGAGCAGTTCCTTCCGCTCCCGGTGTTGCTCTTCCGTCAGTTGCTGTGGCCCTGCCGAGAAAGTATCCCCGCTGGCCCCGCTCGCATCGGCCTCCGACTTCGTCTCTTGGGGCAGGTCGGGAGTGCTCTCCGCCTTGCCGTCATTGCCTTCTCCACCTCTTCTTTGCCTGCGCGAGCAGGCTGGCCGCCTGCTGCTTGAACTCATTGAACTGGTAGGACTGCCCAGCCGCTGCCTGGAGCAGCTGGCCCACCGCCCCCACGTCCGCCTTAAATCTGTCCTCCTCGTACCCGTCAACGTCGTCGAAGCGGTCGCCGGCAGGTGGTACTTCCCATTTGCTCACTGCACCGGGGGGGGGGCCCACCGTCTCCTTCTGGTAAACTGCCATCGCGCGCGCATGCCCCAGCACCGCGTCCGCTGCGCACTCGACGGCCTTGCCGCTGCGGGTGCGAAGCGCGAAGGCGCGCCCCTGTGCTGCCAGCAACAGGCCCATGGCGCCCTCGACCTCCAGCTGGCACCGGTTGGGCTCGTTGGTCGCGCGACGCAGCTCCAACTCCTTGGACGCTTCCTTTCGGAAAGCCTGCGCCGCACCCGCTTCAAAATGCAACTGCACCACCTTGAGCGGCCCCAGGTCGACTTGTGCGGAATCTGGGCCGACATTTCCTCCACCTTCCCCAACATATCGCTGAGCTCCGCGAGCGAACCGCGCAACTTCGACTTGTGCCAGGGGGGGCCCTTACCCCTGCACCTGCCCCTGTCTCCCGTGCCCAGCGCAGGCCACTGCGACTGCCAGCCTGGGAAGACCGCCTGGCACTTGTTGCACCAGCCGCCCGGCTTCTCCAGCATCCAACCTTACCAGCCTGGAACATATCCCTATCCCTATGTTGGGCATCGCCTCATCACGATGGCGATCTTAGGGAGTTCCTCAGTTTCTGAGGGTGCATCCCTAAGATTGTCATCTCCTTTTAGCGTGTCAATCTTAGGGATAGGGATACGTTCGAGGCTGGTGACAATCGTAGACCCATCCTCCGCATGTTCCACAGAATGGATACGAGCTGCGCATTCGCCCCGTGACCCACGAGCGCCCGTCTCTGGAAGGTGCGTACAAGAGGGATCGCACTGCCAACGAAGCGGAGCTGGCAGAGTGCGGTTCCCCGAACAGAAGTGAAGACTGCCGCGGACCAGCGGTGTCCACTCATTCCGCTGTGGAACAAACCATCCTGAGACAAAATGGCCACGGATTCTTCAAACCCAAGGAGGGAGCACAAAGGAAGGGAGGACGAGGATGGAACACGCCCGCGCTGGATAGTTTGTTCCTCGATTTCGGCACTTGTGGGCCTGTTTCGGGCCCCAGTGGGCCCAGAGCCGTCAAGGATCGACCACGATGAAAACTAGACGGGGTGGACCCAAGGAAGGGATTTGGGGATCAGCTGGGAGCGGACGTGGGCAAGGATAGGGGGAGACCGAGTTGTTCCTCCTGTCCCGTTTTCCAGGAGGAGGGAAGTTCCATCTCCCATTGCTATACTCTTCCGCATCCCTATCCTTCCAGTCCTCATTCGCTCCTCCGCGAAATTTCGGGGAGGAGGGAAGGGGGGAAAGGAGAGAGAGCCCGGGTGTAGGAGACCATGGAATGGGAAGAGGAGGAAGAGTAAGGAGACCGCGGGGGAAAAGAGAGGAAGGGAGAGGAGGAGAAGGAGGAGCAGGAGGAGGAGGAGGAGGAGCAAAAGGAGGACGAGGAGGAGGAGGAAGGAGGGGGAGAGGAGGAGAGGGAGCACGATTCACTCCCTCCATCCCTGTCTCCTGCGCCTCCTCCTATTCCTCCTCCTCCTCCTCCTCCTCCTCCTCCTCCTCCTCCTTCTCCTCCTCCTCCTCAACATCATCGTCGTCATCATCATCAGCAGCAGCATCATCAGCAGCATCAGCATCAGCATCAGCATCAGCATCATCAACAACATCATCACCACCACCACCACCACCATCATCATCAGCAGCAGCATCACGTCGTACGCTGTTCCTGTTCATCCTCATGCTCCGCCTGTTATCTTCCTCCTCGTCATCGTTCTCGTCATCACCAAATCGTCATCATCACCACCAACACCAGCATCACTATCGCCATCACCGTGATCATCACCATCACCACCATCATCACCACCATCATCACCATAATCATCACCGTACTGAGTATCAACAACAGCGTCATCATCATCATCAGCAGCAGCATCATTATCATAATCGTCATCATCATCAGCATCATCATCATCGTTATCATCACCATCAACAGGATCATCACCGCCGTCACCAGCACCACAACCACAGCCAGAATCGTCATCAACAGCATCATCAGCATCATCGTCATCAGCATCATCACCATGCTCATCATCACCATCATCAGCATCGTCAGCATCAGCATCATCATCAGTATTGTCAGCATCTTCACCATCATCACCAGATTCGTCGTTGACATCCTCATCATCGTCACCAATATCATCACCATGATCCTCATCAACATCATCATCACCACCATCACCATGATCATCATCAGCATCATCAGCATCATCAGCATGATCATCATCATCAGCAGCATCAGCATCAGCATCAGCATCAGCATCATCATCATCATCATCATCATCATTATCATCATCATCATCATCATCATCATCATCATCATCATCATCATCATCATCATCATCATCATCATCATCATCATCATCATCATCATCATCATCGTTGTCATCATCAGCATCGTCGCCATCAGCAACGGCATCATCATGATCGTCATCATACTCATCGCCTTTGTCACCGTCGTCGTCACCACTGCCGCCATCACTAGCACCGTCAGTCTTGGCACCACACTGGCATCGTCGTCATCCGCTGCGGCCCAGGCTGCCCCGAAGGCCGCCCGCGATCTAATTTCCTAAATAAAGTATCCGCTCGCACTGGCAGTGCCCGTGACGGCGACCAAAGGCGCGCGGCTCCGATGCCCCTTACCGAGAAGCAGAGGGAGGGGGAAGCAGGGAAGGGGAAGGGGGAAGGGCGCCTTTGATGTCATAATTCGCTGCGACTTCGAAGTGGGTCGGAGACATGTCTTTACTTGTCCGAGGAACTCTACAAAATGACGATTGAAGCTTGCCGAATGCTAACAGAGAAAAGCGGCGAAGGATCGAGGCTTGCTTTTTCTCTGGCTCTCGGCGGTGGCCTCAGGGTGCCCAGCAGCAACTGCGCCTCTCCGAGAGCATCCTGGGGAAACGGCGACCGGGGGACCCGAGCTATCGCCCGAAACCAAGGCGACGAGGACCAGTAGGTGGGAGAGGAGGGAGAAGGAGGAGGAGGAGCAGGAGGAGGACCAGAGTAAACACAAGATGCGTAAACGATGCTGCGTTTCTACACCAAGGACTCATAGGTATAATACGCTCAGAAATATACCAGAAGCGCCCCTTTGAAACACCAGCCATCAATGTGCCTGCTCTACAGGTGAGAGCCCCCTTCTGAAAAGGAGCTGCCTTGCACCCTTCAAGCGCATACGAAAGAACGCGAAAGGGTATAAGTTCACGGTTCCAACGAGATGCCCCGCGAGATCGCCGTTGTGATATCAAGGCTGGTGTAACTGTTGCACAAACTTGCACTGATGGCCATGCCCTTCGAGGGGGTGGCAAGCGAGAACCCCATTTTGAAAAGGTTCAACGAGGTGTCCCGCGAGATCCCCGTGTTGATATGAAGGATGGTGTCACTGTTGCACAAACGTGCACTGATGGCCATGACCTTCGAGAGGGTGTCAAGCGAGAACCCCATGTTGAAAAGGAACTGCCATCCATCCGTGCAGCTGCGACCTACCATCTAGTTTATGGTTCCCCTCCTCCTCCTCCTTCTCCTCCCCCTCCTCCTCCTCCTCCGCCCTCCTCCTCCTCCCCCCCCTCCTCCTCCTCCTCCGCCCTCCTCCGCCCTCGTCCTCCTCCTCCACCTCCTCCTCCTCCTCCGACTCCGACTCCGACTCCGACTCCTCTCCTCCTCCTCCTCCTCCTCCCCCTCCTCCTCCTCCTCCTCCTCCTCCTCCTCCTCCTCCTCTCCTCCGCCCTCTTCCGCCCTCCTCCCTCCTCCCTCTCTTCCTCCTCTTCCTCCTCCGCCCTCCGCCCTCCTCCGCCCTCCTCCTCCTCCTCCTCCTCCTCCTCCTCCTCCTCCTCCTCCGTAGCCATTTTGGCTCAAGCCATTTTGGCTCAAGCGGACGCACGGCTCGGCCCCCCTCCGCGGTGGCTCGAGCCTAGAGGGGCTCTCATGGCGGGCGCCGCCGCCGTCGTCGAGGCGGCTGTGCGGGGAGCCGTGACTGCAAAGGCTCCAAGGCGCACGGTGGCGGCCGTGGCGCGCTCGGCAGTGAGCGCAGCGCTCTTCGCGCTGCGCGAGCGGCCAGCGGCGCCTGCAGCCGCCGACGCGCTTCCTGGAGCTGGTCCTGCTGCTGCTGCTCCCGCTGCCGCCTCTGCGGCCAAGCTGGAGCGGCGCAGGCGACGCCGCCAGCGCCTCGCACAACGGCGGCGAGACGAGGCTCGAGATGCTGGACGCGGAGGCGGCGGCGCGCTCGCGGTGGCGGGCGGTGGCGGCGCCGGAGCGGGCATGCAGCTCGAGGCCGTGCCCATGGGCGTCGAAGAGGGCTCGGACTTCAACGACGAGTGGGCGGACGTGCCGCCTTCGCGCGCCGGGCGGAGGCGGCTGCGGCGCACTGGCACGGAGGCGGAGGCGCCCTGCGCTGGAGCCGCTGCTGCTGGTGCCGCCGCCGCGGGGAGCGCTGCCGGTGCGGCGGCGGCGGCTGGCGGTGCGCTGGTGGCGTTCGCGCCGCCCGCGGGGGACCGCCAGGCCGCGCTCCAGGCGGAGTGGGTGGCGCTCGAGGCCGCGCGGCTCCAGCGGCGCGCCGCGGAGGCTGGCCTGGGGCCCAGAGGCCGCGGGGGAGGCAGCGGGCCGGGGGGGTAGGGGGCCTGGCCGTCTCGCGGCTGGCCGCCCCCCCGGCCCCCCCCGCGGCACATGGACTGCGTCGTCGGCGGCGCCCTCGACTGGTCCATCACGGCGGGGGCCCTCGGGAGCTCATCGGCGAGCTCGCTGGAGTCCGCGCGGCTTCCCACGCGGAGGCCACCGAGGCGCGGAGCGGCTGAGCTCGCCTGGGCGCCGCCCTCGCCCGCGCCTTCGGCGTGGAGGCGGCTGCGGGCGAGGCGGCAGACAGTTCGGGACGCTGCCGCGGCCCGCGCGCCCCTGGGGACGCAGCGGCGGGCGCGGCGAGCGGGGGCTGAGCACGTCATGGACGCCGCCTTCGGCCTGGAGGCGGACTTCATGGCCCAGGTCGGCGTGGGCAGAGCCTGGGGTTAAACCCAGGCTCGGCCTACGCTAAGGAGGGATCCTGAGGGGTCCCGTGTCGTGAATTCGTAGTGCACGACCTTTTTAGGTCTAGTCTTGCCTCCTCCTCCTCCTCCTCCTCCTCCTCCTCCTCCTCCTCCTCCTCCTCCTCCTCCTCCTCCTCCTCCTAAGCGAGAACCGCAAGTTGAAAAAGAACCGTCCTCAATCCTTGTCACCACTGCAAGTGTTTGAGAGCCACCCCCCATCCAGCCATGCAACAGCTGCAGACTTCTACAACGAATCTACGCGGCGCTAAGGCGACGAGAGCTCCAGTTTGAAACACGCTCCCTCCATCCCTATAACTGATGCACGAATTTAAAAACGAATGTGCGCGGCGCAACGGCGAGAGCTCCAGTTTGACCTCTGCTTCCATCCATGTAATGGTTGCAAGCGTACAAAATGAGTGCACGCGCCGCTAGGGCGATGGCTGCGTTGTGAAAGCGCCCTGCATCCATCCCTGTTGATGCTGCAAGCGCTTACAGATATGCGCGGCGGCAAAGCGAGAGCCCCAACTTTGACCCCCCTGTTCCTCCATCCGTGTAACTATTTCCCAACAAAAAACAGAACACAAAGCACAAACAAGCAAAACACCCAAAAAACTAGGATCCCTGAGTGGCCAGGAAGTCGCAGGCGAAACGCTGGGCCCGCTGGCGGTGCGGCCGGGAGTCCTCTGCAAGGGACAGGGATGGAGGAGGAAGAGAAACGTGCACAGAGGCAGGACGGAAGAGGAGGAGGGAGGGCGGGAGGGAGAAGGGAGGAGGGAGAAGAAAGGAGGAGAGAGGAGAGGGAGAGGAGGATATGGGGGGGGAGGAGGAGGAAGACGACGACGAGAAGGAGGAGGAGGAGGAGGAGGAGACGGGGGGAGGAGGGGGATGAGGAGAAGGACAAGGACGAAGAGGAGAGCCCCCTTTCCTCCACGCTCCCCCTCACCTCCACTATTCCCCCTCCCCCCCCTTTTGTTCCCCGATCCCCTCACCCTCACCGACATGTGGCGACGGCACATAATTCGAGCCATGTGCTCACAAGCCAGTCGCCCGCTACTATCACAGCTAAGAAAATCAGCCACATGACGAGGAGGGGGAAGCGGACGACGACAGAGGAGCGATGGAGGAAGAGGAGAAGAAAGAGGGCTCCAGTGTGCACTGACTCGCCATCGCCGCAATCAAATACTCCCGCACTTGAGGACTTCTTCACTTTTTCCGCGTCTTTTCGACCTTCCCATCCCGATCAGTCTGCACGAAAGAGGTACGAGTTCGAGCGTCACGGTGTACGTGCACTCGTTCCCACAAGAACGCGACACCTGCACACCCGATGCCCGATGAGCGCAGAAAGGAGGAGAAAGGGGAAGGGAGGGGAGGGGAGGGACGAGGGGAGGGGAGGGAGGGGAGGGGAGGGGAGGGAGAGGGGGGAGGGCGAGGAGGAGGAGGAGGAGGAGGAGTGGAGGAGGAGGGCGGAGGAGGGCGGAGGAGGAGGAGGAGGAGGAGGAGGAGGAGGGGGAGGAGGAGAGGAGGAGGAGGAGGAGGAGGAGGAGGAGGAGGAGGAGGAGGAGGGGGGGGGGAGGGGAGAGGGGAGGGGAGCCCTCCCTCTCCCTGCCCCTCCGGGCCTCTGGGGCGGGCGGTTGCTGCCGACAGGCGCCTGCATACTGCGCGCGGCCCGCCCCATGCCGGGCCACACGCAGGGCGGCGGGGCGGCCAGAGCCGCGGGAACGGGCGAGGTTCGCCTCCTCCTCCTCCACCGCCTCCTCCTCCGCCTCCTCCTCCTCCACCGCCTCCCCTCCTCCGCCTCCTCCTCCTCCTCCTCCTCCGCCTCCTCCCTCCTCCTCCTCCTCCACCGCCTCCTCCTCGCCTCCTCCTCCTCCGCCTCCTCCGCCTCTCCTCCTCCTCCTCCCTCCTCCTCCTCCTCCTCCTCCTCCTCCTCCTCCTCCTCCTCCTCCTCCCCCTCCCCCTCCTCCGCCTCCCCTCCTTTTGCATAAAAGCAACTCCTCCCTGTCAGCTTCGCGGATGGAAAGCGGGTGGCTTTCCAAACGTTTATCTCGCTTCAGCGCCACACAGTCGTCATAAAAGTTTGCAAGGGCTTCGGGGATGGAAAGCAGGCGGCTTTCATTTCGTTGTTCTCGCCTCAGCGCCGCGCAGGTTCGCCGCGTCGTCATCCTCGTCGCCCTCTCCGTCCTCGTCCTCATCCCCGTCCTCCTCCGACGGTGGGGGGGGGCCGAAGCTCGCCATCCTCCCCGCGGCGCTCGCCGCCACGGGGCTCGCAGAATCCGGAGCGCCCTGCCTGCCCCCGTCTGTGTGGCCCCGCCTGCGCGGGGGCCATTCGCACAGACGGCGGGGGCTGCTCCCACAGGCGTCGTCGCCCTGCCTGTCCCGCCCGTGTGGTCCCCGCCGGCGCGGGGCCATTAGCACGGGCAGGGGGGGCGGTTCCCATCGTCAGCATCCTCCTCCTCCCACTGCTCCTCCTGGGCCGCCTCCTCCTCCTCCTCCTCCTCCTCCTCCTCCTGATCCTCACCCTGATCGCCATCAGCAGCATCCTCATCATCATCCTCATCATCATCATCATCATCATCATCATCATCATCATCATCATCATCATCAGCAGCAGCAGCAGCAGCAGCAGCAGCCTCATCATCATCATGATCATCAGAATCATCATCATCATCATCATCATCATCATCATCATCATCATCACCACCATCATCATCATCATCATCATCATCATCATCATCATCATCATCATCATCACCATCATAATCATCATCATCATCATCATCACCATCATCTTCGTCGTCGTTGTCATCATCAACATCGTCATCATCAGCAGCAGCATCGCCATAATCATCATCACCACCACCATCAGCATCATCAGCATCAGTATCATCATCAGCATCATCGTCATCGTCATCGTCATCATCGTCATCATCGTCATCAGCATCAGCATCAGCATCAGCATCATCATCATCAGCATCATCATCATCATCATCATCATCATCATCATCATCATCATTGTCATAATCATCATCCTCATCATCATCATCAGCAGCATCATCATCGTCATCGTCATCGTCATCATCAGCGTCATCATCAAGATCACCATCATGACCATCATCATCGTCAGCAGCATCAGCATCGTCGTCATCATCAGCATCAACAGCGACATCAGCATCATCAGCATCAGCATCATCTTCATCATCGTCAGCATCATCATCACCGTCATCGCCATCAGCATCAGCATCATCATCAGCATCATCATCAGCATCATCAGCATCATTAGCATCAGAATCAGCATCAGCATTGGCATCAGCATCATCAGCATCATCATCAGCAGCATTCATCAGCATCAGCCTCAGCATCAGCATCAGCAGCAGCATCATCATCGGCAGCCGCACCATCACCACCACCACAACCACCACCATCATCACCATCATCATCGTCATCATCATGATCCGCATCAACGTCGTCATCATCATCAGCAGTACCCCATCATCAACATCATCATTATCAGCAGCATAAGCAGCATCATCATCACCATCAGCATCATCATCATGATCATCGTCATCATCATCCTCATCAGCATCATCGTCATCATCATCATCACCATCATCATCATCATCATCATCATCATCATCATCATCCTGAGCAGCATCGTCGTCATCATCATCATCATCATCATCATCATCATCATCATCATCATCATCATCATCATCATCTTCATCCTCCTCATCATCCTCATCCCCAACCTCATTATCATCATCCTCCTCAACATCCTCATCATCTTCAGATTCAGCACCGGGAACAGCATCATTAGCACCATCATTATCATAATCAGCATTCGTACCGTCACCAGACTCGTCATCGTATCATAATCCTCAGCATAATCATCATCATCATCATCATCATCATCATCATCATCATCATCATCATTATTATTATCAGCATCATCATCATCATCATCATCATCATCCTCATCGTCAGCACCATCATCATCATCATCATCATCATCATCAGAATAATCATCATCATCATCATCATCAACATCATCATCATCATAACCATCATCATCACCATCGTGATCATCATCATCGTCAGCATCGTACTCGTACTCGTAGTCCTGAGATAACCACCACCATCAGCGCCAGCATCATCAACAACAGCAATTGTCACCATCACCAGTATCCTCCTCCTCATCATCAGCATCAGCATCACCATCATCATCATCATCATCATCATAATCATCATCAGCATCAGTATCATCATCATCATCATCATCATCATCATCATCACGACCATCATCATCATCAGCATCATCATCATCATCATCATCATCATCATCATCATCATCGTCAGCATCGTTAGCATCGTCAGTATTAGCAGCATCATCAGCATCATCGCCACCATCATCATCACTATCAGCATCATCATCATCATCATCATCATCATCATCATCATCATCATCATCATCTCATAGCCATCAGCAGCAGCATTATCATCGGCATCATCAGCATCAGCATCATCATCATCATTATCAGCAGCCTCATCATCATCATCATGAGGATCATCATCATCGTCCTCCCGACCCTCATACTCATCACCATCATCACCATCATCACCATCATCATCGTCATCATCAGCATCAGCAGCATCGTCATCACCATCATAATCAGCGTCATCATCTGCATGGTCGTCATCGTCGTCGGCTTGGTCACAAATCTTCATCATCCCCATCGCCCTCGCCGTCGTGCAAAACATACCTCCGCATCGTCAGGGGACGAAGCTTTACATGTCCGGTACGCCATCTCCAACTGAATCCCTCTCAGAAGTGAACACACGCACACACAGCCACGCACAGCTGGCCAGATCCATCAGCTTGACAATACATGCTGTAGTAGAGGGAGCTTGCACTATCAAGAACATGGTGGCCCAATGCTGTCTGCGAGCTGTTTCCCTCGAAAACACCGAACCTCCAGTTGGACAAGCAAGGGCAAGACTGCACCTTAGCTTACCACTGTGATCAGTAGCATGATCGTCACCACCATCAACGACATCATCGTCATGGTCCTCGTCAGCTGCCCTTAACATTATCACTGTCATGGATATCATCATCCCACTCGTCAGTATCATCACAACCGTCCGTAACATCAACACTATCAACATCACAGTCACCATTAACATCACCATCACCATCGTCATCATCACCATAATCATCTTCACCACCACCATCATCATCATCATCGTCATCATAATCCCAACCGTCATAAACATAAACATCAACATCAATGTCATCTATCACCGTCAACATCATCATAGCTGTCGTCCGTTGTTCCTGCAATCAGCTGCCTGTTCCTCCCCCCCAACGCTTCCCTCTCGAGGGTACCCATCGCGGCGGCCCCCGACCTCAGCCACGACGAGCAGATGGCGCTGCCGGCCGGGCCCATGACACGCCCGACTGTGGCCGCCCCCAACGCGTGCCCCTTCTCCTCCTCCTCCTGCGGCTTCCCTCCTTGAAGGCGCCCTGGGACACACAAATAAATACACACAAATAAAAGATTCCCCATACTTTCCCATTTTTCCTGGGTTTCTGTCTTGCCCCCCACTTCCCATATTCTCCCATATTTTCTGGGGAATCGAGGATTGATTGTGTCTGTGTGTTTTCTCCTCTCCTGACTCCTGAGCGCGGCACGACCCGCGGGGGGAGGGCTATGTAGTTGCCCCCGCTCGTGCACATATAGCACCAAAAGTTCAGGCATGCCAAGAGGCGCATGCCGACATATTAGGCGCGCGCGAGGACCTCGCTCGCTCGCACTCCGGCGCTCGGCGCCGACTGGCGCCCGGCCGCTCCGGGGCCAGACTCAAGCATGAGAGCGGCGGGGGGGGGGCGAGGACAGCGGAGAGGAGGAGGAGCAGCAGGAGCAAGAGGGGAGAGGAGGGAGAAGGGCGACGGGGAGAGAAGGGCAGTGGAGGAGGAGGAGGAGGAAGAGGAGGAGGAGGGAGGGAGAGAGGAGGAGGACGGGCCATTGGAGGAGGGGGAGGGAGACGGAGGAGGTCGCCCGGCTCTCCCTCCTCATCCTCCCCCTGCTCCTCCTCTTCCTCCGCCTCCTCCTTCTCCTCCGATCGACCGACCCGTAGCCATAATGGCTCAAGATGCTGTGCTCCCCTGCGGACCACGTGGATACCCCTAGATCGAGGCTCGCTGTCCATTATGTTCGGGCCTACTGCTGGCCCTCTCCTAAACCTGTCCGCCCAGACTCAGGCCGCTTTGTTCCAATCTGCCCGCCGGGGTTGGTTCTGTAAAGTTGCGAGCTCCTGCAGGAGCGGTCCAGAGATCAGAGACACTCTGAGCAATTGGCGTGGAAATATCGTACCCGGTGGCGCCGTTGTCGACAATGGGATCGCCGTGACGGGCAGCATCAGTCCAAGCCCATCGATACCTACAAGTCCAAGCCCTACGATGCCTGTTCGAAGTGCAGCCACTGGGAATATCATTCCTGTGGAAATTGGTGCTGCAGAAACAGCAGGCTGGGCAGGAGGCCAAGTATGGTAATGGTGCTCCAGGTGAGTATGACTATCTTCGTGCTGCTACGGTCCTTCGCCCTTCTTCTCGCGGCCAAACCTGAGCTGGCTGGCTCCACCACCTGCGGCAGTACCATGGACTCCCAGTCAACGTGCCAGTGCTGCGAGCTCTGAACGGGCCATTCTCATAAGTTTGTCGAGACGGCGGCAGTCTGCGCGCGTGGCAGTACAAGATGCTCAACTTCGGAAGTCAAACATTCAGTAGCTTCAAGATCAATTTGTTAAGGCAAAAGGGGCATTGGAAGTATATGAGCAAACGGTGGTTGAAGCTACGGCGGCTAAGAACACCGCTGATGATGAGTTGGGTCGCTTCAACGAGCAGCCTTTGGCTGAGGGAGAGAAGATCGAGCAAAATGAAGCTGCTGCAGCGGCGGCACAGCGTCAGGTACCGGATGGAGGTGACGCAGGAGAAGCCCAAGCTTCACGGGGACCCGCTCGTGCAATACCTGGTGCTCCTGATGCGCCTGCTGGGGCTCCTGCTGATGAAACTGCACCAGTACCTGGACAGTTTCAGCACTGCGCATGATGCTCAAATGCGTGTTTGAGCAGAGGCGCACTGCTTGCAGGCCCAGGTCAAACATCAGTTCCTTGCCATGGCCAACAAAAATACAGGCGCCGGAGGTCGATGATGTTAACGATGTTGGCAACGATGATGGTAGTGAAGAAGGGAAACGTGATGAACTCCAACAGAGGAATTGTAAAACCCGTGCTGCCAAAAAGCTTCGCACTGCTAAGGAGGTAGTGTCCAGTGAGTTCAAGAAGCTGATGTCAGCTGCGGTGGCTGGCCTGCAGCGGCAGTAAATGACACCAGGTCCCGTCGTGTAAGGTTCCTCTTGTGTAACATCACTAGCTGGAGCAAGCTAGTGAAAGCATGTGTGTCTCAAGTCAAAGCAAAGGGTGACGCCGTCCTACGTGTGGAACACCACCAGTTGCCCCATCAACTGAAAGCTGCCAAGAAGGAATGTGCCACGATGAAGTGGCACCCCCACTTTTGTCCTACGAAAGCCACCTCTGGAGGAGGAACGCCTCGGGGAGTCGGTGCGGTTGTAGGCAAAGAGCTGTTTTTGTACGAGGTCCCTTTCTCACGATGGAGGGGTGAAAGATGCTGGCGCTGGCAATGGGTGGGATATTTCTTGAGCTGCGTACAAAAAGGTTCGTGTTAGGCGGAGGTGTCATCTGTATAACCGCGGGATCAGGAGTTGCTGGTGATAATCTGACTGAGATGAAAGAGACTGCAACGTTCATCCAAGGGCTTTCGATTCCGGTGGTCCTCATGGGAGATTCCAAGTTCGACACTGGGCTCATGGAGCAGCTGTGCGGCTTTCTGAGTATGGGCAGCGGATGTGCGGTTCCACCTTGCAGGCGTCGCATTCACATGCAGTCGGGGAAATGGCACTCTGATCGATTATGTTGTTGCTGCCGAGACGCTGGCGCCGCTCCTGCAGGCGACTACTTACGAGGCCACACCTTTTGAAGACACACTATTGCATGTCCGTTGATTTACGTCATGAGGTTCTTGCTCCGGATATGCCCAGGAGGTCGAAACGACGCCCGTTTCCAATGTTTGAGGGACCAGATTTGCCACGGTGTACATAGATTTGTCTTGATGGTGATTCGTGATGATTTCAAGCGTGGGGTAATGTCCAGTGCAATGGCATCCCACATGCGCATACTCACCTGGCTGTTAGCGTCTCCCGTGCGTACCTGCTGTGGTCGAAGGCCATGAAGTCGTTTTTTATTGGCAGGCGTTGGGAAGAGGGGCTTGTGTCAAAACCTGGGTTCGTCCCTGGCAGCCCGTCCTAGCAATGGAGATGCTGATTCGGATCCTGGGCTGTGCTTTTGGTTCCACGTTTCCTATAAGTTGTACGATCTAAAGGTTGGCCTCTCTCATGAAAGGTGTTCCCGTAGGGTTGCTGGTCTTGGGCCGTCTTGGGCCGCTGGGCTGCGACTCGGTGCTCTCGGAGCGCGAGTACCTCCTTATTCCAGCAGCATGCCGGTCTCGCTGGAAGAAAAAACAACGCCATAAACATGAACTTTTGACGCTCCGCGCGAATTTCTTGGATCCGCGCTGGACCCCCTCTCCCTGGCGCGCGGAGCGCGCCAGGGGCGGCGCCGGAGGCGCCGCCAGAGGGGCCCAGTGCGGGTCCAGGACATCCGTATGTTTATGGCGTTTCTTCTTCCTCGACTCGTAGACTGTACTGAAGTGGCAGGCTAAACCTGCTGCGATCGCGTCGCCTGATCTTTCGAGCCGTGAGGCTTTGATTTCTGACTGGTCGCAGTTGCTCGCTCGGGCCTGGGCGGACGCTCAGAGGGGGCACCGCTCGGGCGATCAGGAAGGCGCTAACAACTGAAGCACTGCCGCGTGGGGCTGAGAAGGCCCACCGCTGGTGAGTGTTTCGACCTAACAGCGAAGACTGATACGTTTCTAGTAGTGTCAAAAGAAAGCATCTTGACTCCCCAGGGGGGTCTGGGCGGGTGCCGGGGAGAACCCGCGGAAGTCGTTTTAAGCAAACAGTTACACACTTCGTGGTATTCGAGGTCCCAGAACTCCATTCCTGGGCATGATTTTGAATGCCCGGAGCCAACTGTAGGCCACTTCGTGGTGTTCGAATTCCCAGAACTCCATTCCTCGGCATGATGTTGAATGCCCGCAGCCAACTGTAGGCCACTTCGTGGTCTTCGAGGTCCCAGAACTCTATGCCTGGGCATGATTTTGAATGCCCGGAGCCAACTGTAGGCCACTTCGTGCTCTTCGAGTTCCCAGAACTCCATTCCTTGGCATGGTTTTGAATGCCCGGAGCCAACTGTAGGCCACTTCGTGTTCTTCGAGCTCCCAGAACTCCATTCCCGGGCCACATTTTGAAAACTGAGGCAGGCTGAGGCTGAGGCTGATGCAGGCTGAGGCTGAGGCAGGCTGAGGCTGAGCCCGAGGCTGAAGGCAGACTGAGGCTGAGGCTGAAGCAGGCTGAGGCTGAGGCTGAGGCTGAGGCAGGCTGAGCTGAGGCTGAGGCTGAGGCTGAGGCAGGCTGAGGCTGAGGCTGAGGCTGAGGCTGAGGCTGAGGCTGAGGCTGAGGCTGAGGCTGAGGCTGAGGCAGGCTGAGGCTGAGGCTGAGGCTGAGGCTGAGGCTGAGGCTGAGAGGCAGGCTGAGGCTGAGGCCGAGGCTGAAGGCTGAGACTGAGGCTGAGGCTGAAGCAGGCTGAGGCTGAGGCTGAGGCAGGCTGAGGCTGAGGCTGAGGCAGGCTGATGCTGAGGCAGGCTGAGGCTGAGGCTGAGGGCTGAGGCTGAGGGCTGAGCTGAGGCAGGCTGAGGCTGAGGCTGAGGCTGAGGCTGAGGCTGAGGCTGAGGCTGAGGCTGAAGCAGGCTGAGGCTGAGGCTGAGGCTGAGGCTGAGGCTGAGGCTGAGGCTGAGGCTGAGGCTGAGGCTGAGGCTGAGGCTGAGGCAGGCTGAGGCTGAGGCTGAGGCTGAGGAGGCTGAGGCTGAGGCTGAGGCTGAAGCTGAGGCTGAGGCTGAGGCTGAGGCAGGCTGAGGCTGAGGCTGAGGCTGAAGCAGGCTGGCTGAGGCTGAGGCAGGCTGAGGCTGAGGCTGAGGCTGAGGCTGAGGCTGAGGCTGAGGCTGAGGCTGAGGCTGAGCTGGCAGACTGAGGCTGAGGCCGAGGCTGAAGGCAGACTGAGGCTGAGGCTGAAGCAGGCTGAGGCTGAGGCTGAGGCAGGCTGAGGCTGAGGCTGAGGCAGGCTGATGCTGAGGCAGGCTGAGGCTGAGGCTGAGGCTGATGCAGGCTGAGGCTGAGGCAGGCTGAGGCTGAGGCCGAGGCTGAAGGCAGACTGAGGCTGAGGCTGAAGCAGGCTGAGGCTGAGGCTGAGGCAGGCTGAGGCTGAGGCTGAGGCAGGCTGATGCTGAGGCAGGCTGAGGCTGAGGCTGAGGCTGATGCAGGCTGAGGCTGAGGCAGGCTGAGGCTGAGGCCGAGGCTGAAGGCAGACTGAGGCTGAGGCTGAAGCAGGCTGAGGCTGAGGCTGAGGCAGGCTGAGGCTGAGGCTGAGGCTGAGGCTGAGGCAGGCTGAGGCTGAGGGCTGAGGCTGAGGCTGAGGCTGAGGCTGAGGCTGAGGCTGAGGCTGAAGCAGGCTGAGGCTGAGGCTGAGGCAGGCTGAGGCTGAGCTGAGGCAGGCTGGCTGAGGCAGGCTGAGGCTGAGGCTGAGGCTGATGCAGGCTGAGGTTGAGGCAGGCTGAGGCTGAGGCCGAGGCTGAAGGCAGACTGAGGCTGAGGCTCAAGCAGGCTGAGGCTGAGGCTGAGGCAGGCTGAGGCTGAGGCTGAGGCAGGCTAATGCTGAGGCAGGCTGAGGCTGAGGCTGTGACTGCGACTGCCGTTGCCACTGCGACTGTCATCGCGAATGCGACTGCGACTGCGAGAACAGCAGAATCCTACAACTTGATTTTCATCTGAATCTCAAGGGGAATGCTTCCATGTATGCTCCTACAGGTTGCTTTGCCGGGATAAGTTTGTTTTTATACGGCGTTTCGACATTGGACGGAAAGGGGGGGGTCTGGCTCATGACCTCTGCTTAGTGCTACTGTTTGCAAGGGTGCTGCCTCTGGGGGAGATTCCACCCGCTCGAAACAGGCGCCAAAAAGACAGCCAAGATCTTCTCCATGGGGGGGAGGCACGCGCCGACCGGCAAAACAACGAATAAAAAAACACCTGGCTGAAGCAGGACCAGGGTGACGTCCTCCCTAAACTCCGTCACCCCTGATAAGGTCCATCAGCTTCCTGGAAGGATTACGAAGCTCGGAGGCGAGCGAGGGGGGGGGGGGAATGAAAAGGAGAAGGCCTCCTCAGAAGGTCGCGGGACTTCTCAGGAAACGGCGCCTTCTGAAAAAATAGGTGTCCTCGGGGAAGGCTTAGAGCACTTCTCAGAATGCCAAGGGGACTTCCGAACCTCCTCGGGAGGCCCGCTCGTTCTCACTTCCCCCTGGTCGCGCCGCCGGGCACTGCGCGCCGCATTTTAAGGGCGAGGACACCGCGGCAGGAGCTGACCACTGGAAGCCGCGCGGGTCTCCTGAAGGCGCCTCCCGAGACCCGTGGGGAGGCCGGTTGGCATGGCATCGAGAGCGCGCGGGCCCCTCCTGGCGTGGCCTGCGCAGGTCCAGCTCGGAGCGGCTGCCCCGTGGCCCCAAAAGCGGGGCCGATGAGAGGCCCGTCTTGACAAAAGTGCTGCGCTTTTTTCCGGGTTTGCACCAGAGTCAGGGGGGACCGAACAAGTGTGCTAAGCAATTGCGATGTTTTAACCGTATATATGCACATGTATATATAAAATGTAATAATTGATACACATACGACATAAATAAACACACATATCTTTGTATATAAATGTATATATACTGTGATAAAACACGGATGTGCCTTATCATAAATGTTGTTGTATCGCAGTCGTGTGTTGCCACACTTGTTTTTGTTATCACACTTGTTCTTTATACCCCCAGGCAGAGGTGGTGGTGGATGAGGTGTTGGACTTCAAGAACCATATGGGCGTGGAGGTGGCTGTCCTCCTGGCGGCCTCCCGCGTGACCCGCGGTTCTCCGCCAGGGCATTGCAGCGGGGAATCCCCATTGCACGCTGCCGCCTCTGATGTATACCCCCAGGCACAGGCCAGAACATAATTTACCCAACTTTGTCTGGACGACTGCCTTGCTACACCAGCCTCCGTTGCAGCAGGGAGGCGATCGCACCACGGCTTCCGGGTGTTCCCAGGTCGCCAAAGTCTCTGCTGCCCTGCCTGGACGGGTGGTCTCGAGACCACTCAGCACCCCTCTAACGGGGACTCCACTGACGTTCTGTTGCCCCCATCCTACTTAAGGGGCACATCCCAGAAATAATTTCGAGCACCTGGAAGAGTGTCAAAAGGGTGTCGAAACAGTGTCGGGCGAGAGTCTCCCAGGGCCCGACACGTGAAAACCATCAAGTTCCTGTGTTTGGGGGGCCCGAAATTCTTTCCGGTGCTCAAGGCTAAAGCAGGTTGGAACAGCATAACACTGACGGGCACTTTGGCCAGTGACCCGGCGAAGTTGACCCTCCCCGATGTGGGCAACGCTGCGATGCCAGAAAGAGGCTCTAAAGTGGCAACTTCCGGCACATCTGTACCCGTCAGTGAGCACCCGCTACGGTGCCGCTGAACCATGCGGCGAGCGGCATCACCACAGAGCGCCCGCCACGGAGCACGTACTGGTAGGATTTCTCGGCGCGCGCGCCATATGCTGGTTGCTGCCCACAGACCAAGCGGTCTCTCGTTCACCTCACCCCGTCCGGCGCCCTCCCTGTGCACGGCAGGGCTGAACCTAAACGGTGTTTTTCGTGTTCGTTTTGCTTTCGTTTTCCCTCGTTTTGTCTTCCATCCGCCTTTCACGCAAAACGAAGTCGAAACGAAAACGGCCCACGAAATCGCCAAAACACCGTTTAGGTCGAGCCCTGGTGTACGGTCAATCGTGATGCGAACGTTTTCTCACTCGGCGTTTCGACATTGGGCGGACTGGAGGGGAGGGGGAGGGGGGGTCTGGCTCCGTACCTCTGCTCCGTGCGATGGTTTGCAGCAGTGCGTCCTATCGGGGCGACCCAACCAGCTTGAAACAGAAGGCAGAAACAGCCAAAATCTACTCCATGGGGGAGGGGAGGGGGGGGCGAGGGCCCGCGCTGATCGGCAAAACGAGGAATTAGAAAGGGGGGTGCACTCGACTACCCCGCCCCAAGAGGCCCCCAAGAGCCCCCCAAGAGGCTCAAGGGCGCCCCAAGACGCCGCCAAGGAGCCCCAAGAGACCCCCAAGAGGCCCCCAAGAAGCCCCTAGGAGGCCCCAAAGAGGCCCCCAAGAGGCTTCAAAGAGGCCCCATAGAGCGCTCGAGGGCCGGCGGAATGAGCGATGTCAGGGGTGTTTATCCTCGCCTTGCTGCGCGCCTACTCTATGCCCTCGAGGGCTAATCGTCTCTCGCCTCTGCTCTTCGCCCTCATTCTCGCTTGCGGCGTGTATATCTCAGCGTGCACTGTGCTGGGCTGGCTACGCCCACGTCGGTCTTTGCTCTATCCAGACGCTGAGCTCCTACGATCGTAGCCCGTGCAACGCGACAGGAGACGGAAGAGGACGCTCCCAACCGCAAACTCCCCGCAACTCCTGCCCGGCCGGGAGGAGAAGCAGGAGGAGGAGGAGGAGGAGGAGGAGGAGGAGGAGGAGGAGGAGGAGGAGGAGGAGGAGGAGGAGGAGGGAGGGGGGGGCAGGGGGAAAGGAGGGAGGGAGGAGGAGGAGAAATACGAAAAGGAAGAGAAGGAGGACAACCCCCAGCGCAAACTCCCAGCAACTTCCATCATGAAGGAGGGGAGGAGGAGGAGGAGGAGGAGGAAGAGGAGGAAGCGGAGGAGGAGGAGGAGGACGAGGAGGAGGAGGGGGAGGAGGTGAAGGAGGAAGAGTAGAAAGAGGACGAGGAGGGGAGGAGGAGGAAAGGGGAGAGAGGAGGAAAGAGAGAGAAAGAATGAGAGAGCGAGGAGGAAGCGGAGGAGGAGGACAAAAGAGGAGGAGAATCGCGCCGCCCGCGGCCAGGCCTGAGAGCAAAGCCAGACTCGTTTACCAGGTGGTCTTCCTGCCCGCGCGGGCACGCCGCTCCTCCTCCTCCTCCTCCTCCTCCTCCCTCCTCCTCCTCCTCCTCCTCCTCCTCATCATCATCCGTCTCCTCCTCCTCCTCCTCCTCCTCCTCCTCCTCCTCCTCTTCCCCTTCATTCCTACGTTGGGCAAGCATGAGCACCAGAGCTGTTCCGTCAATCCTCGATATCCTCCTCATCCTCCTCTTCCTCCGCTTCCTCCTCCTCCTCCTTATCATCATCAGCATCAGTATCATTATCATTACAATCATCATCATCATCATCATCATCATCATCATCATCATCATCATCATCATCATCAGCATCATCCTCATCATCATCATCATCATCATCATCATCAGCAGCATCATCATCGTCATCATCATCATCATCAGCAGCAGCAGCATCAGCATCAGCATCAGCATCAGCATCAGCAACATCATCATCATCATCATCATCATCATCATCGTCCTTATCATCAGCATCATCATCATGATCATCAGCATCACCATCATCATCATCATCATCATCATCAGCAGCAGCAGCAACAGCATCATCGGCAGCAACATCAACATCATCAGCATCAGCATCAGCACCAGCATCATCATCATCATCAGCAGCAGCAGCAGCAACATCATCATCATCAGCATCATCACCATCAGCATCAACATCCGCATCATCATCATCAGCATCATCAGCATCATGATGAGCTTCATCATCATCATCATCATCATCATCAGCAGCATCATCATCACCATCATCATCAGCAGCAGCATCACCAGCATCAACAGCAACAACATCATCATCATCAGCAGCATCATCATCACCACAATCATCATCAACAGCAGCAGCATCATCATCAACCTCATAATCATCATCATCATCATCATAATTATCATCATCATTGCCACCAATAATAAGAATCGTTGCCAACAAGATCATCAGCATCGCCGTCATCATCATCAGCATCATCAGCATCATCACCAGCATCAGCATCCTCATCATCATCATCATCAGCATCATCAGCATCATCAGCATCATCAGCATCATCAGCATCAGCATCGCCATTGACAGGATCAGCAGTCACCTCATCATCATCAGCAGCAGCAGCATCATCACCGTCAGCGGCATCATCATAGCCAGCATCATCGTCAGCAGCATCGTCATCAGCAGCTGCAGCATCATTAGCATTATCACCATCGCCATCCCCATCATCATCAGCATCATCAGCATCATCAGCATCATCATCAGCATCAGCATCGTCGGCATGATCAGCATCATCGCCAGCATCACCATCATCATCAGCATCATCAACAGCCTTTTCCATCACCCTCACCCCCACAATCATCATCATCAGCAGCAGCATCAGCATCATCATTCCATGACGTTCATCAACATCATCATCATCCTTGTCGTCCTTGTCAGCATTGTCGTCATGAGCAACATCATCAGCAGCAGCATCCTCATCAGGATCATCATCAACCTCATAATGATCGTCATCATGATCATCATCAGCATCATCACCATCATCATCATCATCATCATCATCATCATCATCATCATCATCATCATCATCATCATCATGATAATCATCATCATCATCATCGTCAGCATCGTCAGCATCATCATCTTCATCATCACCATCATGTTCAGCATCCTCGATATCGTCATCGTCACCATCATCATCAGCATCATCATGGAGGTCGTCAGCATGATCATCAGCATCAGTATCATCATCATCATCATCAGCATCAGCATCAGTATCAGCATTACAGATAAGTCCTCACTTTTGCCCGCAAGAACGCATTGCTAGAGCGGTGCGGACGTTTCGGCTGGGTCGTCCTAACAACTACCGAAATCAGAGCAGAACCCAAACATCTGCTCGAATGCCATTCAGGTGGCCATCATCATCTGCCTATCGCCTCGGCGCTGTCCACATTCATCTTCGAATAATCCGAGGTCGACACGGGAGGAGAACAGATCGCTTGAACGTCTGAATCTTCTCTCAGCGCACATTCGTCTGAACATCTTCAACCCACGGACGGACGGGGGACAGCTTCTCTTCATAACCGAGAAGTCATTGAGTACTCGTTCAGACGAGGTGCTGGTGCAGCGTGTTGTCATTCATCGGCACGCTGTTGGCGCAGCAGCAGCCGGCTTGCGTCCCTGGACCAAGGGTGCCCCTTCACAGTGGGCATGCTCAGTCCGACGGGGTTGGCACAGATTCCAGAATTGGTGAATTCCGATATCTTGAAAAAAGATGCCTGGCCAACCACATGTCATGAGCCGAGGCTTCTCCACAACGATCTGTCGCAGTAGTCTTGCAGCTGAGCTCCGGCCAGGCTGCCGCGCGCAGATGTGAGATCCTCTTTAGAAGAAGAAGAAGAAGGATAAGAAGAAGAAGAAGAAGACTAATCGCCATGAACATAAACCTTTGGCTCGGATCTGCGCTGGACCCCCCTCCCTGGCGCGAGGAGCGCGCTAGGGCTGGCGCAAGAGGCGCCGCCGGGAGGGCCCAAGCGCAGATCCAAGAAATCCGCGCGCAGCGCCGAAAGTTTATGTTTATGCCGTTGATTCAGCTTCGAACAACGCAAGCGTCACAAGTTTTAGGTCGCAGTCTCTCATCCTCCTCCTCCGTCTCCTCCGTCTCCTCCGTCTACTCCGTCTCCTCCTCCTCCTCCTCCTCCTCCTCCTCCTCCTCCTCCGTCTCCTCCTCTTCCCTTTCCTCCTCCTCCTCCTCCTCCTCCTCCTCCTCCTCCTCCTCCTCCTCCTCCTCCTCCTCCTCCTCCTCCTCCTCCCTCCTCCTCCTCCTCCTCCTCCTCCTCCTCCTCCTCCCTCCTCCTCCTCCTCCTCCTCCTCCTCCTCCTCCTCCTCCTCCTCCTCCTCCCTCCTCCTCCTCCTCCTCCTCCTCCTCCTCCTCCTCCTCCTCCTCCTCCTCCCCCTCCCCCCCCTCCTCCCGGGTCCCCGCTGCGAATCCTGCAGCGCCCCCAGAGATTCCCTGGAGGCCACCGAGGCGC
Organism: Prorocentrum cordatum; assembly: GCA_963575745.1. Taxonomy (NCBI): domain Eukaryota; class Dinophyceae; order Prorocentrales; family Prorocentraceae; genus Prorocentrum; species Prorocentrum cordatum. Next base: position 65,241 of record CAUYUJ010019990.1, read on the forward strand.
GGTGGCCGCCCTGTCGCTTTCGACGCCCAGGGCCTCGCCTTCGCAGCGCTGCGACGCGTGTTCGCGCGCGGGGGTTGGCCCAGACGCCGCGGAGCCGCCGCGCACTTGCCCGGCGGGAAAACCATAACAGGGAAAAGAGGCAGAATTACCCGAGGCGTGCCCCGCCCTTCCTCCACGCGAGGCGACTGTGCATATGAGCGCCGCATACAAAAGAACACATCCAGCGCTCTGCGCCCTGTGACTCAACCGCGCCTCGCGCCAAAAAATTGGGCGGGACGGCGCCGCGCGCCCTCTGGGCACGCGCCACACGGGCGCCTTGCACTCCAGACGCGCATCCCTGTGGCAATGTTGTTTCACACACGCACTTTTTCGTCGGCGGCGAGGCAGAATAGCTGCACCAGCGGAAGAGCTGAAAAAGGGGACACCGAAAGGCGAATTGCCCAGCGCGCAACACGGGACTCTGAAACTGACGGGGCGGCCCATCACACAAGCACGCACACACACTCACACACACACACACAAGCACGACTACACACACAAGCACGCATACACACACACACACACACACACACACACATGTACATACACACACGCGCACGCACGCACGCACGCACGCACGCACGCACGCACGCACATAATTACACACACACACTCACACACACACACACGGCGTGCGTGAAGGGCTTTTCCGTTTGAGTCGTTGTCGTCGCCGCTCCCCCACCCAAACGTCCCAGCCAGAGGGAAATCGAGCGCCGTCGCAGTCGAGTCGGCGGGAAGCCCCTCCCCTTTGACCCCTCCGCCGCCGCAGGGGGCGGGGGAGGAGGGCGAGGGGTTTTGGGGGGGCCCCCGAGGTCGTGGCCCCCCTGGGCGGGGCGGGATGCGGGATGCGGGGCGGGGTGCAGAGGAGGAGGAGGAGGAGGAGGAGGAGGAGGAGGAGGAGGAGGAGGGGGAGGGGGTCCCCGGAGTTCGATCTCCCCCCGGGGGGGCGGCACCCACCCCTGACAGAAGCATCCGGCTCCAGAGCGTCGGTGTCGTCGTCGTCGTCGCCGTCGCCGTCCCCGTCGTCGTCGCCGTCGCCGTCGTAGTCGTCGTCCCCCTCCAGGGGCGGCGGCGTCGGCCGTCAGGCCTTCGCAGTAGAGGTGAGCAGGAGGGAGCGGTGGAGGGCAGGATGACGGGCGGGGGGAGAAGGACGAGGAGCATCAGCAGCAGACCATCTGAGAGCAATCGAGAGCTCGAGCGCAGCGCAGCTGCTCCCGAGCTCGCACTAACATCTGCAAAAGCGTTGCGGCCAGGATGGGGGACAAGCCCCTGTTGGAACGGGGTTCTCGCCTCAGATGTCCTCAAAACGTAATGCCAGCAACACTTATGCTGATGCAGAGCGGTTCCTTTGCAGAGCGGCCCTCTCGCTGGTCACGTACTGAACTGCGTGGCCCCACCCTGTCAAATTCCTCACAGCTCGAAAAATGCAGGACAGTCCAGTTTCAAAGCGGCACTCCCGACTCAACTGGGGGCCCATGGGGCGCTCATCGTTCAAAGGGGTGCGTCACGCAACGAAACAATGCCTATACTTGCCATCACTCGGACGTCCATTCCCCGTGCATGTTTCGATCTCGTGCGCTTATGCTTCGTAAGGTGATCCAGTATGCATATCGCTGGCCTTCGCCATGAAAACCTGCACACGTCCAAGCAATGCCAAGTACAAGGAATTGTGGGGAGTGGGCAAGAGACGGGAGGGTTTATTGCAGCATCGTTAGTACATCCAGGGGGTAATCAATCCCCCTCATCCTCATGACATCCCTGTTCCTCATCTCTCCTCGTGCCACCTCACGTCCCCTCCCCATCCCCGTCTTCCTCATGGGCATCGTCACCATGATCATCGTCAACATCGCCGTCATCTTCACCATCACCATCACAATCACCCGCACAAAACTATGATCAATCTGAATACTCATGAGCAGCATTAACATCATCATCAACAGCACCAACAGCATCATCATCAGCATCATCAACATCAGTATCCGCATCATCATGAGTGTGATCAACATAGTCATCACCTCAAGCCACATCGTCATCGCCATCGTCATCAGTATTGGCATCGGCGTCCGCATCAGCATCCGCATCAGCATAAGCAGCATCATCGTCAGCATCATCATCATCACCACCATCATCAATACCATCATCATCATCATCAACATCATCCTCATCATCATCGTCATCAGCACCATCGCGACAACCAGCATAATCATCACAAACATCACGATCAACATCAACATCAACATCATCAACATCATCATCATCATCATCATCATCATCATCATCATCAGCATCAGCATCATCCACAGCATCACCATCATGAGCCTCATCATCATCACCGTCATCATCGGGAAAACAATCAGCAACAACAAGCGCACCAGCAGCAGCATCGTCGTCAGAAGCAGCATCATCACTCCTCCCACTCCTCCCAACATACCATTCCCCCTGGTCCCCCCTTCCACTCCCCGACCATTTTCGCCCGTTACAAATCCTGTCCGACACCTTGGTGTCCCTCTGCCAAGCTGGTGTGGCATGCATCGTCGGGAAGACGTCCATGGTAGGATGGCGGTTCCATCCTGAGAGGGACGGAGAGACACGAAGAAGAGGAGGAGCAGGAGGAGGAGGAAGGGGCCTGCGAGAGGAATGAAAGAGAGAGAGAGAGAGAGAGAGTGCGAGAGAGAGGGGGGAGGGGGAGGAGAATGAGAATGATAATGAAGAAAATTGAGCCGAATATGTTGAACCGAAGGGTTGAATGATGATGAATTCCCGAGCGTTTCGCCTGCTCGGCAATGGATACAGGCGTTGGCCACAGACCTAGGCGGATCAGTTTCATGAACCCGGCCCCCATTTACACGCGCCTGGCATTCACTGGCACAAAACACGCAGTCTTGCTCCAGGATCCAAGCCGACCGCAGCCGGAAGCAGGCCCTAAACATCGTTTGCATTTCCTTCCACCGTCTTCCAACAAGTGCGCGGTTTCGAAAACAGAAACGACACTAGGCACGGTAGGCGGGGGGACGGAGGGGGGGGAGACGGCAAACCCTCATCCTCCTGGGGCCTGTCCCTGTCGTTCGCGTCCGCCGTCATGCTGAGCGTTGCAGCGGGCACGAGGCGGTGCCTGACCGAAGAGCCTTCCGCTCCACCTCCAGCAGGCCGTGGCGCTCGATCGGGTCCACGCGGATCGCCAGGGGGCTTCGGCACTTACGAATCCGTCAATGATGGCACGGCCGACAACGTGCCACCTCTGAGCCCAAACTTCGATAGTCTCCTCTCCTCCCAATCGGAAGTGCACAAATGGAACTCGAACTTCCTCGCGGGGCCTAGCTAGTGCTCATCCGAATCTGAATCGACTGCGTATCGACCTCTGGGATCAAAATACTCCTGAGCTCGCAATCCTGGTTAATCGCGTACAAAATGTCCAATACTGCAGCGACTGGCCAGCCAAAGAGCCTTCCACTCACGTCGCGGCACATCCTGTCGCAGTGTAGTCAGCGGTCCAGTGATAGAAGTACCCACATTACGTGGGTCGAAACTCGACAAGGATGCCACACCGAAAGCCACTCTCCGAAGTCTACATGATCGTCGGCTCGGCTTTCGCCCCGACAGCTAGAGAAGCAGGCGCCAACGCATCGATACCAAAGCACTCCCATCGTCAACAACTGGGGGGGCCCAGGTACGAATATATTCAATGGAGGTAAATCTTCGATGCCGCAGACGTTCGAACTTTTGTTGGGAAAAAGTGCTGCTCGCCTCGAAGACATAGGATCCTAATCCTAGGTCGCATGAACAAGTCCAGCAACGATGGAGAGAAACCTCGGAATACTCTCGGCACCAACAGCACTGGGTCGCTCTTAGTAGACTGGCGCCGTCCAGGCCACGCCGCTTCGCCAAAGAAAACTCACGTTTACGGGCCCATGCTCCACCGACTGCGATATTGAAAAGAATGCCAGCTAAGCGGAGGGATCCAGATTTGACCGCATGCAGCTGGTCCAGCAGTCGCGAAGAAGAATAGGCCTCGGCGCCCTGTTGCACCCCTTGCTGGTCAAAGCGTTTAGCAGCTTTCACTCAATACTTAGCCACCGACGCCCAATCTACATCATCTAAGAAATCATCAGGGACACCCAAACATGCGCGCCGAGCGAAGCCTTCGTCTGGGAATGACCAATTATGATCAGCAGGCGGTTGCTCTCAGCCCGCGGGCCTCTTGGGTACCCAAAAAAACGAATAGGCACGCACGCTGACATAGGCCCTCGACCATGACGACGGCGCCTCGCTGGCCCCACGGCCCCCAGGTTCGCGCGCGCCCCCGGCCAAGCTTGCCGCGCTGCCGGCCTGATCCCAGGATGACGCCGCCACTGCTGAAGCCACAGAGTGGAGCTACCGCGCGCCACCCTGGCACGAACCTGAGATGCAGCGCCGAGTTCGCGACGATGATGGGCAGGATGCGGTGCAAAACCACCGCGCAACTGAAAGCCGCAACTACCCGCGGACCGGCCACCCTGAGCCCCGGGGCGCGAGGACACCTTGGCCGTCGCGCAATGCGCCGGCATAACGACGCACCTTCCGATGACGTTCGACATGTCCGGTTTCTCGCCTGACTCGCTGAGATCTCACGCGACGGCAACGGCCTGCTAGATCAGCCCCTAAATAACTGCGCTGCCAGTCTGCCGCGACGCTAAAACCCACGCTTCTTGAGAGCCTCCACAATCGCGATCGCATTGGGATGGCGAGTACAAATGGTGACTGACTTGCCGGCGATCCGCAAACCCTGCGACTCCAGGCCCCGCGCCGTCTCCGACGAACTTTTCACCAGAGTCAGTCGTAGCTGACGGTGCGATCCGATAACTAATGGAGACAGATCATCATCCACAGACGATGGCTGAGGCGGAGGGTGGACATGCCAAGTCTCTGCTTTACGAAGTACGCGATGGCACGTGCATAGATGGCGCCACCTCGCAGCCCTTGGATACTGGACCCAGCGACGTCAATATGCCTAGGACGCCGCTGTTGCAGTCTACTCATCCATGCTGGAGGCCTTCTGGCGATCGTCGGGCGAAGATACGGCCGCCATGCTCGAGGTTCCGCGTGCGCTGTCTGGTTGATCTCGAGCAACTGTACGACGCGGTGTTTTGACTTAAACTCGCGCGGGCTGCAATGGCCTACGAATTCTCGCCGACAGCGCCACGTCGCGAACTCCGCCAGCACGCGTGTCCAAGGGCCGCGAATCAGATCGAGGCCTTTTTCTGGACCGATAGAGCGTCGGCGGCGACCCAGCGCTGCACCCCGGGCCCCCTAGCCTTGCCCCAGACTCTGCCCGAGATCGAGATGGGCCCGACGATCCGATCTCCCGAGGCCTTCTCGGGGAGGAGCTCCCCGGCGTCTAGGCGGGCCCGGGCGGGCCACGCGGGGGGGGGGGGGGCGCAGCTGAGGATGTCGACCGGGGCCTGCAGGCCTACATCGGGCAACCGCTCGACGCCCCCAGGAGCGCGACGCGGTCCGCTCCCAGACCAGCTGTCTTTTCATTCCCCGAACAGCAAACCGCAGACCATAACAGGCGAGGGGGGGGGAAGGGCCAGGAGCGCCACGAACGGCCCCGCAAAGGGCGCCCAGAACCGCGCCGCGGGCAGCGTCAGGACCCCGGGGACCAGGGGCCCACAGGGCCCTCCACCGACGAGACTTGACATCGATCATGTCCTCGGGGCGGCGCAGGATCACCCCGTTGTCGACGAGCTCGAGAGGAAGGAGATGGCCCCGCCGAGTCGAACGACGCAATGCTCCCAGCGCCTCCGCAGTAGACGCCCACTCTAGAAACTCCTTGGGCGACAAAGCTGTCGCTTGTCTTTGACGGCGCTTGGCCAATCGCGCCGATGGGCCAGCATGCCGAGGCATTTCACCAACGGCAAGGAGAGCACGGAGCCACCCCAACCAACTGATCACAAGCCCTGCAAGCACGACGGCGCGAACCTGCCCTGGTCGACTCTCAACTAGGCCGAAGCATGCTTCTTCCAACTGACGCCGCGGAGACAGCCTGTCACGCCCGGCGCGATGCTTCGCAAGGATGGCCAGGACACTCCGCAGTCTGGACCACCAGGTAGCATTCGAATCCCTCAGCGCGCCCCCGCGACACAGCTGGCGAGCCCTAAACTTGCGAGCAACAAGCTCAGGAGCAGCAGCTCGTAAATCGAGAAATGTCCCCTGCTACGCCCCCCATTGCGGCGCCCTGAGATATAGGCATCAAAGTACCAGCCCAAGACGCACGCAGCCCACTGATAGCTGGCGCCCCGCGGGGTCGACCCGGCAAACCGCGGAGTTCTCGGCGCGAAAAGGGGCAGGGAAGGAAGAGAAACACGCAAAGCCCGAGGCGCAACGGGGGCCGCAACGCCAGGCCGATGAAGCTGCGAGCCTGGAGATGAGCGCGACTGAGTACGCGTTCGCCTCCTTCACTGGCACGCTTGACCTGGCCGGACGCAACGGCGCGGAACCGATGATCTCCACGGCCTGCGCTAGCGAAAGGTCGCATTCCAGCGCATCTGGCCCGCCGGCCCCAACGCCGTAACTAGAACGAGTGGCAAGTGTCTCTCCAAGTGTGCAGAGCGAAGAAAAACGATTCTTCTGTGAAACAAAACTTCCAGCTCCTGTCACTCATGCAGGTCACGCTACCGAACAATAATGGGGTGTTGGTTTGGCTGTCGGAGCTGGCAGTAAGGACCGTTAACTGACTCGGCCCAGCCGAACATGACGAAGGCCCCGAGGAGCTCAGGTCGAACTGGCTGCCGTCACCCTGTAAAGCAACAGTCGGCGTAAGTAGTGAGGCTGCACCCGCCAGAAGTGCTGCTGCCCGCCGAGCAGCTCGGGCTGAAAGAACAAGAAGATGATGCTGGATGCTGCGAAGTTGGATCCACAGACTCCCTCCGCCACCCAACCGGAGCCGAGGGAGCCGACGCCATATATCATGGATTGACCGAAGCTGGGACACCAGCATAGCCCTTGCCGCTGGCCTTGGCGGCCTCGACAAGAGATGTGCCCTTGCAATTGAAGGTGCTCTGCTGGGCGTCGCGGGCCATCGCCGCCGCGAACTTGGCTGCCGACAGTTTACCCGCCCCCCCCTGGACGGCAGCGGCACGCTCGGCCTGCTTGATGGGGCCATCCGGGGGGGGAGGCTGACGGCGTTGCGGTACAGGCCGCAGCTGCGCCTGCCTCCGGGCCACCGTTGGAGTCCGCCCCCCTCGTTGGCGTCGTGGGCTGACCCTCGCCCTGACCAGCAGCATCTTCGCATTCCTTCTTGCGTTTTTTGTTATTGCGCTCCTCGACGGGACGACAAACTTCAGCAGCCTTCGAAGGCCAGCCCTTGGTCTCCTCCTCGCGCGTGGCGAAATTATCCGTAGCCTTTCAATGCTGCTCCAGCTCACTCACACTCTGGCGCTCGACGGGTTCTAGCGCCTGTGTCTGCAAAGATACTATCGTCCCACGGCAAATTGAAAAGGCGGCTGGACCCAACGACGCCCCCCGCCTGCGCCAGACGCTTCGGGGACCGATGCTTGCCAACGCTGCCAGCGCGAAGGTCACTGACGCATTCATCCTTTTGCTCTCCGCGATCTGCAGAGCGTTGCGGAGGCGAATGACGGCGTTGACCCCCTGCGTGTGTTTGGTGTCGGCGTCGCGCCAGGCCGCACCCGTCTTGCGCACCGCCTCCGCTGCTGACATCTGCGAATTAGCCGCCCCGCTCTGACCCGCCAGCTTGATCAACCTTGCCTGGAGGGCAGCCTTGATGACGAGGTCGCTGGTCACCCTGATATCTCTTGTGGGGTGCTCAACCGCGCTCAGGGAGACTGTCGGCATATTAATCATGCTCTTCACGATGGCCTTGGGTTTGTACCGTCGGTTTTCGTAGCATCGTTATTCTCCCTGGAGAAGCTGACGCTCTTCATCTTGGAAGAATGCGACCTTCGCCTGTGCAACCGCAGGGGGCTTGGAACATTTGGGGCACTGCCTGCTGTTGCTCTCTGAAACATCGTCCCACTCGCGCTGCCCACAGCTTCGGCACCGGCTCCACAAGTGAGCCGCGAAACCAGACATGACGAGATGTACAGCAAGAAAATAATGCCTTTCTTAGACAACCAAGGGATGCGCGATCTAAGTGTGCGATCCTGCACCGCTCGGTGTCCCTCAAGTGCCACGTGGAGGCGAGGGCTGGCCGAGGGCACAATGCTCTCGGGCCGTGAATTCGAATGGAAGCAGGGGAAGAAGGAGGAGGAGGAGGGGAAGGAGGAGGAGAGGAGGAGAAGGACAAGTGGGAGGGGCTGAGGAGAAAGTTGAGAAAGAGGCGTCCTGCTCCTCAACGCCATCAACCTTCACCATTCCCCGTCCTGCTACTCCCAGGCCTCTTCCTCCTCATCATGGTGTTCCTCCTCCTCCTCATCTTCCTACTTTGCCCTTCTCCTCCTCTTCCTCCACCTCCTCCTCAAATTCCCCCTCTTCGTTCTCCTTTCTCCTCCGCAGCATCTGCCTCTTTATCCCTTCCTCCTCCTCCTCCTCCTCCTCCTCCTCCTCCTCCTCCTCCTCCTCCTCCTCCTCCTCCTCCTCCTCCGCCGCTACCTTTCTCCTCCGCTACTTTGCCCTCCTCCTCCTCCTCCTCCTCCTCCTCCTCCTCCTCCTCCTCCTCCTCCTCCTCCTCCTCCTCCTCCTCCTCCCCCTCCTCCTTATCCACCTCGCGGAGTGCGACATGTGCTTCCAGTGGGTGCTGGAGCTGCGTGGCGCATGCTGCGTGGGGCCGTGGACGTGCGAAGCGGACTCGCTGCACGAACACGGCAACGATCGTCGCACGTCGGCCGGAAGGAGGACCTGAACGGGGAGGGCGGCTCGTCTGCCGCGGCAGGCGCCTCGAAAGGCCTTCACGACTTGAGGAGCTGCGGTGAGGTGGGGGAGGAGGAGGAGGAGGAGGAGGAGGAGGAGGAGGAGGAGGGGGAGGGGGAGGAAAAGGAGGAGGAGAAGGATAAGGATGATGAGGACCATAAGGACGATGATGATGATGATGATGATGATGATGACGATGATGATGATGATGATGATTGATGATTGATGACGATGATTTGCACCTTGCACTTTACACCCTGCCCTCAAGCTCTCCCTTGCGCCTGAGGCAGCACGTCAAGCCGCTGAAAGAAACATTATGCAAAAGCGCCTCGCGTGAGGCACAGGAAGATTGGGGTCAGTGCAGCTGGAGTGCGATCAGGCGAACACGAGCGAGCCACTCTACCTTGCCGCACTGGCCAGCATCCGCGAGCCAATCGGAATCGAGCAGTCGGGCGAGGTCCATCTCCCATCGCCAAGCCTTGAATATGCGGCCATGCGTCTGGGATCCGCGCTCGCGTTTCACACTCTGGAGCCAGGCCATGCTGCGCCACTGTAGCAGACGGACAGGCACAAGCTGGGCAAATGTGGCGTCTGGCAGGGCAGCCTGGCGGGCTAGGTGTCCAGCCCAGGTAAGCCTGCGAAGATCCACGTCTATGTCCCATGTCGCGTGGGGGACTCCTCCCTCCATCTCTGCGTGCAAATCAGCTGAGAGAACATTCTACGGTGCGCGACTCGGAATTAGATTCAGATACTTGACCGCGGGGCACCACGATCCCGACCCATACAGCAAGACAGGTTTGATGGGTCGCTCGAGCTGCTTCGCGGCCTGCTGCCAGCGGCAGGCGCGTCCAGGTAGAGACATCTTGAGAGCGTAGAAAGGCTCTCCAGGCGCGAGCTACCCTGTGCTGCGCGCCCTTCCAAGACCTTCCATCGAAGGCGATAACAAAGCCGAGGCAAGGAAGACCATCGGCGCGAGGCGTGCGCTCCAGGACGCCACCCTCGACCCTCATCCGGCAGTCGCGGAACTCGTGGCCCAGCGCCGTCGCGCCCCAAGGCAGACCCGAGGGAGGCACGCACCAGCCGCGTGCTCGCAGGATACGCCGCCAGGCCATCGTCATCTGGCGCAGCGACTCGGCCGCGCCCGCAAGCAGCCAGAAGTTGCCGGCGTAGAGGAGTCTCGCCTCGCACAGCGTTGCCTCGCCTGGGAACTCGCAGCCCCGGCCGCGCGCCCAGCATTCGCCCGGGAACTCCTCCAACGCATCCTCTAGCACTAGATTGAAGAGGATCGCGCTGGCTGGGTCTCCCTGTCGAATACCGCGAGTCCGAGGGCGATGGCAAGGATCACGGGCCTTGGCACAGCCTCTCTTCTCAGCGTCTCCTCGACCGAGCGGTGCGAGACGCGGTCGAAGGCGGCCTCTATATCGCCGCCCACGATGAAGATGGGGCTGTTCCACTCGCGGGCCTTCTCCGTCAGCATGCGCATGCTGAAGATCCGGCAGGCGTACTGCGGGCTCCGCAGGGTCAACTTCTTGGCACATTTCTTGATCAGGCTAACCGACTATAGCTTCTCGAGAGTAGTCAGGAGCGTGATCGCTCTGTACCCCTTGAGCGCGTGCTTGTCCCCCTTCTTCTTCATGAGCTGGATGATGTGTTTCGGCCAGGCTTGGTCCCTGGCATACTCGGGTACCCCGCGGAAGCGGTTCTCGAAGACGGCCGCGAGCGAGGCGAGGAAGCCCGAGTCGAGGGCCTGCAGGACCTCGGCGACCACCCCGCCCATACCTGGAGCCTTCATGGCCTTCATGTCGCACAGTGCCTCGCGGGGCATCTCGGGCGAGAAGGGCGGGATACCGAGAAATCCTCCGTCGTGAAGTGGGTGAGGTAGGCAGAGATCCCGACGGGCTCCTCCCCGTCGCTGGCCCTGAAGGTGTTGCCGTACTCGCGCTCCAGGAGCTCCTTGATCCTCAGCGGGTCGTCCTCGATTTCCCCCTCCGCGTTCATCAGCTGGTTGTGGATCGGGACAGGCTGGGCTCGGCGAGGCGCTCGTACCCTGGGATTGCCCGCCTCGTGTAGGCAGCGCTGCAGGGCCCTGTTCGCGGTCGAGATCTCCCTGAGATTCCTGACGATATCCTTGTTGTAGATCGCGCGCTCCACGCCGTCGCGGGTGACCCGCCGACGCGCCGCTAACGCCCGCAGCGTCTGCACGAGCTCGCGGCCCTCGGGGAGCTCGGGAACCTTCCTCGCAGGCGGGCCCCTGCCACAGGCAGCGGCAGCCAGGCACACCGCATCCGTCATGGAAGCGAACGGCGCTGGGTCGCGGTCGGCGCAGCAGGCGCGCGGCTCCAGGGCTGGAAGCGGATGTCGAGGCAGGTCCAGCCCTGCATAGGCGCACGACCTCCTCTTCAGATGTAGGGGCCCCTGGTGCCGAGGGCGAACTCCAGCTTGATGGCCGAGCGGTCGGATTGTGCACTGTCGGCGATCTCCTCGAGCGTGGTGCTGACCTTCCAGTACTTAGTCGATCTGGGCTGGCGGGCGCCTGAAATCGCAGTGGCAGGTAAGTCCGCTGGCCGCCGCGGTGAACGTGCTCGTCGCCGCCAGGTCGTGCTGCATGAGAAGTCTCGTCAAAATGTCGGCGCGACGTGTGCGTTGGCCGAGTGGGAAGTCCCCAATCCAGCGCTCCTCGTCCGCCTGCGGCGGGGGCAAGGCCGTCTGCGCGTCCACGCCCACGATCGGGCACGCCCCAGGCGGTGCCATCATGATCAGGTCGGAGAGCTCCTCCATAGAGTCCTCGTACTGAGTGAGAGAGTGCCCTGGAAAAAAAGGTGGCTGCATACGATCCAAGAGTCCTTCTTGCGGATGCGAAATAGGTGTGCCGCCGAGCGCCCCCTCGGCACCAAATCTCCTCGTAGAAAAAGTCGAGCCCGAGAGCGCACCAGCAACCCCATCTGCTTTTGCCCCTCGACCCGCGGTGTGACCAGGTAGAGGTCGCCCTCGCCGACCTCTAATCTCGCGGTCTTGTCCCAGTAGCCGACCTCCTGGAGGATGGCCACGTCGTAGTCGTGCTGCTCGCGCAGCGTCACTGCAAAGTACTCCGCGTTGTGCTTCGCAATGCCCTGAGCGTTCCAGCTGATGAGCCTGAAACACATCTGCTCCTCGGACTCCTCCAGAGTCCGCTCCTTGTCCAGTCATTGGCCCGCGTTGACCCTGGCCTGGAATTCGACCAGGCTGAGGTGCACGCCCGTGTGGGCGCTGATGTCGGTTGTTGCTGATGATGGTTTGCCGATGATGGCGGTGATGATGATGAGGCTCATGATCATGATGATGCTGATGATGATGATGATGATGATGACGATGATGATGATGATGATGATGATGATGATGATGATGATGATGATGATGATGATGATGATGATGATGATGATGATGACGATGATGATGATGATGGTGATGATGATGATGATGATGATGGTAATGATGCTGATGGTGATGATGTTGATGCTGATGCTGATGCTGGTGCTGATGCTGATGATGAAGATGGTGATGATGATGATGAGGAGGAGGATGATGATTATGATGATGATTATGATGATGATGATGATGCTGATGATGATGCTGATGATGATGATGATGATGATGGTGATGATGATGATGAGGAGGATGATGATGATGATGAGAATGATGATGATGCGGAGGAGGAGGAGGAGGAGGAGGAGGAGGAGGAGGAGGAGCAGATGTTGAGGAGGAGGAAGAGGAGAAAGGAGAACGAAGAGGAGGAGTTCAAGGAGGAGGAGGAGGACGAGGAGAGGGAGGAAAGGGAGGGCAACGCAGGAGGGCCTTCGTGAGTCGAGGAGCTGCGGGGCAGGGGAAGCGCCTCCCTTGCGAAGGCCACGTCTTGCCCATCTCTCCCGGTGGGAGGATGTCGGGGGCGCGCGGTCGCCAAATCCATGGGGTTGGGGGAGGGGGGAAGGCTTCTCCTCCTCCTCCTCCTCCTCCTCCTCAGTCCTCGAATCTTGATTCGGTTTTCCAGGCGTGTGCGACCCCGTGTCCGAGCGAGCAGTTTCGGGAGTTCGAGCCGCTGCGTGGACCCCAAAGAGTGGGCGGCAAGGACCTCCATCCGTCGCACACGTTGCAGTGTCGGAGTAAATACTGCCTCACGTTTTGTAGCAAATGCGGTTGTAGTTGCACCACCGACCCCCGTCAGTTGGTAAAGGAATGTACCCCCACGCCCAAAGGGAGACAGAATTTAGCGCGAATTCATGCGGGTAAGTACCCTCACCCCTCGGGGCCCCCGAAGGCGGTTCGAGAGGCTGCAGTTTGCAGAATAGCAAAATGAGCAGGGACTTTCGTCGTCCTCTAAGCGAACATTCCCGAACATTCCTCCTCCGCCTCCTCCTCCTCCTCCTCCGCCTCCTCCTTTTCCTCCACAGGGGGAAGGAAAATCCCGGATCCATGGATTTGGCGTTCGGCCGCCAACTAATCCACGGATCGGGTGGGAGGTGTCCCCGCCAAAATGCGGCCAGTACCGCCCCGCCCGGCGGACGAAATCCGCGATGTCCCACGGAGACGGGGCCCGTCGCTGATCCACGCCCCCTTCATCTGAGGGGCAACGACAGGGGGGGACTGGCACAGGGGGGGGATGCATCGACCAGGAATCGGCGAAACGTCGCCGACTGATCGGCGATTGGCCTCCGATAGTGAGGCCACGCCTTCCTGGGCAGGCTGGGGCCATCGGGCCCCTATCCGCGATCCATGGGCGATTGGGGGTCGAGCATCCCCCCCCCCTATGCCTATCCCCCCCTACCTTTGCCCCTGCTACGTAAATTCGGACCTCGGCCAGAAGAACACCCCTCAAGAACACGGGACCCTCCGTCGACCAAGACGGACAGAGCATCCAAGGGCACCGCCCACAAGAGGCACAAGAACGTCCAAAAAAACACGAAGAACACGAGGGCACCCTCCCCGAACCGACCTCGACCTTGCACCTCGGCCCGACTGTATGCCGCTCACTGTCCTCCATCCTCCTCCTTCGCTTCCTCGGCGACATTCGGGCCGGGCGAAAGGGGGGGATAGCAAAGGGGGGGTTTGAGAATCAGCTCGCGTGGCTGATTTTCCCGGCGCCACCCGGCGCCGGAGGCGGCTACGTACCGAGGAAGGGGCCCCTCGGTGGGGCCGAAACCAGCTGCATGCAGCAGATTTCGTAGCCCCCCCTTTCCCAATCCCCCCCTTTCGCCCGACCCGAGAGGAGGAGGAGGAGGAGGAGGAGGAGGAGGAGGAGGAGGAGGAGGAGGAGGAGGAGGAGAGGAGGAGGAGGAGGAGGAGGAGGAGGAGGAGGAGGGAGGGGGGAGGAGGAGGAGGAGGAGGAGGAGGAGGAGGAGGAGGAGGGGAGGAGGAGGAGGAGATATGCCTTCGACAGTGGAGTCCGCACCTCACTGGGCAGGTGGGGGCCATCGGGCCCCACTGTCGGCGGTCCGTGGGCGACAGCGGGTCGATGCTTCCCCCCCCTTGTGCACACAAGAGGGGCTCGACCACAAGAGATCTGCCACAAGAAACCCAACCCTCCTCCTCCTCCTCCTCCCTCCTCCTCTCCTCCTCCTCCTCCTCCTCCTCCTCGTCCTCCTCCTCCTCCTCCTCCTCGCCCTCCCCTAGAACCCTTCCACACGGGACCTGCCGCAAGAAGCCCAACCCTGAGACCCCAGGACGTCCATCGATATCTCGGTGTGGAAGCGTCGCGCTCTCCATCGCAAAACCGTCGACACCCAGGAAAGCCGGGGCACCCGGGAGGCAAGCGGGGTGCCTCTTGGCATGGGCCGCCCCCACTGTATCACCCCCCCCCCTGGCGTTGGCCTTGACGATCCATGTCTGCGATCGCCTTCTCCCCCAGTGGGAGCATGGCACGCCTTGGGCTGCTGGCAGGGCCCCTGGGGGGCCTCGCATGGCTGGGCCCCGGGCGGCCTGGCGCGGGGGACCTCTTGGCCCCTCTGCGCTCGCGCCGCTGCCGTGCGCGGGGGAGGCTCGCCCCCCTCGCCCTCCTCGCCCTACTCGCCCTCCTCGCCCCCCTCGTGCTCCTCGCCCTCCTCGCCCTCCTCGCCCTCCTCGCCCTCCTCGCCCCCCTCGTGCTCCTCGCCCTCCTCGCCCTCCTCGCCCCCCTCGCCCCCCTCGTCCTCCTCGTCCTCCTCGTCCTCCTCGTCCTCCTCGTCCCCAGTGCGGCGGCACCGTCCCGAGGCCCGGCGCGGCCCACCCCCCGGCGACCGAGCCACGGGGGGAAGAGGAGAGAGGCGTGGCGGAGAGGGGCAGGCGGAGGCGGAGGCAGAGCAGCGAGCCCTCGACGCATCAGCGATGCTGCGACACGCTCCCCCGTCCCAGGCCCCCTCCTCGCAGGTCCCCTAAAGACGTCCCTCTCCACTGCGGGAGACGCTCCCTTCGAAGCCGAGCGCCTCACGGGCCCGCCACTCCAGCGGGAGTCTCGCCTCAAAGGGCAGCTGACGTGTCTCCCTCGAGCTGGAAATTCGTACAAGTGGGGCCATACAGCTCGAAGAGCTGTCCGGCGAGAGCCTTGGCTTGAAAAGGCGCCGTGCTCGGCCGGCGCGCTTACTGCTCACGAGCGAACCCAGTGCCCAGACCTGCACGTATGAGACTACCAGTTGCGGGACTCGAGGGCGAGCTCCAGTGTAGAACTGAGGCGAGCTTCGTCGGTCTTCCATCCTCGTACACGTGGGTCGGAAGCAGTAGGTAAAAACATGAAGTAGGAAGGCGGGCTGCGTTGATTGGGTCCAGGCCCCTAGAGAGAATAGCAGAACACAGCAAAAGCGTGTCGATTCTTGGAGTAGGAAGGCGCTTGAAGTAGATTGGGATCTGGGAATCCAAAAATGCCAACGTTCAACGACCGGCGTGTATGGCAACAGTGCGCGGCGTTAAGACGAGAGCCAAAATTGAAAAGCAGCATCCTACCGCAGGGGAAATTCTCAAGCTTCACGATCATAGACGTGACACCACAGGGGGCGGTATGTGTTCGACGTCGCGCTCCCGCACGTGAATTCTCGTGGATCTACAAACCCGAACTTTAGAATTCCGACTGCCCTCTGGGCGTACGACACAGGTGGTCCAGAGGACCAGCTCGTATAAAGCGAGCACTTCTTTGAAGGGGCCCCAGGACACACAAATAAGTACACACAAGTAAAAAGATTCCCCATACTTTCCCACATGTTCTGGGTTTCTGTCTCCCCCCCCACTGCCCCATATCTTCCCATATTCTCTGGGGAATCGAGGATTAATTGTGTCTGTGTGTTTCTTTGCCTCCTGAGTCTTCGCCCCCAGGAAGACTCACCCCTCACCCTTCACCGACTCCGAGGGGCTTGGACTTGGCGGCGAAGCCGCGAGGCGCTGGAACGTCTGATGCGCCCCCTTTGGGGCTTCCAGACGGCTCGAAGTAGCGAAACCGTGGCCTCCAAGATGGCACAAAATGCCCCAGGCTCATTGAAGGGCCCCTGGGACACACAAAAAAATACACACAAATAAAGATATTCCCCATATGTTCCTATATGTTCAGGACTTCTGTCTTCCCCCCCACTTCTCATATTTTCCCATATTTCCTGGGAATCGACGATTAATTGTGTCTGTGTGTTTTTCCCCTCCTGACTCATCTAGATGGCCCTGGCTTGCCCCGAATCGCCGGCGAGCTGGGGGGGGAAATGAGAAGGAGAAGGCCTTCTCTGAAGACAGCGGGATTTCTCCGAAACCCTCGCCCCTCCTGAGCAGCTTTCCGCGTCTTCGGGGAGGGCTTAGAAAATGTCTCTGAAGGCCGTAAGATTTCCAGCTCTTCTGAGAAGGCGCGCCCCCTCTCATTTCCCCCCTCGCTCGCCGCCGACCCAGTGCACTCGAGAAGGCCCACCATAGCTCTGGATCTGCCCCCAGTGACTCCCCAAGGATGCCCCGGAGGCCGAAGAATGGAGCATCCGCCACCGCGCCCCGAGGCACGGAGTGGGCGTGTCCTCAGGTCCTCTCACTCCTCCTCTTAACCTCAGTCCTCCTCCTCCTCATCATCCTCAGTCCTCCTCCTCCTCCTCATCCTCCTCCTCCTCCTTCTCCTCCTCCTCCTCATCATCCTCCTCCTCCTACTGTTCCTCCTGTTCCTCCTCCTCCTCCTCCTCCTCCTCCTCCTCCTCCTCCTCCTCCTCCTCCTCCTCCTCCTCCTCCTCCTGAGGAGTCTTTGAAAGCTTGGGAGCCATTCGGCCCTACTCTTCTGGGCCGTGGCGCGGTTCCCCGGGGCTCCAGCGCGGTCTGTCGCGTGCCCGTTTGAGGTCCAGGAAAAACCTCAGACGGCCCAACAGAGCTCCAAGAGGCCCCCAAGGCGGTCCCAGAGGGTTCCGACTCGCTCACATACACGTCGGTCGGAGGAAATAGGTAGGAACATGAAGTAGGAAGGCGGGTATCGTAGATTGGGTCCAGGTCCTCCCAGAGAATAACAGAACACAGCAAAAGCAAGTCGATTCTTGAAGTAGGAAGGCGCTTGAAGTAGATTGGGATCTGGGAATCCAAAAACACCTACTTTCAACGACCGACGTGTATCGCTCCAAGACGCCCAGGGTGGACACAGGACGGCCCGAGAAGTCCCCAAGACGACCCGAGAGGCCACCGAGAGGCTGACGGAGGGCCCAAGAGGGGCAAAAATCACGGATGTTCCGTAGGCTTACTAAGGCTTTTGGCCTTCTGGCCCGTTCGGCTTCCCGACGACCCAGAACGGCCCACGAAGCCTCCCAGGCCGCCCCAAGACGGCCGAGGAGGCCGCCAAGACGCCACCACGAGGGCCCGAGAGGCGTCGGAGAGCCCCAGGACGGCCCCAGGAGGGGGCCCACGAGGGGGACCACGAACCCGAAATTCTGGCCTTCCGCCCCCACAGGGCCCCCGGAAGACCCCCAGAAGGCCCCCACGAGGCCCCCAAGAGGCTCCCGAGAGGCCCCGCGAAGGGCCACAAGGGCCCCCTGGACAGCCCAAGAGGCGCCGAGAACGGCCCCAGAGGACCCCAACACGGCGGCAACTGGGGCCCGAAAGAACAACAAAAACGGGCCGAAAACGCGAGCCTTCCGCCCCAAGAGGCGCCAAGGAGGCCCCAAAGGGTGCCACGGACACCCCACGAGGCCCCCAAGCGGCCCCCAAGAGGCCCAAAGAGGCCCACCCACAAACTGCCTCCGAGAGGTCTCCGAGGAGCCGCCCACGAGATCCCAAAGAACAGCCGATAGGCTTCATACCCACTACCCAGGCACGGTGGCGGGTTGGGCCGAAGGCCATGAGACCTGAGCCGGCACGGGAACGGAAAGAGCGCTGCAGGAACTTGCCCGAGAGGGCTCATGGCACCCTCGCTCTGGGGAGCACTGGCATTCAGAGCGTGTTGCGTTACCGCTCTCTGTTGGAAGCCCTGGTGTTGACAGACGTTTTCGTTGCCGCTCGCTCTTGGGAGCCTTGCTGTTCAGAGCTCTGACTTTAAGTCACCGAGCTCCGGGGAGCCTTGGTGGTCAGAGTATGTCACGTCACCACTCGCTGTGAGGAGCCATGGTGTTATTTGGCGTCTCTGGGGCTTCTTGGGAGTCTTTTGGGAGCCTTTTTGGGCAGTGTTGGGACTCTTGGGCCGTCTTGGGGCCAGCCCAGTCCCAACACCCAAGCAGCCCAGTCCCCACACCGCCTCTTCGGGCCCTCGAAGCCTCCCAGACGGCCCAAGACGGCTCCAAGGTGGACCAAGACGGCCCAAGAGGTCTCCAAGAGGTCTCCAAGAAGACGGCCCAAGAGGCCTCCAGGAGGGCCTCCAAGAAGGCCAGAAGAGGCCAACATCGGTGATTTTCCTTAGGTGTTTGAAGGAATTTGGCATCTGCTTCTTATCGGTCTTCCGACGGCCAGAGACGGCCCAAGAGCCCCCAAGGATCGCCCCAAGATCGCTCAAGAGGTCTCCAAGATGGACCAGAACGGCCCAAGACACCCCCAAAACGGCCCAAAGAGGGCCCCAAGACGGCCCAAGAGGCCCCCAAGACGCCCGAGATGGCCTCCAAGACGGCCCTGGAGCACCCCAAGAAGGCCCCAAATCGGCCCAGAGAGGCCCCCAAGACGGCGTCAGGCGGCGTCAGACGGGCCAGGAATGCCACAACACGGCCAAAGAGGTCCCAGAGAAGCCACCAAAGGCCCACAAGAGGCAGAAGGAGGCCCCCAGGATGCCTCCAAGAGGCTCCCAGGAAGCTCCCAGGAGGCCCCACGAGTGCCCCCAGATGCTACCAAGATGTCCACATCCTTCTCCTCTTCCTCCTCCTCCTCCTCCTCCTCCTCCTCCTCCTCCTCCTGCTCCTCCTCCTCTTCGTCCTCCTCCTCCTCCTCCTCCTCCTCCTCCTCCTCCTCCTCCTCCTCCTCCTCCCCCTGCTCCTGTTCCTGCTCCTGGTCCTGCTCCTGCTCCTCCTCCTCATCCTCCTCCTCCTCCTTCTCCTCCACCTTCTCCTCCTCCTCCTTATCCTCCTCCTCCTTATCCTCCTCCTTATCCTCCTCCTCCTTCTCCTCCTCTTCCTCCTCCTCCCCCTCCTCCTCCTCCGCCTCCTCCTCATCATCCTCTTCCTCTTCCCAGCCATCCTCCCCCAAGTCTTCCCCGAAGGATTTTCACAACGGCTGTGGGAGCACATGGCCTGATAGCTTGGCAGAGCTCTTGCCGCAACGCTCGGCCACATGGGCGACTCCAAAAGGCAGGCGGCGGCGGTGATTCGCCGTAGGCGTCTTCGATCATACCGGCTCCAAGGACGAAGGAAGGGGGACTCATGTCAAGTGCCGTAGTGACGTGAGTCGAGCACTACTGGGAAAATTGGATGTACGGTGCGCACTGATGTAGCATCAGCATCAACACCAGAATCATGTCAGGGACAATTCTTGTGAAAGGGGTTTCAACAATGCCCCCATCCTCCCCAAGTCCCCGATGTTTGGCAGGACCACGGAATCTACACGATTGCAGCCGTGCAAGGTCCTGAATCTAGCGCGGGCCCACGGTTCTGGCGGGTGCTCGCCACAATTAGAGAGAAATACCTGAATGCACTGATGAGGATGGGGCTCCTCCTCTGCATCTCCTCCTGCTCCTCCTCCTGCTCCTCCTCCTCCTCCTCCTCATCATCATCATCATCATCATCAGCATCACCACCACCACCACCACCACCACCACCATCATCATCATCATCATCATCATCATCATCATCATCATCATCATCATCATCATCATCATCATCATCATCATCATCATCATCATCATCATCATCATCATCATCATCATCATCGTCATCATCATCATCATCATCATCATCATCATCATCATCATCATCATCATCATAAGCATAATCATCATCAGCAGCATCATCATCATCAGCATCATCAGCATCATCATCATCATCATCATCATCATCATCATCATCATCATCATCATCATCATCATCCTGCTCCTCCTCCTCCTCCTCCTCATCCTCCCCTGTCCTTCTCATCCTTATCCTCCTCGTCATCGTTCGCCAACAGCATCGTCCTCTGAATCAGTCTCATCATTATCGCAATCACCTCCACCACCACCATCGGACTCGGACTCGGACTCGGCTCCGCGCGTGTGGCGCCATGAAGGCGCGGAGGAGGGGGCGCCGAGGTGCCAGCAGTGGAAGACATTCGCAGAAAATTCGCATTGGAAAACTATGCATGTGAGGCGTCGGAGGAGGAGGAGGAGGGGGAGAGGAAGGCATGACAGGCGGCAGCGTCACCACCACCATCACCATCATCAACATCAACAACCTCATCATCATCATCGTCATCGTCACCGTCACCGTCATCACCAGGGTCAGCATCACCAAACATCCTCATCTTAATAATCATCATCAGCAGCAGCATCATCCTCCTCATCCTCATCCTCAACATCATCATCAGCAGCATCAGCATCAGCATCAGCATCAGCATCATCATCAGCATCAGTCAGCATCAGCATCAGCATCATCATAATCATAGTCATAATCAGCATCGTCTGCATCTTCAGTTCAGCATCATCAGCATCATCATCGCCAGCATCATCAGCATCATCATTCATCATCATCGTCAGCATCCGCATCATCATCAGCAGCAGCACAATCAGCATGATCATCATCAGCAGCAGCAGCATCGTCATCACCTCCCCCACCACCACCACAACCACCAGCAACAGCTCAGCAACATCATCCCCATCCTCCTCCTCCTCCTCCTCCTCCTCCTCATCATCATCATCATCATCATCATCATCATCGTCATCATCATCATCATCATCATCATCATCATCATCATCATCATCATCAGCATCATCATCATCATCATCATCATCATCATCATCATCATCATTCATCATCATCATCATCATCATCATCATCATCATCATCATCATCATCATCATCATCATCATCATCATCATCATCATCATCATCATCTCATCCTCATCCTCATCCTCATCCTCATCCTCATCCTCATCCTCCTCATCCTCTCCTCCTCATCCTCCTCCTCATCCTCCTCCTCTTCCTCCTGCGACTCCCCGTCCGCACCTTGATGCTCATGATGCGTATCCCGCTCACCCAGCCGCTGCGTCCCTCCCCCAACTCATCCTCCCCCCAGCCCCCCCCAGCCTTCCCCCCCTTCCCTCCAGCCTCCCCCCAGCCTCTTCCCCGTCCCCCATCCTCGTCCTCATCCATTCATCCATCCTCGACAATTCCACAATGTGAATACTACTCTCCTCTCGCCCCTGACTCTGTCCGGAGAGGTGCCCCGCCCTCTCCCCGTCTTGTTTTTTCCACACAGGATGCCATTATTTGGTTGTTCCTACGTACTTAGTATATCCGCTCGTTTCTGGTTCTTCCAAAACTGTGCTCCCGCTGCAGCGCCGCCCTCATTTCCGAGCTTCGGTCATTAAGAATCGTGTTCCCGCTGCAGCGCTGGCCTCATTCCCGCGCCTCTGGACGGCACGTGGCATCCGAAAGCAACCAAATCGGGTAGGCACAATTGCGGAGGGCATGGAGCCGGCTGTACTCTCGTAGACGGGCCACTTACCCTCTAAGTCATCTAGTGCCGTGCCACGGCATGCAATGCGATGCTGTGTTGTGCACCGTTGTGCGATGCCATGCTTAACGTTGCTGCGCTTTGCGATGCAACGCTTCACGACGCAATACCACGCCATGCTATGACAAGGTATGCTCTGCAGTGCACTTCTACGCCATGCTTTTCCATCCATCGCGTACCCTCTTTGGATCATTGCCCTGCTCGACATCCGACTGTGTGAATAGATAGGAGATCCACGCCACGGTAAGCGATGGGAGGGAGGGGTGCGAAGTCAGGTGTGACGCCAGCGCACCTAGCTTGTCCTCCCCCCCCCCCCCGATCCCCCTCGTCCTCCCCTCACCTCCGCCCCCGCCCCCTCCTCGCCCCTCCCCCCCTCCCCACCCCCCAACCCCACCCTCCCCCAATCCTCTTCCCCCCGCCCCACCCTGGCCATCCATCCCGGCCGCCGCATTCTCGTCCTCCCCGTGATCGCCCCCGCCACTTGGCGGCGAGCGAGGGGGGGAAGTGAAAAGGAGAAGGCCTTCTCAGAAGGCGGCGTGACTTCTCAGAAGCCCTCGCGCCTTCTGAGAAGTTTCTGCGTCCTCGGGAGAGGTTTCGAAAACCTCTGAGAAGGCCGGGGGGGGCTTCCGAGCCTTCTGAGAAGGCCCGCCCCTTCTCCCTTCCCAGACCCCCGACGTCATGATTTTTTCATGACGTCGACCCCCAGAGGTCTGGACCCATTCCCCAGGACCGGTTTTCCATCCTGAGTCGTTGTTTGACGGTCCCGAGGGCCGGTGAGGGCCCCCAGAGGCCAAAAGTCATGAAGAACCTCCCGTCGTGATTTTTTCATGACTCGAGGGGGTCTCGGTTCCCCCGTGCGTTCGCAGCCGGGCCATCCCCCCCCCTCCTTTGCGTGTGGCGGCGGCAGCGACGGCGGCTGGCCGCCGCGGGGGGGGGGGGGGGCCCGTCCTCGCCGACGGAGCTGCTCCTGCGCGCAGCCCCGCGCCGGACGGCCGCGTGCACGCCGCGCGTTGCAGCCCCCTCCAGGGCCCCCCCCTGCCCTCTGAGGACCCCCCTCCTCCTCCTCCTCCTCCTCCTCCTCCTCCTCCTCCTCCCTCCGCCTCCTCCTCCCTCCTCCCTCCCTCCCTCCCCTCCCTCCTCTCCCTCCCTCCCTCCCTCCCTCCCTCCCTTCCTCCCTCCCCCCCTCCCTCCCCCCTCCCTCCCTCCTCCCTCCTCCTCTCTCCTCTCTCCTTCGGGTGTTGCTGGCAGTGCCCCTGGCCCAAGGTGCCCCCAGGCGGAGGTGGAGGCGGGGAGGAGGAGGAGGAGGAGGAGGAGGAGGAGGAGGAGGAGGAGGAGGACAGCTGAGCAGTTCGGTCAAGAGCCTGGAGGCGGCGGCGCGAGTCGCGATGGCCGCTTGCAGCTGTTCCCACGGACCGCGCGCCAGAGGCCCCTCCCAGCAGGGAGCGCTGGGGCAGCCTGGAGGCTGGCACACGCGAGAAGTGTTTTACAACAGGTTCGCGTCGTGTAGACCCTGGCAATGGCTCCTGACACCGCGGGCATCGTTCAACCTTGAACAATCGGCCGGTCCCAAAGCGTCCAAATCGTTCCACACAGAACGATTCTGGGTCGCCGCCGGTCGACACGACGCGAACTTGCCGCAAGCAGGCTAAAGGCAAGCACACGTGGGGGCCCTGGCCTGAGCCCACGAATGTGCGAGTCCGGGCGTAGGGCTGGAGACTCTGACCGCACAGCGGGGGTGCGCAAGCCTCTCGAGGCTGGCTTGAGATCCTTCCGGAGACCGCCCCGGAGCACGGGCACAAGATGATCAGCACGCAGATGGGGAACGAGTGGAAGAAGAAATCAAAACGCATAAGCATAAACTGTCGGAGCTCAGAAAGTCAACGCTTATGCAACTTCTTCTTCGAACGAAGCCGAATCCCTGTCATTCTGTATGTTGCGCCGGTGCGCTGCACAGGATCGGCCCCCTAAATTGGCCGAGGAGTGCAGGCAGTCACCCCCTGTGGCGGCACGACCGCGTTGAGGAGGCTGCGGCGTGGACTGCGCCGCCCGAAGCGCGAAGCTGCGACTGGTAGCGCGGGGCTGGAGGCGCCGCTGTCTCGCCCCAAGGTCCGCCGCTTTCGCGGCGCCCTCCGAGGAGGAGGAGGAGGAGGAGGAGGAGAAGGAGGAGGGGGAGGAGGAGGAGGAGGAGGAGGAGGAGGAGGAGGAGTGGGAGGGGGAGTTGGAGGAGGAGGAGGAGGAGGAGGAGGAGGAGGAGGAGGAGGAGGATCGAGATCGGCCGAGAGCGGCCGGCTGCCCCAGCCGGCCGCGCGCAGCCGCTGCCCGGCCGCCTCCCTCCTCACCCGTTCTCTCCCTTCCCCCGTCCCCCTCTCGTCCCTCACCCCCGTGCCATGGCATGACAGGTCGTGCCGCCGAGGCGAAAGGGTGGCGCTGGGAAGCTGCGCGCGCAGCTGGCGCAGGACATCCTCGAGCCCCTCTTCAACCACCCCTCCAAGAAAAAGAGGGAGAAGAGGAAAGAGCGCCGGGAAGCATGGGAAACATGGGAGGTGGGGGGAAGACAAAAACCCAGAAAACACGGGAAAATATGGGGAATCCTTTTGTTGGTGTGTATTTATCTGCGTGTCCTGGGGCCCCGTGAGCCGAGGGCGAGGCCGCCGCCCTGGCGGAGCCCGCGGCCAGCCCCGCGCGCAGCAGGCCTGGCAGACGGAGGCGCAGAAGCGTTCTCGCGGCAGTCCGCCGCGCACCGCCTTAGCGCGCCGCCGCCGAGCCCTGGGCCTCCTGGAGGCCCAGGAGGCCTCCTCCTCCTCCTCCCCCCTCCTCCTCCCCCCTCCTCCTCCCCCCCTCCTCCCCCCCCCTCCTTCTCTCCTCCTCCTCCTCTCCCTCCTCCTCCTCCTCCTCCTCCTCCCCCTCCTCCTCCTCCTCCTCCTCCTCCTCCTGGAGGCCTTCGTTGGCCCGCGCTGCTGCCCGCGCCGCAAATACGAGACCTATGTTGCATCACAGCAGCAATTCGGCCCCTGGCTTTCGTCCTGGGCTCGGTTTCGTGGCGTGATGCATTGCGGGGTCCTTACGTGGGAAAACACATCACTTCACCAATCTGGGCCCCCTGGGGCCTCAGTGGGCCCTGGGGCTTCAAATTAGCGACGTGATGGTGTTCGGGCTTCGGAGCAAAGAACGCGAGACGGGTCGAGGAGGCCGAAGCTGCCTTGGCGGAAGCGCGAAATGCGCAGGAGGCGCTCGAGCGGGAGCTGGAGGAAGGCCGGACCAAGCTCCGGCAGCTCCGGGCGGAGGCTGCTGCCGCGGGAGGGACCGCCGCCGCCTCCGGGGCGCCCGACTTGGCGCGCGCGGCGCGGGGCCTCCTGCAGAAACTGGAATCCGGGGGCTTCGCGTCCCGCGCGGACGTCCCGGAGACCACCCTCGCGGCGATGACCGCAACGCACCCAGACCCCCGACGTCATGATTTCTTCATGACGTCGACCCCCAGAGGTCTGGACCCTTTCCCCAGGACCGGCTTGTCATCCCGAGTCGTGTTTTGACGCTCCCGAGGCCCAGCGAGGGCCTTCAGAAGCCGAAAATAGCGAAAAACCTCCCGTCGTGATTTTGTCATGACTCGAGGGGGTCTGGGGACCAAGCTCCGGCAGCTCCGGGCGGAGGCTGCTGCCGCGGGAGGGGCCGCCGCCGCCTCCGGGGCGCCCGACCTGGCGCGCGCGGCGCGGGGCCTCCTGCAGAAACTGGAATCCGGGGGCGTCGCGTCCCGCGCGGGCGTCCCGGAGACCACCCTCGCGGCGATGACCGCAACGCACCCAGACCCCCGACGTCATGATTTCTTCATGACGTCGACCCCCAGAGGTCTGCACCCTTTCCCCAGGACCGGCTTGTCATCCCGAGCCGTGTTTTGACGCTCCCGAGGCCCAGCGAGGGCCTTCAGAAGCCGAAAATAGCGAAAAACCTCCCGTCGTGATTTTTTCATGACTCGAGGGGGTCTGGGGAGGCGCTCGAGCGGGAGCTGGGGGAAGGCCAGACCAAGCTCCGGCAGCTCCGGGCGGAGGCTGCCACCGCGGGAGGGGCCGCCGCCGCCTCCGAGGCGCCCGACCTGGCGCGCCCTGCGCGGGGCCCCCTGCAGAAACTGGAATCCGGGGGCTTCGCGTCCCGCGCGGACGTCCCGGAGACCACTGACTACCTACCAGACCACCCCAACCCAACCCGAAGACCCGAATTTCGGGTTGGGGGGGGGGTACGGGTTCCATATGTGTCTTCTCGATGTTCCCCGACCCCCCCCAACTGGAAATGGAGGGCAAATCGAGACCTTCGGGTTGGGTTGGGGTGGTTTGGTGGGTGGTGAACCACCCTCGCGGCGGTGACCGCGACGCACGCGGCCCTCGAGGCCGCCACGCCGGCCCCGGCGCCGCCGCGGCTCGACGGCCCGCTGGAGGGCGCCACCGGCACCCGCGGGGCACGGGCGGACCACGGCCCCCTCGACGCGGCGGGGCCCACGGACTCCGAGGGGGAGGAGGAGGAGGAGGAGGAGGAGGAGGAGGAGGAGGAGGAGGAGGAGGAGGAGGAGGAGAGAGGACCGTCGACGACGACGACGAGGAGGAGGAGGAGGGAGGAGGAGGAGGAGGAGGAGGAGGAGGACGGGCTCATGGACGAGCTCGCGCAGGCAGACGAGGGCGACGACCAGGCCCTCCTGGAGGCAGCCCGCCGGCCGCGGGCCGCGCGGCGCCACGCTCCTTACTGAGGCGCCGGCGCGGCTAATTTTAATCGGGCCTGTCCCCCATACAGGGGGATTCTCGACGAAAAAAAAAAAAAAAAAAAAAAAAATGATCCAAAAATGATCCAAACATAGTTTGGGGCCTATTTTCTTAAGCATGTTTTGACCTTTGGGGGCTATCTGTATTTTGTCGTCGAAAATGCCCCTGTAGAGGGGGACACGCCCGACATGAGGCGAATTACGCCAGAGTGCGGGCGGGGGAGGCCAGCCACCCCGGGCCGACCGGCCAAGCTTGCTTCGCCGAAGCTGAGGCCTACCGAGCAGAGGAAGGGGAACGGTGCGCGGCGTGCGACGGAGCCGGGGCCGGCGACTGGCTCCGCCACTGCCAAAGATGCGATTCCCTCGTCTGCCGGCGCTGCGTGGACGCCCCGCCGGCCGCGCCTGGCCAGGGGGCCGCTGCGGGGGGCGCAGACGCGCCAGCAGCTAGCCCGGCTCCAGCCGGGTCGCGGGCGCCGCCGCCGCTGGGAGACGCGCTTGCGGCAGACGCTGCACCTGCTTTCGTCCTTCGGGACCTCGCGGCCGCCTGCTGGACAGGGCGCGACGCCTGCGACCTCCCGGAGGAGTTCGCGCTGGACTGCCCCACACTGTGGGTCGTCCCCGGACGAGCCAGGGCAGCGGCCGCACAAGCCACCGAAGAGCTTTGCGAAGCGGTCCTCCGGGCTCCGGCTGGGAGCGTGGAGGCCGAGCGGGCCTGAACCTGCTCGCGCTGCGGGAGCGACATGCTTTTCGCCGCCCCCCTGCGGCTCAGGGCGAACGGCCGGCAGCGCCGCACTGCGGCAGAGACCCTGGACCGCGCGCAACTCGCGCGCGAGCGCTGCTCCTCGCTGCTCCAGGGCGGCTGGGAAGAGCTTCTGACGGCGACCAGGGGCGCGGCCCGGGGCCAGGCGAAGGCGCGCCGCCGGGCCGGCGGGGCCGCCCGGGGCGAGCGGCCCCTCGCAGACGAGGTTTTGCGGAAAGCCATGGGCGAGGAGTGCTCCCGAGCAGCCGCCCTACTTTCCAGCCCAGGCCTCGCCCCGCTCACCGCTGAGACAGGAGAGCGGCCCCAGGCGCCCCTGCAGCCGCGCCCCGCCGCTGCGCGGCCCAGAGCGGCGGCGCCACTCGCCGCGCCGCCGCCGCCGCCGCTCTCCCACGGGGCCTTGAAGAAGGCACTCAAGACGAGCCCCCGGGGCAGCCGCAGGCGGCGGACGCTTCCAGCACTGGCGAGTCGTTCTCGCAGAGCCCACCGCGCTGGACGCCTTCTGCAAGGTCTGCGACAGGATCGCAGAGGGGCGCGCCCCCGAGAACACCGCGGCGGCACTAGCACTCGCAGAACTCAAGCCGCCGCGCAAGCCAGGCGGTGGCGTTCGGCCCATCGCTGCGCCGAACATTTTGCGGCGGCTGGCGGGCCGGGCGCTGGTGACGCCGCGCAAGCACGAGCTGGCTGCAGCGCCGGGGGAGCAGCAGTTTGCTGCGGGCACGGCAGCGGGCACGGAGCTTCTCGCGCACGCGGCGCGGGCCGTGGCGGAGGCAGACCCCAGCTAGGCGATGCTCGAGCTCGAACGCGCACTGCTCCGCCAACAGAGAGGCCTCCTGCCTACGGGAACTGGAGGAGGCAGCGCCAGAACTGCTGCCCTACGCAAACCTCTTCTGCCGCCAGGAGTCCCAATATTACTTCTGGGATGCAGCAGACGCCTGCCACCGCTCGCGCGCCACTGTCGGGGTGGACCATGGAGACCCGCTGGCACCGCTGCTCTTTGCCTGCGGGATGCGGCCCCGCTTGCGCGCCCTGGAGCGAAGCTTGCGCGCGGCCGCGGAACGACGGGGGCTGGGCCCCGGCGCCGTGCGCGTCCTCGCCTACCTGGACGACATCGTCGTGCTGACGCCGGCGGCACTCGCGGGCGAGGTGCAAGCGGCGGCGCAGACGGCTCTGGTTCGCTGGGGCGAAAAACGCAGGCCTGGTCCGCTGAGGCGGCCTGCCCTCCAGGCCTGCGGCGCGCGGAGGGCCTGACTCTCGCGGGCGCGCCGCTCGGGGCCCCCTTGCCCGCGGCGGGGCTGCCCGACGAGAGCGACGGGCGCCGCGTCGGCCTCGGCTCGGCGGACTACGCGAAGGCGCGCTGCGCGGAGACGGGGAGGCCGGCGGCGAAGCTCCAAGCTCGCGAGCTTCCCAACCGCGGCCTCGCCGCACCTGCCGGCGGCGCAAACCGCGGGGCTCCTGCTACGCCACTGCGGCACCAGCAAGCTCGCGCACCTGCCGCGGACGAACCCGCCGGCAGCCACAGAGGCCGCGGCCGCGGCCTACGACGAGGCCTTGCCGGCAGCCTAGCCTACGAGGAGCACGCGGAGCTGGACCCGCTGACGGAGCCGCAGCGAGCGAAGTGCCAGCTGCCTCTGCGAACTGGCGGGCGAGGCTTGCGCAGCCAACGGCAGCTTACGCCTGCTGCCTGGGCCTCCTCCTGGGCGCAGAGCCTGGGCGGAGTCAGGGGGCGCGCTGGCCTCGCCCGCCTTGCGAACCTGGAAACTTGCGGGCGCCCACTTGCTGGCGCCTGCCGCGACGCACTGGCTGGGCTGGCGCAGCTGACGCCGCCGCCGCCCCGCCCCGGCGCGGAGCCGGCCGAGCTGCCCACCTGGCAAGAGCTGGCCGCGACGCCTGCCCGAAAACTTCAGAAGGCCCCCACAGCAAGGATTGACCAGAAAAACTGCACTTTCTTGCTGGGAGCCCTGGAGCTGGAGGACAGGGCGCTCCTGCGCTCTTGCGGAGGGCCTCACGCTTCCGGGTGGCAGACTGCCTCGCCCGGACAGTCCCACGAGCGCCTGGACGACGCGGACTACAGGCTCACTGCCCGCGCCCTCCTGGGGCAAGATGCGGCGCCGCCTGGGGCCACTTGCTGCAACCGCACCAGGACGGGCGAGCGAGCTGGCCAGCGCTGCGGCGAGGCGCTTTGCAGGAAAGCCCGCCACGCCTGGCGCGGCCCCCGGGGCGGAGACCTGAAGGCGCGCAGCAGCGACCTGGAACGGGCCTGGCAGCGCATCCATTCGGATTGCGGCCACTTGGCCACCCGACAGGTCCACGTCCCAGCCTGGGACCTGGGACAGCTGGGCATGGCGCTGCACCGGGTGCGACGCCCGCGGGACCGCGGCGGAACGGCCAGGCGACGCCTGCGCCTCCTGCGGCCACGGCTTGGCGGCTGCGCGCGAGGAGGCGATCCTCGACCTGGAGGTGCAGCGGCCCGGGCAGCCGCGCACCTTCTTCGACGTCACGGTCCGCTGCGGCGTGCTGGGCAACGAGGACGCGCTGCGCGCGGCCGCCAGCCGGGACGGGGCCGTCAACGCGGCGGCGGAGGCGGACAAGCACCGCCGGTACCCCGCGCGACGGGCACCCTGGCGGATGGCGCCCATGGCGCTGGAAACCGCCGGGCACCACGGCCAGGCGGCCTTGCAGCACCTCCGCGGCCTGGCCCGGGGAGCAAGCGGCACTGCAGGAGCCCGAGGACGAGGGCGCCGCCAAGGCTCTGGAAGGGCAGCTCGTGGCCCGGTGGGGCCGTAAGCTCAGCGTGGCCCTCCACCGGGCCACTGCCCGACAGCTGCGTTCCGCCCGGGGTGTGGACGGCGCCGGCTGGGCCGCCGAGCTGCGGGCTGCTGCGGCGGCCTGACTGGACAGAGGCGCCGGGGCGCCGCTCGCTAATTGAGCTGGAGCTGGACGACTAGCCGAGCGGGGTCCGGGCTTGCCCGCACCCCGCTCGGGAGGTGCCGTCGCGACGCTCTTGGAGCTCAGAGCGGGCGCAAGCGCGGGCGCGGCGGCAAAGGGACCCGCGCCGCGGCCTTCGCAGGAGGAGGAGGAGGAGGAGGAGGAGGAGGAGGAGGAGGAGGAGGAGGAGGAGGAGGAGGAGTTGGAGGAGGGGGAGGGGGAGGGGAGGAGGAGGGGGAGGGGGAGGAAGAGGAGTTGGAGGAGGGGGAGGCGGAGGAGGAGTTGGAAGAGGGGGAGGGGGGGAGGGGGACAAGCTAGGTGCGCTCGCATCATATCTGACATCCTACCCCTCCCTCCAATCCGTTCTCATGGCGTAGACCCCCTCTCTACTCGCACAATCGGATGTCGAGCAGGGCAATGATCCCGACAGGGTACGCGATGCATTGTAGAGCACGGCATGGCATGGCGTAGAAGAGCACCGCAAAGCGTAGTATGTCACAGCATGGCGTGGCGTGGCGTAGTGAAGAATTGCATCAGAAAGCTTTGCAACGCAAAGCATGGCATCGCACAGCGGCCCCGAACATAACATTGCATAGCATGGCGTTGAAGATCAAAGCGTAGTATGGCATAGCACGACGTGGCACTTAAGCAGTGCATATCACAGCTTCAGCTGAAGGCATGGCATCGCGCAGCGGAACGCAACCTAGCATTGCATTGCATGCCGTGGCATGACACGGGAAATGACGCCAGCGCTGCAGCGGGAGCACGATTCGGAACGAGCGGAAGCACGGAAATGAGGCCAGCGCTGCAGCGGGAGCACGATTCGGAACGAGCGGGGCCCGAAAATGAGGCCGGCGCTCCAGCGAGAGCAGCACTTTGAAAAAAAATGCAGGCGATAACCCAACTCCAGGGAATCCTGTGTGCAAAAAAACAGTACGCGGGGGGGGAGGGGGGCGAATATTCCCAAACCGTCATCAGGGGAAGGAGGAGAGTACTATTCATATTGAGTAATTGTGGAGGAGGAGGAGGAGGAGGAGGAGGAGGAGGAGGAGAAGGAGTTGGAGGAGGAGGAGGAGGAGGAGGAGGAGGCGGAGGAGGAGGAGGGGGATGGGGAGAAGGAGGGTCCGCCCCTCTCGCGGCGCCCTCCGAGGCCGCGGCAGACGGCTGCGCATGCTGCGCCTCCGGGAGGACAGCCGAGCGCCAGGCGCTGCGCAGCGGATGGTGCAGCTGCGCCGGCTGCGTCAGCGGTGGCACCTCCTCCCCCGTCCGACTACCTACCAAATCACCCCAGCCCAACCCGAAGACTCGAGTTTCGCTCGGATTTCGGGTTGGGGGGGTACGGGTTTCAGATGCGTTTCTTCCATATTCCCCGACCCCCCCCCCACTGGAAATGGAGGGCGAATCGGGGCCTTCAGGTTGGGTTGGGGTGGTTTGGTGGGCGGTGACCGTCCTCCCGGAGGCCCCGAGATCGGACGGAGATGCGGGGGAGGGCCTGCGCGGCCTCGGCTGGCCCTCCTCCTCCTCCTCCTCCTCCTCTCCTCCTCCTCTCCTCCTCCCTCCCTCCCTCCCTCCCTCCCTCCCTCCCTCCCTCCCTCCCTCCCTCCCTCCTCCCTCCATCGTCCTCCTCCTCCTCCAGCACTCTTCCTCCTCCTGCACCTCTTCCCCCCCCCCCCGCCCCTCCTCGACCGGTTCCAGCTCAACCCCGAGGTCCGCGAAGTCTGCTCTCAGCTCCTGCCGGGAGCAGCGAGCCCGCAGGGCACCCCCCCTGGGCCAGGGAGACGAAAGATGAGAGGAAGGTGCGGTGGCGAGGAGGTGGCAAGGAGGAAGGGAAAGGCGGAGGAGGAGCAGGAGAAGGAAAAGGAGGAGGTGGAGGAGCAGAGGAGCAGGAGCAGCAGGAGGAGGAGGAGCAGGAGGAGGAGGAGGAGGAGGGGGGGGGAAGGAGGAGGAGGAGGAGGAGAAGGAGGAGGAGGAGCAGGAGGAGGAGGAGGAGGAAGGTGCGGTGGCGAGGAGGAGGAGGAGGAGGAGGAGGAGGAGAAGCAGAAGGAGGAGGAGGAGAGGAGGAGGAGGAGGAGGAGGGAGGGGAGGAGGAGGGGAGGAGGAGGAGGAGGGAAGAGGGAGGAGGAGGAGGAGGAGGAGGGAGGAGGAGGAGGAGGAGGAGGAGCTGGAGGAGAAGAAGGAAAAAGAGGAGGAGGTGGAGGAAAGGTTTGGCCTGAGAACCGGGCGCATTTCCGAGGTCGCACGCCCCGCAGGCCGGCCCTCGCGCGCGTACCTGATGGGGCCGCGCCCACTGCGCCTCCCCATCTCTCTTGCCCCGTACCGCTTTCGGGGATGGACAACCCCCTTTAGTAAAACGTGGTTTAGTGAAAACGACCTGAGGCCCAAACCTGGCGGGCGCAAGCCTGGAAAATAACGGCCACGGCGCCCTCTCGAGAACCGAAAACGGACAATTCACTAATCGACGTGTCACTGTTGGGGGTTCTGTCCACCCCCGACGCTTGCCTGAAGGAGCGTGGCACCGTCGACTTCGATTGCAGAGGTCGTGGGCACGAACGGCTGCGAGACTGGGAAGGGCGGCAGGACTGCCATCCAGACATCACGGTGCAGTGGCGATGCCAGAGCAGCGGAGCTGCAAGGGCTGTGGAGCAGCAGTGCCAGGTCATCTCGAATGGTGCAGATGTGGTACTTCCTGATAGATGAATACAACGCCCAAAACAAGGTACACATTCCCAGCCTGCAGCGCAAGACCAGCAAAGCACACGCCAGTATAGGACGAGTTCGACACTTTCCAAATCATTACAGAAGTTGGTGGATGAAATATGTATCGCAGATCCAAAGGAAAAAGTTCAAACATACGAAATGGGAATTACCCCCCGTTGATCCAAGACAAAGCCGTGCCTTCAAGCACCGTGCTCTCTCCCGTAGCAAAACACTGGCGGAGGTCATCGATAGCCACACGAAGGCAAACTTGGATTCTAAGGATGAGACCACGGAGATGGCCATGCTGAAATATGCTTTCATCATGACGAAAAGGCCAGGCGACATTATCAGTGGGCTGGCAGCGAAGGATTGCAAAGACAACGAGGAAATGGCCAATCTTAAGAAGCGGGTCTAAAAGTTGAGGGAACAAGAACTGGCATTGGAAGAAACACTTATTCGGCATGATGTGCAAGCTCTTCAAATATGACAGGGATCATGTGGGAGAAGACGCTATGACAAGGCCGAACCAGACGAGGAAGTCCTTCGAACTGAGCCCCCATGGCGCGAATCGCCCCGACGGATGAAGATGAATGAAGGCGGTGATGTCGGAGATCCGAGGCCCTCAGAGTGGCCAGGACAGGGAGCTGCCGCAGCAGCATCGACAGAAGTGACGGGTCAACGGAGACTCCCGATCCCCCCTCGGCCGCCGAGGGAATCATCATCGCCTGCACCGCCACCTGTGATCGACAAAATCATGAAGAAGTTGGACAGTATTGGAACTGGCATGGCGGATCAGGCTCGCGCCATCGCAGGCTGAATATCAATCTAAGCAGGCGACCTTCATCAATGGAATTGACGAGAGAATGTTCAAGAGCCAGAAGGAGATGATGGATTGATTTGTAAATTGAATGGACAGCAAGCAAAAGCAATGGCAAACAGGACGGGATGAGTTGTGGATTCGAGCTGGAGCAACACACATGACCACTTTGCACGATACGGCTCTGCAGAAGCAGGAGGAGCAGCTCAAAGTCATGGTCCAGAATATGACGCAGAAGCGGCAGCAAATGCAGCAGAACAACAGGGCGACCATGGAATCAGTTATTCAGCAGGTAGAAGCCGCAGTTGAACATGAGATTGGCTCACGACGAGTTCAGCTACCGAAAGGCACTGAGGCAGTATCGATATCGTTGGCACGAAGTTTCCAATACTTACACCAAGAAGCACATCATCAGCACAGACATCTTGAGGAAGAACATCAGAAGGCCACTGTCGGTCTTTTGGGCACAGCCAGCGCAGCGAATCCAGCGGCCCGTGTCGCGGCAGCGGCGGTGGAAGAGGCAGCCTCATCTTCCGCGGCAGCCTCCGAGGCGGCCGCAGGGGCTGCGTGGAGTGCTGGGATGTTGACGATACTGCCAGATGAAGACGGGTTACCACTGCTGTCGGATGGAGGCACGAATCAATTTGCGATTCGGCCACACGCAAGAGTGACCCTGGGTAAGGGTGACCTTTGGTGCGCGGCGTTTTGTGGGCCGCGGGGGGACCAAACCTGGGCGCGCAAGCCGCTGCTCCTGCTTCGTTTCCAGCCATCTGGGGACCCATCTGTGCCCGCATTCAAGGTCACTCCGGCGAGAGGTCACTCTTACGTCTAGTCGAGCTGTGCTCTCCACACCACGGGGCTGTCAGACGGAGGGCCTCGCAAGGCACCCTCTCCGTCGGCAGCATTGGACGGCCACCCCCTTTCCGACAGACAGGCCCGCGCCGATTCTCAATGGGCCGAGCCATGGCAAAGACGACGGAGAGCTGGCTGACGAGTGCTCTCGGCGGTCAGCACAAGATGTGAAAAGCTACTTTACAACGCTCGGGCCATTCTGGCGGGCTCCAATGCGAATAGCCATTGCCTGCAGCGCGAACCATTGCCTGCAGCGCGAGCGCGAGATGGTTGATGAGTGCGTTCGGCGTTCAGTACACGATGTAAAAAGCTACAGTCGGGGCGTTGACCTAAGGAACCCTAGATAAGGAACGAGGCCCCTCTTTCCACAAGTTAAACTTCGATCTCCCGTAGAAAACATGAGGCTGACCTGAGGCAAGCTGCGAAACGATTAAGGAACATGGAACCCCTCCCCAACGAAAATACGAGACCTGTGTTGCATCACAGCCGCAATTCGGCCCCTGACGTCGTCCTGGGCTCGGTTTAGTGAAGTGATGAATTTCGGGGTTCTTACGCCGGAAAAAAAGCATCACTTCACTAATCTAGGGCCCCTGGGGCCTCAGTGGGCCCTGGGGCCCAAGATTAGTGACGCGATGGTTTTTGGGGCCTCGGAGAAAAGGGTTCCTTTCTTCAGCGACCCGACTTGTACTCCAGATTTCGTAATAAAGGGAGGGAGGTCTCATTTCGGGGGGGGGGTCTCTTCCAGGCTATCTTGGAGGGCCTGGGGGGGTCTGGGGACGATGTTTTGGAGGGTTCTCCCACGGGGGGGGGGGTGTAAAACTTCTCGTCTGGGAGGGTTGAGACCCCCTCCCTGTTATTGCGAAATCTGGGGTACTTTACAACGCTCGGGCCCTTCTGCCGGGCCCCAGTGCGAACCGCCACTGCCTGCCGCGCGAGCGGGGCGGCCAGAGAGCGCCGCAGCGCGGCCCCCTCGCCGAGGCCGCCGAGGCTGCCCTGCGCGGCTCCCGGCAGCCAGCTGTGTGCGACTACCTGCCAGACCACCCCAACCCAACCCGAAGACCCGAACTTGACCCGAACTGCGGGTTGGGGGGGGGGTACGGGTTTCAACGTTCCCCGACCCCCCCCCCCCGCTGGAAATGGAGGGCAGATCGAGGCCTTCGGGTTGGGTTTTGGGGTGGTTCGGTGGGCGGTGAGTATGCCATTCGACACTTCATCGCCGGTGCCGAGTCCAGCAGAGCAGGATGGTCACCAGGGCAGCCCGATCCGAGATCTGGGCAAAGTGGCGGCCGACGAGTCGACCGACACAGGCGCGCCACCGGCTCACAGGGCGCAAGAAGGCCCTGGTGGCATTCCCCTCCCCAGGCCCCGGGCGCTCCGACCCTCTGGGCACAGGGGCAAAGGCGAATATTGAAGGGGCCCTGGGACGCACAAATAAATACACACAAATATCAGGAATCCTCATATTTTCCTATACTTTCTGGGTTTTTGTCTTCCCCCCCACTTCCCATATGTTCCCATATTCTCTGGGGAATTGACGATTGATTGTGTCTGTGTGTTTTTTCCCCTCCTGAAACATGTCAGCGAAGAGAGGAAGGAGTCTTCCGCGAGATCGTCGTCGTGCTGGAGGCCAGAGGTCGAAGGGGGGCGCCCAACCCCTCGGCATCCTCTCTCCGGGTGGGCAACGCAATAAACCAACATTCAAGTCAGAAGCCTTCACCGGGAAAGGACCTGACCAACGGCATCCAGACACCGAGGGAGTGCGAGATGGTGACAGATGTAGGCCACTTCGTCGACCTCGCGTCCGACCCGGACGGCGAGGACCACGAGGAGCTCCCGAGTACATCGATGGTCGTGCAGATTGGCCAACCGATTTCCGGCGTGCTCACCATGGGCGATCGCGATCGACATTGCCCTGGAAATATCACGAATTCAACAGCCGCAAGCAGCACCTCATCGTTACCGATTACCCCACCACCATCATGGACAGTGACCCTACGTGGCAAATGGAATGTACCTGAATTTGATGGTATACACGGGATCGACATACACCCGCATGTAGTTCAAGTACCACGTTTGGCACCGCCGAGAATGTCACAACCAACTACTATGCATATTTGTACAGATGGAACTCACAGATGGACCAGATGCATGGATGGCGCCTGGGCTGTTGCTTTGGTTGCAGAGGATGAGCTGGGTTGTGCATTCGTAGGCTACGCTGGGGCCAAGAATATTCACAGCACAGTGGAGCTGAATGATGATGATCACTTTGACAGCACCACAACGGAGATCATTGCTACATTGTGGGCCATCATATTTGTCCTTTGCAGTCCACGATCGGGCAAATTGCTGATATCGAGTGATTCGATGATGGAAATCAAGGTGGCGCAAGGCACTCGCACGTACAGACGATTTCCGCGACTTGGACACGAATTACGCATAGCGGCAAGCGAAGCCATGTGCATGCATGACGTTCGCTTTCGACATGGTTCCTCTCACAAAGGAGACCCCTGGAACGAGATGGTCGACTCAATGGCCAAGGCTTTCACGCAGAGGGAGACATGCTCACTTCCCAGGGAAGAGGTGGAGATGATACGATATGACCGAAAGAGTGGACATGGATGCATTAAGATGGTGCCATGGACAAGGCTATGCTGCCTGTGACCAATGGAAAGATAGCACAACCTCAACTTCCTCATGCAGCGGATGAAGGACTTCTGCAACAGGAGGGGGGGAATCACCATTCCAGGTGACGCCAATTCCGATCCCCACACATCACAGGCCGCTGAGAAAAAGTCTGGCCAGGTTCTGATCAACATCAGAGCTGCATCGTACAACCCTAAAACATGCACATCGAGATAAGCAAAAGGCCAGGACCCACATGCTGAGAATGCAATTTCACCAGATTGGTTTCCGCATGATTGGTTTTCAGGAGAGCCGCTGTAAGGCGGGAAAGGACCGGGCAGATGGGCATCTCGGAATTCATCCTGGAACCGAGAATGGAAATCACGGGTGTGCACTTCTGCTCGATCTACTTCAACCCTGCCGTACAATTGATGGAAAGCCCAAATATTATCAAGACAACTGACCCCACGCTCCACACCGTGAAGATCGAAGCGGCCAACGACAGAAGGCTTTCGAAGATCACCAAAGGAGCTCGACATGCCGAACCTCAGCACACTCCTGCTGGCCGTAGGCAAAGATCCTACATATACTCCACCTGAGCATTTTCTTAGGGTGGTGGGCTCAGGGTGAAATCCATATGGATGGGCTTTCGCACCTCAAAAATCAATCCGTATTGTGACTCACCTTTTGAAGATTCAAGCCTCGAAAATCCAACGAAACGGCATTCCAGATTTCACCCTTCGCCCTCCACCCAAAGAACATGCTCGGTATACTATGGATACAACTAATATCGACCTGACCGCTGATCCGCTACCCAGTTCCGCCTGGAACGACGGGGACGGCAGCGAGCACAGAAACGACCATGTGGCTGCATCACGAAAGTGGAGCAAACTTGGAGTGGAGGCGCGCGTGCATCCTGACATCGACAACGGGCAAAAAGCAGAAGATCATTTTCCTGTATCTGTTGCTTTCGTGCTAAGGTCGACAAGATTGTGAGAGGGGAGCAGTAGCACAAAATTGGCAGATCCCAGCTACACGACCCGCAGAAGGTTACAACATGTTGCGACCTATCAGATCGAGTGGATATTGCTGCATAGGGAGACAGTCCCACGGCGTCCTGTGGCAAGGCCATCAAGACAATCCTGCATGCAGATGAGCAGGCTTTTGCTCGAGATAAGCTGACACCGTTGCAACCTTATGTGAGTCGGGACACGATGCGATGAATACGGCGACGGAGGCATGGGCAGCTTGCGATTCGAAGATGGAAACGAGGAGAAAGCACTTGGCACTGTCATGTATCGTTTACCGAGACATTATGAGCAGCTAGTGCATGATACCGACCCCTGAAAGGATAAAGCTGATATGAGACTACATGGAACTGGTGACGTCACGATCGACGCAGTTGCCAGTATGATGCGCATATTCCTGGAGAGTACTTCTGCCATCATCAGGAGCAGATGTAAGGCCGGCAAGATCAACCACGTCACCCGAATGGCCGATAAAATGGAACACGCGACCGAGCTGGAGGATTGTAGAGAGCAGTGGGTTTGGATCAAGAAACTATTGAGAGATGGCGGAGGATCACACCCACATTTTCAAGGAGGAAACGTTGTTCCTTTACGGCGTGACGAGCATGACAACGTGATATCCTGTCCACAAGAACTGGCAAATCTGAGGCTGAGGCAGTTTGCAAAAGTAGAGGCGACAACGATTGGTAATGTAGGCTCAGTAGTCCAGGAGTTCCATGACATGAATCACGACAGCCTGCCGATTGATCATTTCTCGATCGAAGTTGTCCTCCCACTTGGCGAGTGGGAGAAATCCTTCTCGAAGGCAATGCAATACAAGGCGACAGGTCCAGACGGAATACAGGATGATCTTCTTCGAGCTGCACCATGTCAGGCCAGCAAGCTATTCTACCCAATGGTTTTCACGGCAGCTACCACTCGAAGTGAACGGCTACAGGTCAAACATAGCATGATGGCGGAGGTTCCAAAGGAAAAAGAAATACGCAATATATGGAAGCATATCGTGACATCGCCTTGGGAAATACTGTTCCGAAAGATTGTTAGAATTTCCTCCGCAGCAAGGTAGCTCAAACTACACATGTCCTGTTGAAGGATTCCCAAATCGGAGGTCGGCAAGGACGCGGACCCCCAATGGCTACGCACCAACTCCGATTGGCACAACAGGTCGCGAAGACAAGAGGGTTCACAATAGATATCCTCTTGTTTGATTTGGTTGCGGCCTTTCATCGTATCTTGAGACAAATTGCCATCACTATGCAATCTACAGAGGAGGAGATCAATGACCTGTTGGACCAAGCCAACATACCGCCTGCAATGTTCCCAGCGGTTCGGGCAATCCTCGAAAAGCCCGGACTACTCACCGAGAACCTTGACAACAAGCACCTGGCTGCGCTGGTGGCCGAGTCGCAACGGCTTAGCTGGTTTCAAGTACCTGGAAGCACATCCACAGCGACTGCGAGACGAGGAAGCAGACCTGGAAATGGATTGGCGGATTATCTCGTTGATGTTGTTTTTCCAAGGCCGCCAAAGGAGATGCAGATGGATTTGGCAGAAAAAGTGTTATTGATCGACCTCCAGGAAATGATGCAGACAGTGACACCTATGGTCTCGCAGGAGAGGATGACGGATGTGTTGGCTGATGTTATCTTTGTTGATGATGATGTGGCCCTTCCAACGATGTGCAGACAGAACCTACTCATTCGAGGGCATATTGGGACAGTAGATGAGACGGCCTCCAAGCATTTCACTCAGCACGCCATGGAGCTCAATTTTGGACCTGGCAAAACAGCTGCGATTTCCTGTATGAATGGGCCTGATACTTTGAGTGCGAAACTGCGGATATATGGAGAGCAAACTTGTGAGATTGCGATCAATGACGGCCAGCAAAAGCCCCCTATTGTTCGTGAGTGCAAGCACCTTGGCGCCATGATTACGTGTGATATGTGTTGGGGCCCGAGCGTGCTTGACGTGTCCAACGACATGGAGAAGCCCTGCGACCGCTGGATCAAGCCAGGGTATTGCCACCCTGCCAAGGCCGCTGTCTTCGTGGACTCCCTCGCCAACAGCAGGCTCCTCTATTAAACTGAAATATGGCCCCCGATGCCCAAGGGAGCTAAGCAGGGGCTCCGCACAGCCTACATGAAGGGATTCAGGGTAGCTGCGAGGATGAAAGGCAACGCGATAGACAACCATCACATCGACGAAGAGGTGCGGGCCACGGTGAACAGGGTCGACATTGACTTTGTAGTGAGGACCAGGCGCCTGCGCTTTCTGTTGAATATTCTATCGCATGCACCAGCGGAGCTTTGTATTTTGATTGATTTGACCATGGCAATCCCTGCATCCTGGGGGACCCTGGTCCAAGAGGCCCTCAAGTGGCTCAGCGGAGTCTTACCTGGGACCGAGTGGCCAAACACTGGCGACCCCAAGTCCCGGTGCCAGGCCATTAGGGCTAACCCCAACGGTGTTCGGCCCCTTTTATAAAAATCACATGGAGTCGTTTCAAGACGTGGCAGATCGACCTATATAGACGTGCAGTTTGGCAGCGCACTTTGAAAGAATATGCACCCCCTGTCCCCGACCCGCCTGTCGCACGATACATTTGCCATGAATGCGGGCATCTCAGCACATCAGTGCAAGGGTGGAGGCATCATAGGTCAGCCGCGCACTCTAGGTGTTCCCGCCCGCTTGTATGCGCGATCTGGTAAATGTGACGCATGCATGCAGCAGTGTAGCACGCGTGTCTGCCTGATGTATCACTTGATGTACAGGAGTCCCTCATGTCTCTTGGCTCTCAGACAAGAAGTAGCGCCCCTCCCAGAAGATGAGGAGCTTGCACTATCAGTCCAAGATACTATAACTAAGCAGGACCTTCGGAAGCGAGGCTATTCCGAGTCAAAGGGCCTGATGCCCGTTCGTCGACCTCCTGGGTGGAAGCCTGGGCCCGCCAAAGACTCTGGACTTTGTAAGCCCCCTGAGGTCTGGATCTCCCCAGAGGCGAGGCCATCGCGGCCATGCCCACTACTCGGGATATGATTTTCTGGCAGTAGTTCATGTTACCCACAAGCCTGATGATAGGTTGCTTCGGGATTTTTACAACAGGCATGCTGGTCATGAACTTCCTGTAGCATGTCTGACTGGCATCAACAGATTGATGCAGGCAAAGTTGTAGGCGCATACTTTGAACCTTCGTCAAATACTTGGGGCCTCCAGGACTCAATGCGATCGCCTGAGTACCCGTGGGGCCTCCTTTCAGTGACGGCAGGCATCCGCGCGCCACTGGACAAGAGCAACCAAGCAGTTCGGACCGCATTAGAACTTTTAGCGCATGCTGTTTCAACGTCGATCCCTAGCATCACTTCGTGGCACGGCCAAGGCTGGACGCTTCCCGAGCTGCAGGATGTGTGTACCAGAGCAGGTGTTGCCCCAACAGGAGGGGCTGATTATGCACGCGATCTGTACATTCACATTCATCATGACACAGATTGGCCGATGGATGATTCCCAGGCGGCAGAGAGAGCAGCCAAGAGTTTCGCGTCCAGCTAATCAGGCCGGGCATGTACGGCTGCCCTGCCAGAGCATCTTCCGCAGCTCTGGAGCGCATGGATGTCCAGTGGGTGGTGGCGGGATTATTAAGCCGGGGGAGAGGCAGCTCGTCCAGTCTTGCTGCCCTTTTCCGTCGCCACCTTGGCTGCCTGACATGAGGCGGGAGTACGGATGGGTGGAGGATAGAGCTTGCTCGCTGTGCACAGCTGCGAAGGCCCGTCCCTCCTGCCGCCTGCGCGGGAGGGGGGTGGGGCTGGCTGGCATTAGCAGACAAGGCCGGTTCCTATCGAGACGATGTTCATTTCTCGCTTGGGTCTTGCTGCCCCACGGTAGAATGTGCATGGACAGAGCGAGCCCCAGGGAGGGCACAAGAGGTGCTGACCTTCTCCGCTTGCCGCCCGCGCGGGGGGGGGGTCGGGCGAGGCGAGGGGGGGGAGTTGAGGAGGGGAGGGATCGTGAAGCGACTCGCCTGCAAGGCGTCTCCCAGGCCGCGCGCGCTTGCAGCTGCGCATCGAGACACTGCGAACTCGCATCGAGGGCATGAGCGCAGCAGCAGGTGGAGGAGGAGGAGGAGGAGCAGCAGCAGCGGGAGGCGGAGGAGGAGCAGGAGGAGGAGGAGGGGAACAAGGGAATAGAAGCAGGAGCAAGAGAGGACAGACTGACGCTCCGATCCCTGTCGATGCATTCGTGTGCCTGTGTCCGCAAAAAGGGATCACAGGAGGAGGGGGAGGACGAAGAGGGCGAAGAGGGCGCGCCCGGTGCAGCGCCAGAAATGGTCCCTGGGGGTGCGCTGGGGGCCCGTGGGGCGATTTTGCAAGGATGTCTCGAGCGAGGGCGCCGGGCTGGGACACGCCCGGCGCGCCTTGTGCAGCGCCAGAAATGGTCCGTGGGGGTGCGCTGGGGGCCCGTGTGGCGATTTTGCGAGGATGTCTCGAGCGAGGGCGCCGGGTTGGGACAAGCCCGGCGCGCCCGGTGCAGCGCCGGAAATGGTCCCTGGAGGTGCGTTTGGAAGCGACTCTCCCGCGCGCCGGGGGTAAGGATGACGTGAGTTCCACAGAAATTCACTTAAATGAGGAGGACGAAAATACGGAAGAGGAAAAGGGAGGGAGGCGGAGGGGGAAGCGTCGAGGAGGGAGCCGAGGGCCCTCTAGGCTGAAGCCTAGCCATGAACTCTCAGCGCGGAACAAGACGGGACTCGGAGGGGGAGGAGGAGGAGGAGGAGGAGGAGGAGGAGGAGGAGGAGGAGGAGGAGGAACAGAAGCAGGAGCAGGAGCAGGAGCAGGAGCAGGAGCAGGAGGCAGAGGATGGAACTCGAAGTGGGGGGTGGAAAGAGACGTGACGACGAGCTCGAAGCATCGAAGGAGTGACATCAGGTGATCCGAAACACCAGAGGCCCAAAGGGCCGAGAGCTCTGTCGAAGACCGACCGAAGAGAGAGGCATCAGACGGACATCTGGTGGCAGCCTGGCGAAGTGGACAAAGAGAAAGGGACTGGAAGGAAAGGGAAGGGAAGGGAAGGAAAGGCGAGAAAAGGAAGGGGGATGAGCATAAGCAGCGGAAGACGGGGAGGGGGGGAGATGAACACGACGAAGAGGGTGGACGGACCGGTGAGACGCAGGAAGCGCGCGGGCCGACGCGAGCCCTCCTCGAGGACCCTCTTGTACGTCTTCATGGCCGTCGAGGAGGTTGGCTCGATCTTCTCGCGAGCCTCTGCTGAACATGGCCCCCCACTCTCATCAGGAGGAGGAGGAGGAGGAGGAGGGAGGGGAAGGAGGGGGAAGAGGAGGGGGAGGAGGGGGAGGATGAGGACGAGGAGGAGGAGGAGGAGGAGGAGGAGGAGGAGGAGGGAGGGAGGAGGAGGAGGAGGAGGAGGAGGAGGAGGAGGAGGCTCAGCCTCGTGCTCTCTCCCTTCCGTTCCCCGCTTCCCGCACGCAGCCGTCGCCTCTCTGGCCATCGCCCAGCCTGGGCCACGGAGAAGTCCCCTGGCGTTCGAGATCGAAAGAACAAGTCCGCAGACCAGAGGCCCCCCGCTGAACCCAAAGGGGGCCATACAGTGGAGGCCCGACCACAAGACACCTTCCACAAGAAACCCAGCCCTGAGACCCCAGGACGTCCGAGGATTTTCCGCGCGGGAGCGTCACGCGCTGCATCGCACGACCATCGAAACCCAAGAAACCCACGGCACCCTGGAGGCAAGCAGGGTGCTTCTTGGCATGGGCCCCCACTGGAGGAGGACGAGGAGAAAGAGGAGGAGGAGGACGAGGAGGAGGGAGGAGAAGGAGGAGGAGGAGGAGGAGGAGGAGAGATAATCGCGGCGACTGTCCCAATTGTACGTCAGCGTCTTGACTGCATCCTCAAAAAAAAATGCGTGAACACCAATCTTGGGACCAGGGAAGGCCCGGCCAGGCCCGCGGAGGTGGTCCGCTGACGCCACCCGAACGTTTGTTCGGCATCTCATCTCCCCAACCCTAACCTCCTGACCTCCTCGATCCTCGAACCCCCTCGAGTAGGAAGAGGAAAACGAGGAGGAAAAGGAGGCGGAGGAGGAGGGAGATGGAGGAGGAAAGGAACGAGGAGAAGAAAAAGAAGGAGGAGGAGGAGGAGGACCCACACATGCGACGGCATGAGTTGTTCAGTGCGTGGACTTGGACCCCCCAATCTCTCGACCCCTTCCCCACGACCTGCTTTTCGCCCCAGGTCGTTGTCTGACGGCCCAGGGCCCGTCGAAGGCCCCTGGACACCGACGACGGCGAAGAACCTCTTGCCACAATCTCCCGCAGCGAAAGCGCCCGGGGAGGAGGGGGAGGAGGAGGAGGAGG
>CAUYUJ010019990.1:115000-117500 GCA_963575745.1 Prorocentrum cordatum
GACACTGACACATCAGGGATCCTTGAGATCCGGCGGTTGT
The DNA here is from genome assembly GCA_963575745.1 of Prorocentrum cordatum. Lineage (NCBI taxonomy): Eukaryota > Dinophyceae > Prorocentrales > Prorocentraceae > Prorocentrum > Prorocentrum cordatum. Next base: position 115,041 of record CAUYUJ010019990.1, read on the forward strand.
GGAAGAAGTATCGGGCGCCGCGGCCCTTCAAAGGCGCTCGGAGGCGCTCTGGGAGCGGTCCGGAACGCTGTGGAAGGATTTATCCCAGCCCTCGGCCCGCCCGAAGGGGGAGGGCGCGGGAAGCTGGGAGGGTTGGGTCGGGCGTGTCCTCCTACAGGCGGATTTTGAGCGGAAAAAAATCAACAAATATTTGAAGAATGATACTTGTTTTGAAAAATGCCAAATTTTGAAAGATTTGAGCAAAATATCAACAAAAAATAAATTATGGAGGGGGAGGGAGAGGGAACAAAAAAAACAGTTGTTTACTATTTAGGGGTAATCCTCTTATATAGAAGGACAGGCCCGAGTTACTCGGAGGGGGGGTTTGCAGTCAGCGGCCACAAGAGAACCAGACTGAAGGGGCCCTGGGACACACAAATAAATACACACAAATAAAAGGATTCCCCATATTTTCCAATATTTTCTCGGTTATTGTCTTCCCCCCCCACTTCCCATATTTTCCATATTTTCTGGGGAATCGACGATTAATTGTGTCTGTGTGTGTTTTTCCCCTCCTGACAGACGGCGGTCTAGCAGCAGGGAGAGCACAGCGAGGCACAAGACAGGGAAGCAAACGCCAGGGCGCGGCGGAAACAGGGAGCGTCGCCGGCCTGCTGGGTGTCCGCCGGCTGCACGAAGCAAGGGTTCCGCGGGTCGTACTCATCCTGTTCGCGGGGCGCCCACCGCTAGGCACGCTGGCGGGAGAGGCTTTTCCGCCCCCTCCTCTTTCGCCTGCCATCGCCTGCCTCGTCTCGTTGCCTCCCCGTCCGCCTTCCCTATCACTCCCCTGTGATTTCCCCGATGTTTATATATATATTATATATAATTATATATATATATATATATATAAAAATCAACACACACCCCAAAAAAATATATATATATATATATAAAAAAAAAAAAAAAAAAAAAAAAAAAAACAAAAAAAAAAAAAAAAAAAAAAAAAAAAAAAAAAAAAACGAATTGCCCCTCCGCCGTATCTCCCTCTCCCTCCCTCTCTCGTTCGCCCCCATCCCGCCCTCCCTCGTCGTCATCACCCCATGTTTCCCCATCCTCCGCACGTTTATCCATTCATCCCTTACGTCTCCGGGCCCATTCATCCACCACCTCTTCCAGGAGAGGGAGCAAGAAGCCGAAGGAGGGTGAGGAGAGGGAGCAAGAAGCCGAAGGAGGGTGAGGGAGGGGGTGGGAGCGACTCGCTCCATTCATGCGTTGGCAATGCGTCGAACGCCCAACGATTTGCATCAAACTTGAGTCGAATTTCGATAAACTTTGAGGCGAACTGGAGCCGAATTGGACACGAACTACAACCGAACAGATCCGACACGTAGGCCCCAGGAAGGCCCCGAATACCAACATCCGAAGACCGCAGTCCCCGAATTTCGCTGGCGGCCAGGGTGCATCACTACTAGACCGTGCCTGAGGCAAAAAAAGCCTGTGTGCTCTTCGACCCGCGTCCGCCTCTTCGAACCGCCGCCGGACCGGAGGGAGAAGCAGGATCTGGACATCGCTGTGGTAACTCGCAATGTTGGGGGATGTCGTGTTACGAGCGACAAAAGGACCCGCAGCGAAAGATGTTGCGTTATCTTTTCCGTCACGCGCGCCCAAATGCAGCGTTCCAAACGCCATGATGCGCAAGGGCCCTGCGAGCCGGAAAGAGCGCGATGGGCGGCGGTAGAGAGATCGGCGAGGCAGGAGGAGGAGGCTGAAATATACACAACAAGCAGACAGGAAGCAGAAAGAGGGAGAGGAGAGGGAGAGAGTCGAGCAAGGGACCGACTACATAACTGATCCACCCCACCTTTTATGCTTCGTTTTCGGATGGCGGCGTGGAAGCCGCGCGCCTCGACGCGGCGTTCGTCGACACTGCGGCAGGGCGGCAGCACGTCGACGTCACAACCACCGACGCCGCGCTCGGGGCCGGCACGGGCGCCGGCCCCAGCCGCGCGACCCGGGACGGCGCCGCGGCCGCGGCGCCCGCAAGGCGCAAGCACCGGCGCTACCTGGGGCCTGCGCTGCACGCCTTCGCCCTGGAGACGCTGGGCCGGCCTGGCAAGGAGACGCAGGCCCTGCTGCGCACCTGGGCCGCCAGGGGGCCGGGCCGCAGGTCCTGGCGGCCGCGCGGCAGAGCCTCTCCTTATGATGTTCCAACCTACCTTAGCCTTGATCACCAGAAAGAAGTTCGGGCACCAAGAAAATACCAAGTATTGAAGGGTTTCACGTGTCGGGCCCTGGGAGGCCATACTCGTTCGACACTGCTTCGGTACTCTTCTGGGCACTCGAAATTACTTCTGTGATGCTGCCCTTAAGTACGACGAGAGCAACATAAGCCTCTCCGGGACACTGCAGCGCGGCAGCGCGCAGGCCTGGCGCACGGCCGCGCTGCCACAGGGCGCCGCGGCGCGGCGGCTGCCCGCCGCG
>CAUYUJ010019990.1:122500-166608 GCA_963575745.1 Prorocentrum cordatum
GACGACGACGACGACGCGGGAGGAGGGAGGACGGCGACGACGACGACGACGAAGACGCAAGAGCGCGCGCGCGCACGCTTTTGTTGAAAATCCGTGTTGCGAAACCTTGGGTTTTGTAGGTTTTTTGGACACGCGATTTTGAAATCCTTCCGAAACCTATGGGTTTTGAAGGTTTTCGGCATACGCGCGCGACGACGCGCGCGTCTGCACTTCGTCCCATTTTTTGCAGAGGATTCTCGCGACGGCACACGCGCAAGGGCGTTCGACAGACTTCGACATGCGCGCGCGCAAAGCCCGTTTAATAGCATTTTGTGAAAATCTTGAAAAACCTATGGTTTTCTTAAGATTTCGCAAGAGCTCGCGCGGAAGCTTTTTTAGCAAATCAGTGTTGCGAAACCCTGTGTGTTTTGAATGTTTGTTGGAAACTCGATTGCGAAATCCTTCCGGCACCGAAGGTTTTTGAAGGATTTCGGCATGCGCGCGCGACGACGCGCGCGTGTGCATTTCGTCCCATTTTTTGCAAGGGATTCGTGAAAAAAATGTTATGTTAGAACAAATAATGTCACCGCATAGTGTTTTTAACAAGGGAACCTCAGGGGGGGGAACCCGGCTGGCCTGGGCGAGCGTAGATTCATATTTCGGATGGACATGCGGTCAGAATCATATATGATTTACATACCCGAAAAGGGGTGTCGATAACGCCGGGGGGGGTAGATCCTATTCTTTTTCTAGGAAGGAGAATTCATTTTTACCCATGATTTGACACATCCCATGCTGTTGCAAACATCCCACCCAACCACCCGCAACTTGGTTTGCAAAACCTCTTGAGACCGTGACAGTAGGTACCAAATGGCACTTGGCAACGACACCGATGCCGACGACGCCGACGACTACGACGACACCGACGTCGTCTCCGACGACGAAGACGACGACGACAACGACGCCGACAACGACGACGAAGACGACGACGACGACGCCAACGAAGACGACGACGAGGGAGGAGGGAGGACGACGACGGCGACAACGACGACAACGACGACAACGACGAAGGAGGAGGGAGGACGGCGACGACGCGAACGACGAAGAAGGAGGAAGGACGGCGACGCCGACGACGACAACGACGAGGGAGGAGGGAAGACGACGACGACGACGCGAACGACGACGACGACGACGACGGCGACGAAACAGGAGGGACGACGACGAGACGCCGACGACGGACGACGACGACGACGACGACGAGGGAGGAGGAGGAAGGACGACCACGGCGACAACGACGACGGATACGACCACGACGCCAAAGAGGACGACGACGACGAACACGAGGAAAGACAGAGGACGACGTAGGCGACGACGACGACGACGACGACGACGCGGGAGGAGGGAGGACGGCGACGACGACGACGAAGACGCAAGAGCGTGCGCGCACGCTTTTGTTGAAAATCCGTGTTGCGAAACCTTGGGTGTTTGTCTGATGTTTGGACACACGATGTTGAAATCCTTCCGAAGCCGATGGGTTTTGAAGGATTTCGGCATACGCGCGCGACGACGCGCGCGTCTGCACTTCGTCCCATTTCTTGCAGAGGATTCTCGCGACGGCACACGCGCAAGGGCGTTCGACAGATTTCGACATGCGCGCGCGAAGCCCGTTTGGTAGCATGTTGAAAAAATATTGAAAACCTATGGATTTCTTCTTAAGATTTCGCAAGAGCTCGCGCGTAAGCTGTTTTAGCAAATCAGTGTTGCGAAACCCTGTGTTTGTTTTGGAAACTCGATTGCGAAATCCTTCCGACACCGAAGTTTCTTGGAGGATTTCGGCATGCGCGCGCGACGGCGCGCGCGTGCACTTCATCCCATTTGTTTGCAAGGGATTCGTGAAAAAAAGTCTTATGTTAGAACAAAAGATGTCCCCGCGTTTCATTTTCTACAAGGTAACCTCAGGGACCCCGATACCGGTTCCCCTGGGATAGTGCAAATTTAAATTTAGGATGGACATGTGGTCAGAATTATACATGATTTACATACCCGAAAGGAGGGCCGATAACGCCAGGGGAGGGGTAGAGTCTCTTTTCTTTCTAGAAAGGAGAATCTAGGGGTGCAATCCATGTGGTAGTCTGTGTGGTACAAGCCCATGCAAAAGAATGTAAAGAAATGCGATGCAAAGCAATGCAAAACAATGCAAAGTAATGCGAAGCAATGCAAAACAACGCGAAGTAACGCAAAGCAACATCAAGCAATGCAAACCAATGCAAAGCAATGCAAGACAAAGCAATACAAAGCAATGCAAAACAAGCACAGTAAAGTGATGCAGTGCAAAGCAAGCAAAGACATGCAGAGCAGTGCGAAGCCATGCGAAGCCATGCAACACAACGCGAAGTAAGGCAAAGCAACATCAAGCAATGCAAACCAATGCGAAGCAATGCGATACAAAGCAGTACAAAGCAATGCCAAACACAAGCAGAGCAGTATAAGCAGCTCAGCGCAGAGCAATGCAAAGCCGTGCAGAGCAGCGCAAGGCCGTGCAGAGCCATGCAAAACCATGCAGAGCAGCGCAGAGACGTGCAGAGCACCGCAGGGTGCGAGACCCGCACCATCAAAAAATCGTGACCGAAAGGGTGGCGGCGGCGCCTGCGCGGCGACGACGGGCGGCCACAGGGCTGGGCCCGGCACCGACAGCCAGGCCCCCGCGCCGCAGAAGAGACGCGGGAGCCCCCGAGTGCCAGCACTGTTTGGGGACTCGCGCGCGTGCACGCGTACACGGATGCATACCCACGTGTGTACACAGATCGATTCGAATATGAATGCGCCTCCTCCTCCTCCTCCTCCTCCTCCTCCTCCTCCTCCTCCTCCTCCTCCTCCTCCTCCTCCTCCTCCTCCTCCCTCGTCTGCCTGTCTGTAGACACTTTTTGATCTGCGGGGCGAGAGCGAACCTCTTCCGCTAAAAGCTGGGCGGGCTACGCACAGCTTTAATCAGGGAGACGGGGCACAGGAAGGCGGGGGGCCTCAGGCGGCCGGAGCGGGCGAAGCCCAGGGTGCAGGCGGTGCCGAAGTGGACGTGCAGGGGCAGGTGCGCCGCGGACTGGTACTGGGGGCGAAGACCCAGAGGGATGGATGCATACACACATGTGTACACATATCGATTCGAGTATGAATGCGCCGATGGTTCGGATCTTTGCACGCGTGTGCACATTTGCACGGATGCATGCACACTCTGGACGCCCGAAATGGGTACGGAAAAAATGGGTGCAATGCCCAACAACAAATGCTGTCCCAAACCAACAGCGGCCGGTGTTGGGCAGGCGGCCTTTTGTCTCGAATGGACACAGGCCGCGGCGGCGCGGACAGCGAGTCCTGATCAAAATGAACAAGAACCGCTGTTGAGCACTGTACCCATTCTTTCAGTGCCCATCTCGTTCGTGCAGACATGCATGTGTACGTACATATACCGATTCGAGTATGAATGCGCCGATGGCTCGGATCTTTGCACAGCAGCCGTTCTCCGAATAAGCGCCTCTGTGGAGCCTTCAGCCCTCCTCCTCCTCCTCCTCCTGCTCCTCCTCCTTCTCCTCCTCCTCCTCCTCCTCATCCTCCGCTTCCTCCCCCCACTCCTAGCCCTTTCGATCAGGGTCGGCGGCACCGGCCGTCAGGCCTCTCCAATAAGCGCCTCTGTGGAGCATTCAGCCCCTTCGGGAAAACAGTTCCCCCCTGCACGATCGTGGCTCTCCGCATGGCCTCCCAGGCACGCGCGTGGCCGCCTGCCTGTCAGTGTCCGCACGGCTTCCCGGCGAATGCGAACGGAGGGGATAAAACGGAGAAGGAGGAGGGAGGAGGAGGAGGAGGAGGAGAAGGAGGAGGAGGAGGAGGAGGAGGAGGAGGAGGAGGGAGGAGGAGGGAGGAGGAGGGAGAAGGAGGAGGAGGAGGGAGGAGGAGGAGGAGGAGAAGGAGAGGGGATAGAACGGAGAAGGTCTGAGGCTTCCTGCAGCCATCCCATCGGATTGCTTGCTTCTTTGGCTATCCCAACGAATGGTTTGACCAGCCCAGCGGGTTGCTTGCTTGCTTGCTTGCTCGGTGACCCCAATGGACCCTCTTGCGATCCCACTTGATTGATTGCTTACTTTCTTGCGCCCAATAGAGTTCAATGTATTCGTGTGGAAGCCAATGGAGTCACATGGAGTCCAATGGAGTCCGATGGAGTCCGATGGAGTCCAATCGAGTCCTATCGACATTCCAGCGGAGTCCTATGCAGTTCAATAGGGCCCAATAAAGTCAAGCAGAATGCAATGGAGTCCAATGGAGTCCTATGAAGTCCAGTAGAGTCCGATGGAGTCCCATGGAGTTCAATGGAGCTCGATGGAGACCACTGGTTTCCAATGGAGTCCAATAGTCCTGTGAAATCCAATGGAGCACACTCTTGATATGGACCCCAGCTATTCTCTCTGATCACATTTCTAGCCAACATTTGTATAATCATATGTTCGGCAGACACTTGGCATTGCGTCAGCCCCAAAACAATCCCGAGACGGCCCAGGACAGTCTACACGCGAGCCCAGGGCGCCCTGGGACGGCCCCAGCTCGGCCCCAGGACGCCCAAGTGTGACCTCCAGACGGCCTACAGCGCCCCCAGGACAGCCCAGGATGATCTCGGGACGGCCCGAAGACGCCCCCGAGACGCCTCAGGGTGGCCCCAACACAAGTCAATTTGAGACGGCTCCGCTGCGGTCCGAGACGGCCTGAGATGAAGCCAAGACTGCACGAGGCAGCCCCAGACGGCCAACGGACACTCCAGGATAAGGGGCCACATGCGAACCCTACCCCTACACCCCACGATTTTTGAGGGGGAGGGTGGGGTTCACTTCGTTGGGGAGCTCCCGAGCGAGCGAAGTGAACCCCACCCTCCCCCTCAGAAATCGTGGGGGGTAGGGGTAGAGTTCGCATGTGGCCCCCTATCAGGACCCAGAATCAGTCAACCCGATCAAATCGGAATGTGCGCCAGACGGGCCGCATCGGCACGGAGTCGGACTCGAATCGGCCGGGGCAGGATGCACAACGTCGCCATGCAGGCATAGGGGCCGCCCAAGCGGCCGCAGGGCGGCCCTAGAACAACCCCAGGACGTCCCAGCACCGCGCCACGACGGCGCAAGACCCCTCCTCCTCCTCCTCCTCCTCCTCCTCCTCCTCCTCCTCCTCCTCCTCCTCCTCCTCCTCCTCCTCCTCCTCCTCCTCCTCCCAGCACCGCGCCACGACGGCGCAAGATGGCCCCCGCAGGGCCCCAGCACTCCTGCACGGAGCTCAAGACGGCTCCTTGGCCGTGCAAACATCGACCCCGGCGCCCAGATGCCTCCAGGGGCACTCGCTCGACCTGGGCGGGCGGGCTGCGCTACGAAATGCTTGCAGAGCAAGTCCGAGGCGATGACTTACCGGGTCGCTTCGTGCTCGCTCCCGTGCCGCAGAGAAACCCCCTTAGCAGCTGCCGCGGAGAGGACGCCGCTGCCCTGGTTTTGCTTGCACGCCGGAAGCAGCTGCACGGACAACAGCACACCGCGGATCTGATCTCCCCGCGCCCTCCCCACCTCCCTCAATTTCACGAGGTGCAACGTTCGGGAGGGGACAACTCAGACGGGGGAAACATGGGCCTGGAATCGGCGATATGTCGCTAGGGTCAGGTCGGGCATGTCCTCCCACAGGCGGAACTTCGGAAGAAACATCAAAAATTGACACAATGCAGAAAAATAGTAAAATATACTCGAAAAGTCGTCCCCAGACTATTTGTCCCAACCCTCCTGTGGTTGAAGTACTCGTTTTGAATAGTGCAGTGTGGTCGCGTCCTTCTTCCTCCTTCCTCACACCCCCCATCCACGTCCTCCTCCTCTTCCTCCTCCTGCGTCTCCTGCCTGCCATCAGAATCATCATCATCATCATCATCATCATCATCATCATCATCATCATCATCATCATCATCATCATCATCAGCAGCAGCAGCAGCAGCATCATCATCAGCATCAGCATCAGCATCATCAACATCATCATCATCATCATCATCATCATCATCATCAGCAGCAGCAGCAGCATCAGCATCAGCATCAGCATCAGCATCATCATCATCGTCATCATCATCATCATCATCATCATCATCATCAACATCATCATCATCAGCATCAGCATCAGCATCAGCATCATCATCATCAGCATCATCATCAGCAGCATCATCATCAGCATCCTCTTTATCATCATCATCATCATCATCATCATCATCATCATCATCATCATCAGCAGCAGCATCATAAACATCATCATCATAATCATAATCAGAATCATAATCAGAATCATCCTCCTCCCCCTTATAATCAGCATCATCATCATCATCATCATCATCAGCATCATCATCATCATCATCATCATCACCATCATCATCATCAACCATCATCATCATCAGCAGCAGCAGCAGCATCAGCATCAGCATCAGCATCATCACCGTATGATGCCTGGGGGGCTGCGATCTGCGCAATTTTCGCCACTTTCGTGGGGTCCTGGGAGGGCCAGCGGAGCGGTGTCCCACGCACACCCAGACGAGACCTCGCGGCTCCCTGGGGGGCTGCGATCTGCGCAGCTGTCGCCAATTTCGTGGGCTCCTGGGAGACCTGGCGCCTCGCCGTCCCTCGGGAGCTGCGAGCTGCGTAACCGTCGCCACCTTCGTGGGCCCCTGGGAGGGCCAGCGGAGCGGTGTCCCACGCACACCCAGACGAGACCTCGCGGCTCCCTGGGGGGCTGCGATCTGCGCAACTGTCGCCAATTTCGTGGGCTCCTGGGAGGCCCGGCGCAGTAACTTTCTACGAGGACCAGGAAGAGGCCTCGCCGTCCCCTGGGAGCTGCGAACTGCGCAACTGTCATCACCTTCGTGGGCTCCTGGGAGGGCCAGCGGAGCGGTGTCCCACGCACACCCAGACGAGACCTCGCGGCTCCCGGGGGGGCTGCGATCTGCTCAAGTGTCCCGCAACGTAATTAGCGCATGGCGCTGTTCCATCGCAGATTGCGGGGCGCTGTGACGTCACGCAGCGCATGGCGCTGACCTCTGCCAATCGCACACCCCTCCCCAGCTACCGCTTGCCCGCATTGCGCTTGGACGTTTGCACCATTCGGCGTAGCGCGGTGTCCCACGATAGCGCGCATGACGCTGTTCAGCGGGGAGCACGTAGCGCAAGGCGCTATTACTCTGACTCATAAGTTTCCTTGTTGTCCTTCCTCCGTATGTTTCTGCTCATCCATTTTCCTTCATGTGTCAAATCGCGTGTACCATGATGCCTGCGATACGAGTCGCAGGAACGATGCCGCGGAATGAGGGACACGTGATATGCAGCGCTTTTCGGCGAAGCGTTACTTGGTAGTAAATGTCTTCTTTGGTATGGAGCGGTCCTGGGTGTGGCCACCTCATGCGTAGGAAGGGTTGGGTACGTCCCCGGGCAATGCGGGCGCGGCCGCAAGAAACCCACGCAAGAAACCAAACCCTAAGAACCCGTGCGCGAGGTACGTCTCAGGGGAAACCCGGAGCACCCTGAACGCAGCAGCTCCTTCATCGGCCACGGGAAGCCACCGCGCAGCTCCAGGAGCGAAGAGACGGACAGCATATGGCTTCTTGATGCGCGCCCCCACTGTATATTTTAAATGCTCCTCCTGCGGAGGGACATGCCCGACTCCTCCTCCTCCTCCTCCTCCTCCTCCTCCTCCTCCTCCTCCTCCTCCTCCTCCTCCTCCTCCTCCTCCTCCTGCAGAGGGACATGCCCGACTTGAACGCTGAGAGCCCCGGTAAGGAGGCGGCACGTTCCCGGCCGGGGCGGGCGATCGGGCCCCTATACAGGCCATATCTCCCTGGGCAATTGGGAGACGACGCGTCCAACCCGGAGACTGGCCCGCCCCCCGGTGATATTCCTCCTCCTCCTCCTCCTCCTCCTCCTCGTCCTCGTCCTCGTCCTCCTCCTCCTCTTCTTGTTCTTCTTCTTAGTCTTAGTATTAGTATGATGGTGCAGCGTAGTAGTAGTCTTCATCGTCTTGGTATGCTTCGTAGTATTCGTGTTACTATTACTATGTATACTATAACTGGTAGTCTTATGATTAGTAGTCTGACTGTTAGTATTGATTGTATTGTTCTTCTGCCAAGTAGTACGATGCGTGTGATCAGTACGATTATACTTATTAGTGGTAGCATTAGTACTATTAGTGCTAGTAGTGCCCGTCGTATTGTTATTAGTCGCATTCGTCTTATTAGCTGCACAACTAGAACTAGTACTATCCGTATTACTTGTCTCAGTCGTGTTCGTTTTCGTTTTCTTCTTCGTCGTATTATTGTTTGTTCGTGCTAGTGTTGATCGTATGATGATTTGTCGCATGATTATTCTCACTAGTACTCCCATTACCCTTGTTATAATTACTACTACTCGTCCTCCTCCTCCACCTCCTGCTCCTCATCCTTCTCCTCCTCGTCCTCCTCCTCCTCCCACCCCCCCAATGATCCTCCTCGATGTTGGTGCTCGGGCCATAACTCGGGTCTCCGGCGGCCGTTCGGGACGATCTGGACACCCCCACAACGCTCGCGGCGAGGCGCCGCCGCTGGAAGGCATCCTAAGGCTGGAAAGCCGCCGAGGGCCAACGAAGAAGCTCGAAAAACTGGAACCTCGAAGCCGAGCGCCTGACGCTGACCCCCTGGCTCCCGCGGTGCGAGCACGCGGCAAGCCGCGTAGGCAGGAACAGGCCGAGCCGCCGAGCAGATGGGGCCGGAGAATCCGGCTGCATCCCCGATGCATCGCCGATGCGCCGGCAACGTTTGCGATGCCTCGGCGACGTCGGCGTGGAGAAGATCGGGCTCTGCATCGAGCGACATCGCCGATGCGCGATGTGGCGCGATCCTCCGACCCCATCTACTCGGTCCCCATGTGGGAGTCCAAGAATCGGCGGCGTGCGAGGGGCGGAAATGAGAAGGGGAAGGCCTTCTCAGAAGGCGGCGGGACTTCTCAGAAGCCATCTCGCCTTCTGAGAAGTTTTTGCCTTCGGGGAAGACTTAGAAAAACAACTTATCAAAAGCCAGGGAACCTCCGAAGCTTCCGAGGAGGCATCCTCCTTCTCACTTTCCCCTCCTCGCTCGCCGCCGATAGGAAGGTTCAGAGGGCAACGATGCCCACCATCGTTGTCTTCGGCGCCAGGTGGTAGTACGGGCACCGGGCTGGATTCTTGACCGACCTGTGCGCGGCCGCCCCGCGGCAACGATCGCCAGCATCTGTGACCCCTCCCGCGCGGGATCATCCTGCTCCCTCCCTCCTCCTCCTCCTCCTCCCTCCTCCTCCTCCCCTCCTCCTCCTCCTCCTCCTCCTCCTTCCTCCTCCCTCCTCCTCCTCCCTCGTCGTCCTCGTCCTCCTCCTCCTCCTCCTCCTCCTCCTCCTCCTCCTCCTCCTCCTCCTCCTCCTCCTCCCCGACAGTAGACGCAAGGACGTGAAGAATGCTCAGCACCGCCACAGTTGCGTCTGAGGCGTCGTCGAGTGGCGGAGCTGGCGGGCAAGTCTTGGCGGACAGCCTCCCCACGACTCGGGTCATCGACCCCCACCTCTCGGGTGGCGGATTTCTCAGCTTTCCCTTGGAATGGGCAGAAGGGAGAGGATAAATGAGGGAGGAGAAGCAGGAGGGAGGGCGAGGAGGGGAGGAATGCCAGAGCAAACCCAGCACGCACAACTGATGCTGCAACACACCTTGCCGTCGCACGCCCCCTCATCGTACGACATGGTATGTAGTTCCGTTCGCTACGATGGGCATCCGATGGAAAGGCGCTGATCCTATGGTACTGCATGGTGAGGGCCCGAAACGCTTTGGAATGCTCATCACTGATCAGATGCAGGTGCGAACGCATAATGACGGAATCGCCCTGCACCCAGTTAGCCATCAAAAACTGTTAGGGTATATGCGCTGAGACCGAATTAAAGCACGATGTTCAAAAGCTGCCGCCCTTGATCCGTACATCTGATGGGGATAAAAAGGATTGTGTCCATAAACCATGAGGGCATATCACCCACCCATGTACACGCTTGAAAGAGCATGACCATCGCACAACCGACCGATGTATTCAAAACAAAAGCACGCGAGGCAGCATCATGCTAAAGCCAGTGATGATCAGTGATGGACATGTACTACACTCGCAGGTGTAATTGCTGAAACTCTCAAGCCATCTGACCAAGTCTGAAACATACTAACAAGCCGTGGGACCCGGCGAAGTCTTGTAATTGTTGGAACGGCAGACTCACAACGTCTGAAAAATAAGTCCACCAGTTGAAAAAGGTGCCACCCTCAGCACGTGCAGTTGTCGACGGAACGTCTGGCTCACATTCGACAAAATAGAAGCAAGTCTCGAATGAGAGCCAGATGTGGACAACGAACCACCCCTCACCACGTACTCCAGATTCCATGATAAAGTGGGGGGGTCACATTTTGGGGGGGGTCTGATTTGAGCTGTCTTGGAGGGTTCGGTGGGGTCTGGGCAAAGGGTCGCCCTGTCATGGATGGTCTGGGAGGGTCTAAAATGTCTCGTCTGGAGCGTTAGGAGGACGGCGCTAGGCTCCAGGCTGGCCCCGCGCGCGCGCCCGCGCTGGGGCGCGAGGCCCAGGCAGAGCCGCGGACAAGCAGCCCGGCGCGACCAGCGACGGCGACGGCGGCTACGCGGCAGCCGCCGCTCGCGCGGGGGGGCGGGCGCGGGGAGGCGCCGTCGGCGCGCCGCAGGCGCGCAGGGCAGGGCAGGGAGGCGCTGCCCTGCAGGTGGCACCAGGGCCCAAGTGGCCTGGAGCAGCAAGGAGGGGGGCGCGATGCAGTGGGGGCCCGACCACAAGAAGCCTTCCACCAGAAACCCAACCCTGAGACCCCAGGAGGTGCATGGATTTTGGACGTGGGCACGTCACCACGCTCTCCGTGGCAAAAGAGCACCGAAGCCCAAGAGGCCCGAGGCACCTGGAGGCAAGCAGGGCGTTTCTTGGCATGGGCCCCCACAGCACGAGTTGCACAGACTTCTATCACACAGGCCCTGCCCAGAGGGACGCTATAGGCATGGGGGGCCCAGGGAATGTGCCGCCGGGGAGCTCCACAGAAGCCATTGGCTCACGCATCTCCAACATGAGGGTAGTCACCGCTCCCATCACAGCATCAGCGCGCGGGCCACGACTCGCCAGAAGACGCTCCACCCGCCTTCCAGAGGTATCGGCAGTAACTTTGTGGCGACACATCCGTTGGAGACGTGTGACATCAGTGAAACTGTAGGCCGTGCAGGGGCCGCAAAACACGCATGACCCCGTCATGCTTACAGAGTGGACGCAACCACCAGGGGCGGGACAGCTCCTACTAGCAGGGGTGCCCCTGGTGCTGCGAGAAGCCCAACAAGTGCCGCATCTGAACGCTTCAGGCGCCGATCCAGAATAATCTGATGAGGAAAACGAGGAGGAGGAGGAGGAGGAGGAGGAGGAAGAGGAGGAGGAGGAGGAGGAGAGGGAAAACTCCAGAGAGAGTGTGGGGGGAGAGAGGGGGGCCGCACTCGCCGGTCTCTCGGTGCCCTCGGGCAGCGTAGGCACTGCCGAGGAAGCCACACAGCCAGTACACGTGCCCATGGGGGATGGCAACTTCTCCTCATTCTCCTCCTCCTTCTCCTCCGCCTCCTCCTCCTCCTCCTCCTCCTTCTCCTCCTCCTCCTCCTCCTCCTCCTCCTCCTCCTCCTCCTCCTCCTCCGCCTCCGCCTCCTCCTCCGCGTGTGGTCCAAGGTCCGCCAGCGGACCTGTAGCTCCTGGGAACGGGATGACCACGTGACCCTAGCAAGAGCGACCGCGACGCCAGGATGCACGGCCGCCTCATTCTGAGCTTGATCGCCAGCGACCTTGTCAGCCATGGTGCACCACACTGGCTGCCGTTCATCCTGCTCAGACAGGCAGGAGGCAACCTTATGAAGGTATAAACATATATATATATATATATACATATATGTATATGTATGTTGGCATCCAATATCGTCTGCTGCACTGTGAATCCGAGTCCACATATCAGAGTGCACAGCCCAGCCACTGGTGGAGGCTGACCGAGGAAGGGTGCAAAAATCAAAACCCACTGGCAACCTTTATAGTAATGGCACTGCACTCCTTCTTCTGGCGCTGCGTTCAGAAAGAAAGCAAAGCAAGCAAAAGCCTCTGCCGCAGGAACTGCCTGGACAAGCCCAGGATAATAAGATCCATAGAGCATCGTATGAACAGTTCCAAGACGATCTACAGTAGCAACAGAAAAAAACACAACGAACCGTCCAGGAAGACGGCCCTAGCATGCCAGACCCATCTCCCGAAACAGGCGAGGTCAAGACTCGACCTTGACGTCCAACTCGTCCCCATACAAATTCTACATCAAGCAATGGTGCTGGAAACATGCGCTCGGGATCAGGTACAAGTGCCGTGTAACAGACAGGGCCATGCAGATGACTCTCACGAACCCTCAGAATCCCAGGAGGCATAACAGAAGTCTGCCGATGTTGAAGAGTACCCAAGCAATCCCATAACACATGAGACTCTGCATGCGCTGGATCATCAGCTAGATGACCACAGAAAGTAGAATGAAGCGGGCGGTAGATGCAAAGCTCCTGACGGGGCAAAGGAGGAACGATGGAAAGGGGGCAGAAGGGAGGGAAAAGAAGTGGGGGAAGAGGAAAAGGGAGAGGGAGAGGGAGAGGAGGAGCAGATGGAGGAGGAGGAGGAGGAGGAAGAAGATGCGGAGGAGGAGGAGGAGGAGGAGAAGGAAGGAGGGGAAGGAGGGGAAGGCAGCTCGTCGCTACTATCAAGGATGCCTTGGTGACGGGGCTGTTGCGACACTGCTCAACCGAAGAATCAGGAAGGCAGGAGAAAGAGGAAAAGAATAATTCGCCGGCCCAACGGGCCAGAGGCGTGCTAAGATCTCGGGTAACTGGTTCACAGCATTTCTAATTCGCACGCGCGGGGCGGCCCCTGGGGGTCCCCGGACGAGAAGTACCCCGGCAAGGTCCCGGGAGAAGCCCCCAGAGCGCTCCAGGAGCGCACCAACAGGGGCCCGAGTCGTCCCCGAGAGCCCCAAGAAGGGCCAAGAGAGAGTCCGAAGACGAGCCAAGAGCGCCCAAGAGGCCCCCAAGATGGTACACCAAGGGTCCGAGATGCCACAAGATCGCTCCAAGACGCTCAAGATAGCCCCCAGAAGCCCCACGAGGCTTTTAAGAGCACTCCCAAGAGGGCCCCAAGAGGCAACATTCATTGCTTTTTCCGTAGGTTTTGGGGAGATTTTGGCGTTTCCACCTTTCCGGCATCGCGACGCCCCAAGACGGCCCAAGAGGCCCCCAAGATCGCCCTAAGAGGCCCGAGAGGCCTCCGACAGGGCACCAAGACGGCCCAAGAGGGTTCCAAGACGGCCCAAGAGGCCTCCAAGACGGCCCAAGAGGGCTTCCAGAACGCTCTAAGAGAAGCCCCAGAGTGGGAACCCGAACGGACATATCGAGCCCGCGGCCCCAAGCGGCGCCCAGAAGCCCCAAGATGCTCCCAAATGCTCCCAAAGGAGCTCCAAGAAACCCCAAAGAGGCTCCAACAGAAACCCAAGAGGCCCCCAAGAAACCCCCAACGAGGACCCCAAAAGGCCCCCAAAAGCCCAAACGCAGGCGAGGGCACAATACGGGCCGGCGGAATGAGCGAAGCAACTAATAAATAAGAACAACAAGCAGGAGGAGGCAGAAGGTGGAGAGGAAGAAGGACGAGGAATAGAAGGGCGGGGCGGAGGAGGAGAGAGCCAGAAGATGGAGGAGACGATTGCGAACGGCATGGGCAGATGCTTGGCACAACCGGAATGCTATAGCGGGGCGACTGCAAAAGTCATAGCGGGGCGACCACTCGTCAGGAATGTCATCGTTGAAGTCGTCGTCGAAGTCCAGCGTGGTTCCCTGTTTCCCGAAATCTGGCTGCAAGTCTTCTGCCCAGTCCACTCCACAACTCTTTGTAACGAATTCCTGCATCATAGCACCTTCCCACCTGCTTCACCTCATCATCCTCGCCGCGGTCCTTCTCCGCATCCTACTCGACTTCGCCCGCGTCCTCATCCTCCTCCACCTCGCCCTTGCCGTTGGTGTCAGCATCCTGGTCATCATCCTGCTCCTGCTCCTCCTCCTTTCGCTCCTCCTCGTCATCATCAATATCATCTGTTCGTCCTAATCATCATATTAAACCATATTGCCATCAGCGCATCACCCTCTTCTTGACCCAACATAGCGTAGTCATGATGATCAACATGATAGGCGCAATCCCCACCATCACCACCTCCTTGAGCAGCACCATCATCAATAGAATAGTCATCGTCGTCATCATCATCATCATCATCATCATCATCAGCATCATCATCATCATCATCATCATCATTGCCATCATCATCGCCCTCATCATCAACATCATCAACGTCATCATCGTCATCCTCAACCACCACCACGGGCATCGCCATCATCGACATCATCGTCACCATCATCATCACCATCATCATCATCAGCATCATCATCATCATATCATCATCATCATCATCATCATCAGCAGCAGCATCATCATAATCATCATCATCATCCTAATCATCATCATCAGCAGCATCGTCATCATCATCATCGTCATCGACATCGTCACCGTCATCGTCGTCATCATCATCATCATCACCATCCTCAGCATCACCACCACCGTCACATCATCATCATCATCATCATCATCATCATCATCATAATCATCATCATCATCATCATCATCATCATCAGCATCATCATCATCATCATCTCAGCAGCAGCATTAGCCGCAGCATCGTCATCAGAAGTACCACCACAACCACCATCAGCATCATCATCAGCAACAGCATCATCATCAGCAGCAGCATCATCATCACCGTCATCGCAATCATCATCATCTACCATCATCAGCAGTATCATCATCATCATTAACAATATTACCAGCAGCATCAGCATCATCATCACCATCATCACCATCAGCATCAGCATCATGATCATCATGATCAACATCACATCACAGTCACCAGCACATATCAGTATCATCATCGTCGTCATCATCAGCATCATCATCGTCATCATCAGCAGTCGCATCATAATCATGATCGTCATCCTAGTCAGCGCGATCCTCAACACCACCACCGCCTTCAGCAGCACCGTCAGCAACATCATAAGAATCGTCATCGTTAGCAGCATCACCACCGCCCTCAGCACCAACATTATCATCGTCAGCATCATCTTGATCCTGATCGTCGTCATCCTCATCATCAGCCGCATCGTCGTCGTCA
This sequence comes from Prorocentrum cordatum, assembly GCA_963575745.1. Lineage (NCBI taxonomy): Eukaryota > Dinophyceae > Prorocentrales > Prorocentraceae > Prorocentrum > Prorocentrum cordatum. The sequence continues at coordinate 137,834 of CAUYUJ010019990.1, forward strand.
GCATCATTGTCATCATCTTCACCATCGTCAGCAGTATCATTACAACCACACACATTGTCATCATCATCATCATCATCATCATCATCATCATCATCATCATCATCATCATCATCATCATCATCATCCCCCACCATGGTCGAAATCATAATCGCAAACAGAGCCATCCTCATCAGTGTCGTCATCATCGTCGCAACCGCAACCGTCATCGTCGTCATCATCATCATCACCCTCATTATCATCATCATCAGCATCATCACCATCATCATCGTGAACATCAGCATTATCGTCATAGTCATGGCCATCGTCATCGCCGTCACTAGTATCATCATCCTCCTGATCATCAGCATCATCATTGCCATCAGCAGCATCATCAGCATCAGCAGCATCAACATCAGCCGCAGCATCGTCATGATCATCGCATCCACCACAATCATCATCAGCATCAGCATCGTCATCGCCACATCATCACTTACATCATCATCAGCATCATCATCATCATCATCATCATCATCAGCATCATCATCATCATCATCATCAGCAGCATCACCATCATCATCATATCATCACCATCATCAGCAGCAGCATCATCAGCATCATTATCATCATCATCGTGATCATCAACAGCATCAGCATCAGCATCATCATCATCGTCATCATCATTATCATCTTCGTCACACTCACCATCATAACAATTATCAGCATCACGGTCATCGTCATCGTAATCCTCCTCATCCTCATCATCACCATCATCCGCGGCATCGTCGTCATCATGACCACCACCGCAAGCATCATTATCATCATCATCATCAGCAGCAGCAGCAGTATCATCATCGTCATCATCATCATCATCAGTATCAGCATCAGCATCAGCATCAGCATCAGCATCAGCATCAGCATCAGCATCAGCATCATCACATTCATCATCAGCATCATCATCCTCATCCGCATCCGCATCATCATCGTCGTCGTCTATCCTCACCGTCCCCCCCGCCCCCGCCCCCCCCGCCCCTCCCCACGACCACTTCCTCCTCCCCCCCTCGTCGCCGCCCTCCTCCTCCTCCTCCTCCTCCTCCTCCTCCCCCTCCTCCTCCGCCTCCTCCTCCTCCTCCTGCTCCTCCCGCTCCTCCCCCTCCTCCTCCCCCTCCTTGGACGACCCCTCTCACAATCTGGCCCCATCCGCCCGGCCCGACCCAGCCGCCTCTTCCACTGCCTCCGCCCATTCTGGCGCACAGCCTCCGCACCTCTCACAAGAGGGGCCCGCCCCCCCGAGACGCCGGGCCCGAGGGCGAGGAGGCCCTGGGCAGTGCCAAAGTCCCAGCCTGGACAGCCCTCTCCTGCCCCCTTGGGGCCCCTCCCTCCTCCCTCCTCCCTCCTCCCTCCTCGCCCTTCAGTCGGGCGTTGCTAGAGGTGCCCCTGGCCTGAGGTGCCCCCAGCTGTTCGCTCGATGCTGGATCCTCCGGGCCCCCTGGGCCTCGTGAGGGGTGCCCCAGAGGTGGGGGGGGCCTCCTTGGAAAGCCTGAGGGCACCTTGGGCCAGGGGCACCTCCCGACACTTCTGGCGCACATCGAGGCCCCTCAGATGGGGTCAGAGTAGATGGGATCGGAAGATCGCGCCGTATCGTCGATGCATCACCGATGCATCGGCGATGCATCGGCGATGCATCGGCGACTGGCGACGTCAGCGTGGAGAACACATCGGGATCCACATGGAGCCGCATCGCCGATGCATCGGCGAAGCGGCGCCATCCTACGACCCCATCTGCTCGGACCCCGTCTGTCCTGAGGCACGTTCCACTACTCGCAGAGTAACTATTCCCGAATGGCCTGGATCCACCGCGGGGGATTACGATCCATTATCTCGAGGCGAACATGTGATTTTCGAAGGCTTGCGAGTAGGCACTTTACGAGTAGTGGAACGCGCTCGGTGAATCTGGGAGACCTGGACTTGGAGCCCCATCCTTCGGGGCCCCACCCTTCGAACCCCCGAAACTTCGGCGCGCAGCTGCCCGCCCCCCCTAGAGGAACAAAAAAGAAAAAAAACACAAAAGCAACAAATATATACACATATTTATATATATACATATATATATATATATATATATACAGATATATATATATATATATGTATAAACAAACAAACAAACAAAAACTGTGGGAACGCCGCGCGGATTTCTTGGATCCGCGCCGGAGCCCCCCTCCTTGCGCGCGGAGCGCTCCAGGGGAGACCAGGGTCGCCCCAGCGCCAACCCAACAAATCCGCGCGGAGCGCCGAAAGCTGTTTATTCCGTGTTCTCTGCAGGGCAGTTACTAATACATAGGATGTTTACACATGTGCGATGTTTAATACATGATCAATGCATGAAGAAATGTATGCATCAACTCATCGATGCTTTCAATACTGAATCCCTGCGTGTTTAATACATGATCCGCACGCGGAGCATGTATTAAAAACGGCACTGTACTTCGATTACAATCAGTCCGTGTAATAAGGATGCGCGGTAAGGATCAAGGGCCTTGGATGCTCATCTCGAAGCTTTTCGAGAGGGGCGCGGCTAGCAAAAGCGGCCAAGGATGGACCCAGGAGGCAGAGACGCAAGGAAACCGTTGGAAGGGTTGCCTTGGAACGGTTGCCAATCCTTACCATGCGGGTTGACTGTAAGATCTCAAAGCTGCATCCACCACTGCGAGGCGCTCGGAGCCTGTGGCAAGGGGCATCTGAGACAGGCAGGAGGAGGGGGAGGAGGAGGAGGAGCAGGAGGAGGAGGAGGAGGAGGAGGAGGAGGAGACGGAGGAGGAGGAGGAGGGGGAGGAGGAGGAGCAGGAGGAGGAGGAGCCCCATCCTTGAGGAGCCCCATCCTTGAGGGGCCCCATCCTTCGAACCCCCGACACGCTTCCAGCGCGCCGCTGCGCGGAACTGGGCAACCACCTGGACAGGCCGCCTCCAAGGTCTGGGGCCAACGGGGCCACTGATCCCTGATCCTCGATCCTCGGCCGCCCTCGTCGAGGGTCCTCGCTCCTCGGCCCCTCGACCTGCTTCGCTCCCCGCGTCCTGACCCTCGATCTCCTCGACCCCTCGATCCTCGAATCCTCGATCCTCGATCCTCGATTCCCCCTCCTCGGGGAGCCTCCATGCTCGACCCCTCGATCCCCACCCCGCGCGCATCCACCGCCACGCCGAAGACCCGGGAGGAGGGAGGAGGGAGAAGGGAGGAGGGAGGAGCGAGGAGCGAGGAGCGAGGAGGAGGAGGAGGAGGAGGAGGAGGAGGAGGAGGAGGAGGAGGAGACAAACCTCGACAGCAGGAGGGAGAGAGGAGAAGGGCAAGAGAGAGAGGAGTAAGGAGGTGAGAAGGAGAATGGGACAGGGGAAAGAGGAGGCAGAAAGGAGCAGAAGGAGCAAAGGAGGAGGAGGAGGGCGGGGAGAGTAGCAGAAGGCAAAAGAAGGGGGTGGGAAAGAGGAAGGTGGAGGGGAGACAAAATGAGGGAAGGAAGATGAAAAAGAAGAAGGGAGGAGGGAGGAAAGGTGGAGAGAAAAGGAGGATAGGGGGGAAGGCAACACAGGGAGGCAAAAAAAGGGACCGGGGAAACGGAGGAGGGGAGGAGGAAAAGAAGGAGTTAGGGAGAGAGAGAGGGAGGGAGGAGGAAGGAAAGAGAGGGAGGGAATGGGAACTGGAAAGAGGAGGGGGGAGTTCAGGGAGGGGGGCAATAGGGGGGGAGGAGAGACAGAGCAACAAAGAAAACTGTCCTCTCGTGGCCCATGTCGCCGGGACCCTGTCATCTTGCACACAGAGGCCTTCCAGACGCCAAGACGGCTTCCAGGACGGGCAAGATCCTCAAAGACGGACTCGAGGACGGTCCAAGAACGTCTCTAGGACGGCCAGCATGGCCCTACGTGCCTCCAAGATAGCCCTGGAGGCTACAGGACGGTCCAAGATGGCCCAAAGACGGTCCAAGGGGACCCCCAAACCGACACCGAGAGGCAGAACACGCCAAAGGCATGGATTTGCTTTGTCTACTCACTGTTGTGCACTCGCAAATTCGGAGATCGTCGTACCCCTCAGAATATGGCCATTTCCTCCTTGAGGCTTGGTACCCAGCAACCTTCTGACAAAACACGCGACCACATCAGGAGAAATACTGACACGCATCGCCCAACCGAAATCAGGATTGCGTCTGTCGGACAGCACACCAAGGCAACCCCGTAGCGACCGTGCGTTTGACAAAGAACTGCTCCCATTGGCTTATAAAACATGGGAGAATTCATTCGCCAGACAGATGGTGGCGGTCCACACTCCGGAATGGCAATGCGTGTAGCCTTTCGACAAAGCGCCCCCTTCGCCATGACCACCTTTCGCACCAACAGGCTCGATATAAAACACGTCTTCACCCACAGACCCTACAAGACGCCGCCAAGAGGGCCCCAACATGGCCCAAGATGGCTGCAAGGCAGCCAGGAAGGATCCCAAGATGGCTCTGAAGGGCTCCAGGCGGCCCAAGATGGCCAGCCCCAGGACGGTCCGAGGGGCTCCAAATGCGCCCAAGAGACCCCCAAAGGGATCACTGGGAGGCCCCTTACTAGGAAAAACGCATGGAAAATATACGTCGTATGATTCCGGCGCTACTCGGTCTCAAGCGCGCAAGACAGCCCCAGAGACTCGCAAGGCCGCTCCAAAAGAGACCACGAGGGGTCAGGAGGACCCACAGCGAGCCACGAGATGGTCCATGTACATGTAGGGCCCAAAACGGCCGAAGAGGGCCCAACACGCCCCAAGAAGGCCACCCGGAATGGCCGCAAGGAACCTCGATGACGGCCTAGAGGGGCTCAAGACAGCCCTACAACGCCTCAAAACAGCCCTGGAAGGACCTTCGACAGCCCAAGATGCCCAAGTATGCCCTAATTGCCCGATCATCCCTGCACGGCCCCGAGATGGCCCAGGAAGGCCCTCCTAGCAGCGGATGTAATGAAATGTTGGCAACGCGTTGGAAGCAGAGTGCAGCCGCAGATGACACAGCTTGCATCGAAGATGGCGTGGCCGAAAGGCATGGGGCGGCGGTGGCTCGCTGCAGCCGTCGTCCATAACACCGCTGCCGACTTCAAAATGTCTTCAAAGAAAACGTACCCAGCATGGGATGCGGCAAGGTCGCAGCCCAGAGAGATCGCAACAATATTTAGCTCGGCCTGCACGTTTGCACCGGCAGAAACGGCAACACGACACGTAACTCTCTGAAGGGGCCCAGGGACACGCAAATAAATAGACACAAATCGCAGGATGCAAGAGTTCTGCAAAATTGACACTGGCGATTCAAGGGCCAATTCAAGTCCGGAAGCCGATGACGGGCCACCTCGGCCCCCTGGCGGCTCAAACTGGAGGCGAGGGATGGAGGCCGCCTCAATGGGACCAGCGTAGACAGGGTCGGAAAACCCTTTTCGCATCGCAGATTCGTCGCATCGCCGATGTATCGGCGATGCGGCGCGATCCTCCGACCCTATCTGCCCCGACCCAATTTGGGGCGGCCTGGAAGGGACGAGCGCTAGGAAGAGAAGCGAGGAAGGGCAGAAGGGTAAGGGAGGTGACGAGCAGAGATGGCAGAGGAAAGCACGAGGGAAAAGGACGGTGTTATTAGTTTAGTCGGACGCCTCGCGCGGCTTCGACGCCATACCGTCAAGCCAGCGCGCTCTTCCCCCCATTCGGACTTCTCGGCCACATGGTTTACCTCCGTTCGCACCTGGCGCAGTGGGCTGAGCGTCTTTCATCGTTTTTGCTACATCATTCGAGCATTTAGGGTTGTTGGCGTTGAGGAACGCATCATCCGTTCCAGTGGCCACCCCTTGCCTGCAGCATCGGGGACGACACGGCGAGAGCCGGGGCAAGGGTCGGAGGATTCACAACGGCAGGATAAGACCTGTCGATGAGCAGCCCCCTGCATCCATCCGTTGACTGTATCCTTCCTTGGCCGCCGCCCGCCGTTTGAGGAGCGGTCTGTGTCGAAATGCGGGACTTCGAATCGACCATGCTGGTTTGGCCTGCGGCCTCTTCCAACAGCCTTGTCTCGTGGCTCGTTTGGTGCCACGGAGTTCCGCCTGCAAGTCCTGCGCGGCGGTCGTGATGGCGGCGCAAGAGTGCGCATCGGAAGAGCCCTCATACGGCAGGTTTGTGCCCTGACGACCTGGTCAATGGTTTCTGACACCGCGTGGATTGCTCAATCTTGAGCAGGCGGCGGCCTTTCGATCACAAGATCATTCCATATCGGCTGATTCTGCGCAACTGGAGGCGTTCAACCATGAACGCCCGCTGCGGGGTCGCCGCGCGTCAACGCGACGCGAACCAACCGTACCTGAGCGTGAACACTGCCACCGTTTTGTTCTGGAGGCGGTCTGGGCGTCTGGGCTGTCGGACCACTCTTCTCTGGGAGCCTATGTGAGGCGGTGCGGCCGTCTGAAGCCGACCTTGCTCCTCAGCCCCCGTGTCGGCTTGCGCCCCCGCCTCCGCAAGCACGTCGCCGGACACGCATGTCCTGAACCGTCGTGCACGTCGGCCATACGTATGCGTCAGTGCGTCGACTGTGCCCGCGAAGTGCTCTGCTCTTCGGTCGCTCTGGCGTCTCCCGCGACCGCGCGGGGACGGAGGGAGCGTGGGCGGCGGCCTCATGTCATGGCCGCGGCCTGGCAGCCCTGCTCAAACATTTGCAAGCTGCTCTCCGGTCCTTCGTCGGCACAGCGCTTCGCGAACTCCGCCAGGGCCTCGTGGCACCCTCGTTCACGCCGCCGGGGCCCGCCCGAATCCATCATCCGTCCTCCAACGCGCGGTGGCTCCGACGCCGAGGCCGCGGGCGGTTGGATCCGAGCTCCTCTGCCCGCTCGGTGGCAAGCGCAGGTATACCGCTGGAAGTGGCAACACCGACATCCGTCTATCACTGGCTTGCCCTCCGGCACGCGCCAGTTCCCATGCCGTGGCTGGCGACTCGGAAATTTGCAAGATTCGCTTCGAAATCCTCAAACACTGCGAATTCATAGGGAACTGGCCGCCTTGAGCCAGAAGATCATCTACGGCAAGGGATCGGCGAAAAAACACTCGGAAATGGTGACTGCTGGGCCCCAGCGCTCTGCACGCATATGCCACCAGTGGCGAGGCCGACGCCGGCAGTCGTCTGCCCCGGGTCGCTGTTTCCGCACGCGCCGATGTCGAGGCCGCTCTCGACGAAGCTGTGGGTCCAAGGCCTGCCGCCCCTTCCGCACTTGCCGGCGGACTGATTGCTTCGATGTACGTCTCCGCTGCCGTCTCAGCCTGGACAGCCATCGCTCACGAAGCGGGACATGTTCGACGTCCTCTGAGCGCCTCCTCCCTCGACTCCAAGTCGCGGCTGGGCGGCGGCTGGAGTCTCGATCTGGGCCCTCGCTACGCCCGTCTCCATCTCCATCCATATGGCCAGCTCCGGAAACCCTGGACCCAAAAATGCTGACGTCTGGCTTTTCCCGAATACATCCGCCACCTCCCGCCGGCTTTTGCCGGCGCACCCGCGCCGCTTTTCTAGCTTCCGCCCGCCGAAGGCGAGGTTCGCAGGACGCGAGGCCTTTTCTGGAGCGCGCCATCTCCTCTTACGTCTTCGCCGGCATCCTGGGCCTGCGCTACACACTTGGGCTGCCATGGTGGCGGTCGCGGTCGCGTGCAGCACCCGCGACTGCCGCTGCTGTGCGGCGCGGTGGGACCGTCCACGGCAGCGCTCCTGCGAGCCCTGCTCAGACGGCCACTGCATCCTCGCACCCCTCTGGACGCCTGGGCGGTGGCTCGAGCCATGGAAGGCTCCATGGCGACGACGGGTGGAAGAAGAGAGGGAGGCGACGGCCGGGGACATACGATCGAAGACTAAGGAGCGGGACAAAAACACCAACTTTTAAACTTTAGTCTTAAGCTTTTTCAATGACCCCTCGGTTGGCCCCATCCCCTGGTTATTTCATTCGAAGGCCATCGCCTGGTTCGCAGACGCCTCGCCCGTCGCCTCCAGGGGTTGCATCGTCTATGCCTTCGCTCGGACGGGGGGCCGGGGTCAGGCAAAGGACGTTGCAAGTTCTGGGCCCTGCAAACTGTTCCTGGGCGAGGGCCGCCATGCACACTTGGTCCGCCGCCTCACTGCTCAGGCCCCGCAGACACTTCCTTGGGGCACAGGTGCCGTGCCCTCTGGCCGTGCCGGCTCTTCCGGGCCCCTGCCTCGAGGGCCCCCCTGGGGCGACTCCTGGCCAGGGCTGGACGGGGGCGGCGCCCTGGGGACACAGGCGCGCGGAGGGGCCCGGCGGTGGTCGGCCGCGGGCCTGGCGGCCACGCGCCGCCCCATGGAGCGAGCCGCTGCACGGGCGGAGCGGGGTGCCGCGCCGCGGGCAGGGCGGAGCAGCGCAGAGCGGGGGGGGTGGCAGGGCGAAGGCTCCCTCCTGCCGCCAGAAGCTTACCGTCTCGTGCGCTGTGCCGGTTTTGAAGCGCCCGAGGGTCCGCCTCGAGGAAGAGCGCCCAGACCGAAAACGAACGAAGATCGTCGGAGATCCGGGGCCAAGGCTGGAGCGCCTCCTCGCACCGACGAAGACCTCCGGGTCCGAACGGACGAAGACGTTCGGCACGCCCGAAAGTTGTGCGGAAAAATGGGCACGATGCCCGGAAGCAAATGTTGTCCAAACCGACAGCGGCCGCGGATGGGCAGGCGACTTTCTCTCGAGTGGACATCGCCCGCGGTGACGGCGACAGCGAGACCTGTCTAACATGGACAAGAGATCAGCGGAGCGAAAACTCACCCACTCAATCTGTTGGAGGTCCGCGCTGATACAACAAGTCCGCGCAGAGCGCCGAATCAAATTATGCTTATACATTTTTCGGGGAGACGTAGACTTCGGAAAAGACTCGGGTTGGCCTGACGGGGCCGTCAGGAAAGTGACGAAACCCAAACTGAAATTTGACGCAAGCTCCCGCTGCAAACATGCCACGAAAACTGTGCCGAACAAAAATCAGGAGATGGCGAACCCAAGTTCTGTCGAACTCGAGTCTTATTTTCCACCGATGCCTGCTCTTCAAAATCAGCTGTTCGTCTGTAGAAACCTCCCAGATGGGGTCCGCGTCGATGGGGTCGGAGAATCGCGCTGTATCGCCGATGCATCGGCGACGTCGGCCATGCATCGCCGACGTGGCGTGGAGAAGATCGGACTCTACATCGAGCCGCATCGCCGATGCGTCGGCGATGCCACGTGATCCTCCGATCCCGCTTGCTCAGACCGACCCCAGCTGGGAGGCCTAGCTGTCCGCCTTCGTCACTGGGGAAATAAAAAAATAGTCACCGATACTGCTTCCCCGGACCTCTTTCATGGTGCGTTCTGACCAGGATTTCGAGGCGAATCCCGCGGTGTCGACGAGGGCCTCCCAGGAGGCCCACCAAGTGGAAGACGAGGGAAGGATAGCGGTATCGGTACGTATTCCTCCTCTTCGCCACCACCTTCCCCGTGCCCGTCCCGACCGTTGAGGCTAGCTCGACAACACGCGAGGAGTGACACTGGGTAAGAGTTACCTTCGGTGCGCGGCTTCTTGGTGGCCGCGGGGGCCAAACACGAGCGCGCAAGACGCTACCACCGCATCGCGTTCGGCGATCGGGGGAACCCCCACAAGGCCCGCACCAGGCCCAGACCCCCGGCGTCCTGATTGTTACATGACGTCGACCCCCAAGGAGGTCCTGGCCCTTTCCCCGTGGCCAGCTGTTCATCCCGAGTCGTTCTGTTGACGCTCCCGAGGCCCGGCAGGGGCACGCAGAGTTCGAGAATAGCGGAACGCCTCCCGTCGCGATTTTCGCCATGACTCGAGGGGGTCCTCCTGCGAGCAGTCGACGAAAGCTTCCTCCCACGGCGAACGTCGACGACTAGTCGACGAAGGGTTCCTCCTACGAGTAGTCGGCTCCGTCGGAGGCTCCCTCCGACGAGAGGCTCCTCCCTACGTGCCGTCGACCGGCGGCCCCCGCGCGGACTGCCGCGCGCTCGCCGCGCGCGGCGAGCGCGCCGGGACGCAGGACGCCTCACCGCGCCCGGTCGCCCCACGCGCGCCCGCCGTCCTCGTTGCCGCCCGGGAGCTCGGGCTCCGGGCCGCAGTACTTCTCGCCCCACCTGGAGGGGGGCGAGGCTCGAGGTGCGAGGGTGCGCAGAGCGACGCCGAGATCCTCTGGCGACTCAGGTTTCGGTTGGAGCCGGGCGTTGTCGCTCCACCTCGGGCCCCCGCTCTGGCGCGAGAAAGGACGCAGAAAGATGGGGTCTGGGGGACTGGTCGTGCTTGGTTGCGATGTTGTAATTTGTTTTGCGACGTCGGATCTTAGGGGCTGCTTTCTGGCGCTGTCGTCGGTCCTCGGCGGCTCTCCAGCCTCGTTGTGCTTTCCAGCAGCTGCGCCTCGCCGAGGGCGTGCCGGGGGGTGCCCGGGTCGTCCCGAACGGCCACCACAGGCCCGAGTTATGACCCGAAAACAGTCAGAACCCGAAAGCAGTCAGAACCCGAAAACAGTCAGAACAGTCAGAACCCGAATTATGACCCGAAAACTGTCGTCGAATTTTTTCGCCAAGGGCAAGTCTGCCCCGTCTCGGTCCCCGGGACCCTCGCGGATCAAACCGGCTCGGAGAGTGCTGCAGAAAGAGGGGGTACAGGGCTCCAGTCCAGCTCGGGTTTCCGACGATGTTGTGCAATTTTGTCGTGACGTCGGATGTTTAGAGGGTGGCCCGCTCAGGGATAAGGGGCAACGATAGGGGGAGACTGGCAGAAGGGGGGAAACATCGACTTGAAAGCGGCGATGCATCGCCGATAGATATAGGCGATAAGCCCCCGATAGTGAACCCGTGAAAAAATGACGAGGGAAGGCTTTTCGCTATTTTCGGCCTCTGGGAGACCCTACGGGGCCTCGGGAGCGTCAAAAAACGACTCAGGATGAAAAGCCAGTCATGGGGAAAGGGCCGGGACCTCTGGAGATCAACGTCATGAAAAAATCATGGCGTCGGGGGTCTGGGAGATCGGGTCCGAGTAGATGGGGTCGGAGGATGACGCCGCATCACCGATACATCGGCGATGCGACGCGAACGCATCGGCGACGCATCGGCCATGCTCTGGCGGCGTCGGCGATGCATCGGCGACGTCGGCGTGGATAAAAGTGGGCCCCACATCGAGCCGCATCGCCGATGCATCACCGATGCCTCGCCGAGGCATCGTCGATGCGGCGCGATCCTCCGACCCCATCTGCTCCGACCCCATGTCGGAGACCTAGAGCTCTCGCCCTCGCCGGCCGCTGCCGCCCCGAGGCAGTCGTGACCGAGAAGGGTGACATCCGAGAGGACGCAGGCCGACCCCCGTCGCCCCCACCACCAAAAGACGAGGGTTATGCGTTGCATGCGCTCCGGTGTTCTTCTACGACCAGACTCGTGTTCCTGCACCGAACAGATTTACTGTGTGTGCTCTTCTGTCCCCGCCGGATCTCTCACGCGCCGCCTAAAACAAGATCCGTTGTACAACAACCTCCTTGCCCAAGGCTCGGAAAAGAAGACGTCACGCACGAAGGCGGGGCGCCATTGCAGTCGCGCGCGCGATGGCGGGCGCAGGCTGCCACCGCGGCACGCCGCGCGGAGGTCCACGACTCGCGGCCCGGCGGGCGGGGCCGTGAGCGCGAGAGCAGCCTCCCAGGCCCTCGTGCCCGCAGAGGGCACGCCCTCGCCTTCGAGGCCATGGCCATCCTGGGCCGCTGGTCGAGGCCATGAAGACCTACGCACCAGCGCGGGGCCAAGGATGGCCTGGGCCAAAAACAGGTGGTGGTGGTGGTTTGGCGACGTTTGCGGATCAGGAGCCGCGCAAAAGGGCACCGGGACTCCTCTATAAGAAGCACCTGAAGCTTGACCGAAATAGCGCATGTGATCCGCCGACCTCCGACGTCTGGGCGGATGCTGTTTTCAGCATGTCGAGGCCTGCTTGGGGCTCCTGGACCCTCAAAGACCTGGAGCGCTGGTCGAGAGATCGGGGTCTATTGAAAGGCTCCGAAAGAGACGGACCGCCCATTGAGAAACTCACGACGTCTGACGTCTGAGACGCCTTGGAAGCCATCAGAGGACGGCGCGGGGGCGTCCCGAAGGTCTCCCCATTCCTTACCCACGACTAGGGCAGCCAGAATGTACCGATGCCGCTGCTCCCCGGACATCTCCCAGGATGCGGTCTGACCATGATGCTGAAGCGAACCCAGCCGCACCATAATGTTGAAGCGAACCCAGCCGCGGCGACGAGGGACTCCAAAGATGGGAGGACAGAAAGACGACACTGGCGCCATAAAAATTCCTGTTTCATAAAACTTGGAACTGCGTTCTGGGCCAGCGTGAGCTCCTTATGGCCTTCGGAATCGCAGGCGGGGGGAGAGTAGACGATCGCGTTCCACTACTCGCAAAGTCACTACTCGCAAACGGCCTGGATCCCCCGCGGGGGATCTACGATACATGATATAAAAACAATCAAATGTTTTTCGGAAGTTTGCGAGTAGGCCCTTCGCGAGTAGTGGAACGCGCTCGGCGAGAGAGGGGGCGAAAGGAAGACCTCGCGCAGCACGCAGGCGGGAGGGCAGGAAACAAAAAGTGCAGGCGAGAGGCGAGGGCGCTCTCGGGAGAGGGGGAGGAGAGAGGGAAGGATGCGGTTACCTCCATGATGACCGAAGCCTCCCTCACTCCACCGCCGCCCTCCTCCACGCCTCCCCCCGCCTGGTCGTCCCCCTCCCACTCCCCTCCCCCTCCTCCCACCCGCCCCCTGCCCGCCCCCTGTCGCATCCCTGACCCACTGCGACCTCGAGGCCTGCGCCCGACGACTGCGAATTCACCGCCCGTTTTCCGCGCCGGGGGCCGTGGCCGCCCTGCGAGGCCGGGGCCCTCGACGGCGTGGCGCCCTCGCAACCCTGGCCCACACAGGCCCTGGCCAACTTCCGGCGTCCTCGTCCTCGTCCTCCTCGTCGTCGTCGTCGTCCTCGTCCTCGTCGTCGTTCCCGTCGTCGTCGTTCCCGTCGTCGTCGTCGTTCCCGTCGTAGTCGTCGTCGTCGTCGTCGTCGTCGTCGTCGTCGTCGTCGTCGTCGTCGTCGTCGTCGTCGTCGTCGTCGTCGTCGTCGTCGTCGTCGTGTCCCCGCCCGAGGCGGCCGCGCTTTGGTGCTGGCGTCGGCTTCCCGATGTTGCCTGGAGGGGGAAGCCGGCACCAAGACCCCACTGGACAGGGCAGGGGGCCCGAATTCCCTGCCCCGGGGCAGAGCGGCCCGGCGGAGCCCGGGAAGCCCGAGGTGGCTCGCGTGGCTCGCCGAGTTCACGGGCCATGGGGCCCGCACGGTGAGAAAACCCCCACGGGGCCCCTGGCGCCCCGAGGGCCTCTCGGGCTGCCGTGGCCCGCGGGCTTCGCAAACGGCCCCGCAGCCCGACGCGGCCCTGAGGACTCGGGGGCACACGGCGGCCCGCGCTGCGGCCCGCGCGGCCCGCGCGGCGCACGTGGGCCCCTGCGCACTGCGGCGCCCCTGCGGCCCAGGGAACCTTTGCTGGCACCTGTGGGGCTCGCGGGGCTGGCGAGGCTCGCACGGCCCGTGGGCCTCCGGCGGCCCGGTGGAATCTTTTTGGGGTCACGGGAGGAAAGAGGGCCGGGCTTGATTGGAGGGGGCACGCGAGAGGACACACGGGTCGACCTACTAATCCAGGCCGGCTGTAGAGAAGACCCGCGTTGCTGGCTTATGAACCTCCACAGAAGGCTGGAGGCCTTCCGAGCCTTCTGATAAGGCCCGCCCCCCCTGGTTCCCCCCCCTGGGCCCCCCGCCGATAACCAGGGTGGTGGCTGCGCAGCGCTGTCTTGCCAGGGGTACGAGAGCGGGCAATCAACCACGCGAGGCTCGTGATACGACGTCGGGAGTGCAAAAGCGTGCGGCGCCGAAGCAGCTGTCGAAAGCGGCTGGACAAGACCATGCTCCAGGAATGTGAACGACTGCCAGGCTGCCGATGAGCTTGATACCAAATACAAGTGCTGTCGCGGACGAGGGAGAAACGCAGACTGCATGGGTGTCAGGAGGTGGTGATGCTGCGCGCAGCCAGGAGATATTGCCGAGATCGAGCGGAGGATTTCGTGCCGAATGACTCTTCGGAAACATACACTTGTTCAAAGGCCGTCAAACAAATCCACCGACCATATTCGGCGTGTGTGAAACGCTTTTCCGTTGAGTCGTCGTCGTCGTCGTCGTCGTCGTCGTCGTCGTCGTCGTCGTCGTCGTCGTCGTCGTCATCAGTCCCAAACAAATTGAGAAGCAAAGAAATTGAAGAACGTCGTAGTTCAGTCGACGGGAAGCCCCTTGCCATTGATCCCTTCCCTGCAAGAGGGAGGGGCTCCCGGGGGGGTAGCGGGGCCCAAGTGGGGGTCCCTCGATAGAATACCATCCCCCACGGGCGATCCCGGAGCCCCCAAAAGCCATAAGGCGGGCCAAGAGTGCTTCAAACGGCTGCTAAGACGGTCGCCAAGACGATCGGTCCAAGACGCCCAAGATAGCCTCCAGATAGCCCAAGAAGCCTCCAAGACGCCCCGAGTGGCCTCCATGGGCACTCCCACGAGGGCCCCACGAGGCAAGTTTCAGTGATGTTCCTTTGGTTTTTGGCGGACTTCGACGTTCTCGCCTTTTCGGCTTCCCGACGCTCCAAGACGGCCCAAGAGGCCCCCAAGATCGCCCCAAGACGGCCCCCAAGACGGCACCAAGAGCCCCCAATTAGCTCCCGAGAGGCTCCCGAGTGGCTCCAAAGAGACTCCCAAGCTACCCAAGTGGCCCCTGATAGCGCTCCGAAGAGACCCCGAGAAGCCTCCCGAGGACTCTGACCCACGTCAGCGTCGTCGTCGTCGCCGCCGCCGCCGTCGTCGTCCTCCTCCTTCAGCGGCACCGCCCGTAAGGCCTTCGCGATATCCTGTCTAGCCATTTCACTACGGCAACGCTTTGGCCCCATTCTCGTCTTTCGGGCTGCAATGCAATCTCAATCGAGATCGAATCGGGATAATCGGGTCTGATCGGAACGTGCGTCGGATTGGGACGCATCGACACGGAGTTGGAATTGACTCGGATCGACCTCGCAAGGATGCACGGTAGCGCCCATGCGAGCAAGCATCGGGCCACATCGGATCGCTGGGACATCGACACCGACCGGATCAGACTGGGGCCGGCCGGCATCGGCATCGAGTCGGATCGATCGGAACGGTATGGGCCCTGATCTGCTCGCACGGGCCAGCTCCTCGGGGCAGAAGTTGGCCGCCGCAAACGTGCCAGCAACGTGCGCCTATCACGAGGCGAGGCGTCCGAGGGGAATGACGCTCCGTCTGGACCCTGCTCGGCCTCCCGTTCCTACGTCGCACACCACCCCCCGTTCCACCTCCTCCCCTCTCTCTCCCGTCTCCTCTCCTCCAGACCCCCTGCACCATGATCTTTTAATAACGTCGACCCAAAAATATCTCGACTCATTCCATGGGACCGGCTTCTCATCCCGAATCTTTTTGTTGACGATCCCAGAGGCCGAAACTAGCAACAACAAACACAACAAAAACTACATGCGTCTTTGAGCGAGTCTGGGAGGGCGTCTGAGCTCCCCGCTCACCGTCCCCCCGTCCCGTCGGACCCCGTCCACTTGGACCCCCTGTCCCCTCCGACGCCCCTGGACCTCCGCCCCGTCCCCCGCGCCTCTTCCTCCCTGGAGAGGCTCGCTTCGCACTGCCCGGGCCGCTTCTTGTACGTGTTGAAGGGGGCCTTTCTGCCCAGCCCGGCGTAGCAGTTCGGCTGCCAATACCTGGAGAGGCCAATCCCCAGAGAGCAAGGCGTGGAAGGGAGGGCCTGCGCGCGCTCGCCGCTCTGTCGAGTGCTGGGCCTCTCGCCTTCGCTGCGGCCAGCTCTGCCCCAGCACCCAAGCGCGCCCCCGCTGGCTCCCAGGTCTTCCGGGCCGTGCTCCCACGGCCCGCCCACCCCTTTTATCAAGCCTCCCCGCCTGCGCCGCGGCCCTTGCTCGTGGCCTGGCCGGCCCGTGCGCCTCCGCCCTCCCCCCCCCCGCGCGCGAGGGCTTCTTCACAGGCGCTCCCCCGCGCGCAAGCCCGATGCGTGCTCGGGCGGGCCCGTTCGTCCCTCCCCGCGCTTGTCGGGGCTCGGGCGCGCCCGCAGGCGCTCGCGTGCTGCCCCGCCTGCTCGCCTCCGGGCCTGCCCCATCGTCTCCACTCGAGCGCGCCCGTGCGTGCCTGCGTGCGCTTGCCCGCGGGCGCGCACGTGCGGAGCACATGGGAGCACACGAAGCCGTGAGCCAAGCCAGGGGCGCCTGACTTCGTGCTCTCGCGCTCTCGCGATGGGCGGAGTGCGAGTAGCCTCGCGCTCTCGCGCCGCCCCCCAGGGGAGAAGAAAAGGATCAGGAGGAGTCGGAGCCGAAGCGCGAAGCGCCAGGCGCGAAGAACTTCGCGCCCTCGAGGGCGCCCTTGTGTGAGTGTCCACGCAGCCAGGCATGGCCACGGAGGACATACATGCGGACACGGAGGACACCAGGCAGGGATACACGGGAGCTGCCGATGGATGCCACACCTCCCGGAGAAGCGCAAACACCTGTGCACAAGGGCGTTCACAACATGGCGCGCAGTAGCACGCGGGGCCACGACCCTGAACTACGTCCGGCTGCACGGGGAGATCCCACACAGTGCCCGCCTCCCCTCCTGCCAAAACTTGCCAGGCCTAAGTCAGAACATGACATCGGGTGCAGATTTCTCAAGCCAGGATCATTCATTGAAGAGGCCCCGTATGTTGCAGATGCGCTGGAACGTTGAAGTCGTTGCGCAAAACACATCAGTACAGATGTGTGTCACTCCCTAAAGTTTCCTCCTCCTCCTCCTCCTCCTCGTCGCACCTCTTCACTCCCAATCCCAGGTATGCTAAAGGAACCTGCCGAATGACGGAACAGCCAAGAGTCTGGACAAGGAACCTGCAAAAGGGACCGAAAGGACCACCGTCACGCAGCCGAAACGAGACTGGCTCATCATGCCCATAAGGGAACTGGTGACTTGTGAAAGGGGACGGGGAAGGATGGCGACAAGAGCAGACAAGAGGAGAAGCAGAATAAGCAGAAGTGGGGGAGGAGAAGGAGGAGGAGGAGGAGGAGAAGGAGGAGGAGGAGGAGGAGAAGGGGGCAACGGCAGGAGGAAGAAAAGCAGCAGGCCCTCTCCTCCCTCTCCTCACCCCCACCCTTTCCCTCTCCTCCTCCCGCACCTTTCCACTTCCCCCTTTCCCCCCCCCCCTCCTCAGAAGCCTCCGTGGCCCTCCAGAGGCGCAAAACATCATCTGCCCTCGAGGAAGGAAGGAGGAAGAGGAGGAGGAGGAGGAGGACCAGACTGAAGCCAGGAAGCGCCAGGGATGCTGCGATAGGCCCTCGCGTCCCAAGTTCCCTCCGCATCCGCGGCAATTATGTTGAAGGAAACGCGCTCCGCGAGTCTGCCAATCAGGCGAGCTCCCCGCCACTGTGGGCATAAGATGAGCAGGCGTATGCCGCACAGCATCCGAAGGAGTGCCCCACGAGTGAGAGCCCATTTCCAAATGACCGCAGCACAGCACCCTCCTAGCAGCAACTGTGAAGGGGCGAGCCGAGGAGCCAAATATCGACTGGTGACAGGACAGGGGTGAGAGTACGGCCATGTGCACCTCAATTCTTCCTGAACAGGGACCGTGGTCGCCTGGACCAAACAATGAAGCCGGCACTGAGGCGAAGCCGTGATTTGACCTGCATGGGCTGTGGGGCCATCTCGGGCGAACTCGGCTGCCGGACAACACTACCTAGGGCGGCGGTCCTGGGCTCCCCGTCTCCCCATGTGGGCCTCTTCTGCGGGCCTTTCTCTCGGCAACTATGGGGCACCTCAAGCGGAACGCTGCCAAGGTGAATAAATCAGCCGTGCCCCATGTCTGCGCAGAGCGAGGCCCCCATTCCGTCAAGCAGTCGCCCTTCATCTCTGCGAGTGCTAACAGCCCGTGCAGCTCCTGCCGCTGGAGCCCACAGGGTCTCAACCCAACGCCCCACGTGGAAAAGCAACCACCCCTCGCTGTCCGTGCAGCTGCTGCGACAACCTTGGAGCGAGAGGCACTCGGCGCCGCGGCGCCGAGCGCTGGGGCGATAGCCCCATTCCGCAAGAATGCCGCCCTCCGTCCGCACGGCTGCTGCAAGCTTTGCAGAGGCAAGTGCCCCGCGTCTGGGCGGCAACACCGCCTTGGAAACCGGCCGCGGCCGCCCGTGCAACCGTCGCACGCTTCGAGCTTCGGCGGAGTCTGAAACCTCAAGCGATGACGTCTCGAGCAAAACGCCCAGCCCGCCCAAATCGAGCCTCCTCCTCCTCCTCCTCCTCCTCCTCCTCCTCCTCCTCCTCTCCCTCCACTTCCACATCCTCCCCCTCCAACCTCCACCCATCCTCCTCCACATCTTGATCCCCATCCTCCTTTTTCGCAACTTCCCCATCCTCATCTTACTCATTTTCTCCATTCTGCCCCTCGACCCCTTCGTCCTCTCAATTTCCTTCACCTTCCACAGCCGTGTCCTTCCCGTCTTGCTCCTCCTTCCCCCTCGTCCTCCTCATGGCCCTCTTCCTCGACATCTTCATCGTCCTTTTCCTGCTTGTCGCCCTCCTGGCAAACCTCTCAGACCTGCCTGCGGTGGGCCTGTTCAGCACGTGATCGACCGACGCCACCAGTGCAGCCGAGAACTGGGCCAGACTGGGGGGCAAACCTCAGTGCTCGGGGCAAGTGCTGCGCCCCAGGGCCCGAACACGGCGGCGTCCAGCGACCGAAAGCGGCGAAGCAACCCCGACTACTCCTCTGTCGCCATGGCGTTGGGCGTCTGGCCCCCGGACCCCCAACGCCGCGTTCGTTCTCAGCACGGACCCCCGAAGGCCTCGACCCCTTACCCAGGGCAGCCTTTTTCGTCCCGCGGGCCAATTTTTGCGCGGACCCAGGGCCAGGCGAGGGCACCCGCGAGCTGAAACTGACACGGCACTCTCCGTGCCGATTCCCTCACGACGCGGGGGCCTGGGTGAAAGCGGCTGGGGGGTCCGCTCCGAATAACCACCAGCAAAGCCAAGGCCGGACCCACACTGATGTTGCTGGACGGCTGTGTTGGGAACCCAAGTGCAGGAAATCACGAACCACACTTTCCTGCAATTCCAATCTGCGAACGGATCGAACGAAAACGACACAGCGATTGGCAGGACAGCACATACCACGCGTTCGCGCAATATCAAAACCTACATCACCGTTACCTACATCGCCGCTAGCCCGTCTACGGCCAAGCCAGGCAGGAGGCGACAATTGGGGAAAGGGGGTAACTTCGGCATCCAATGCCCATCTGGGGAAGGCGCCCCGCAGGGGACAGGGCACGAAGCCCGTGCACAACGGTGCACCTTCGCGTCTCTAAAACCTGGACGCAGTGATGTCCCGCCAGACTTGGAAGCGGCCTGGGGGCCTGCGCTGGATGGGCCTCGAGAAAATCGGCCAAGAAGGAGGGACGAGGGCAACTCCGCTCAAGACTGGTCCCCCCCGTTGCCGCAGTTTCTCCTCTGCGAGCACCGCGCACCAGCGCCGCGGCCGACTCTGAGCAGGCCAGTGCCGACATGCAGAACACATGCCCGAGGGCGGAGGAGGAGGAGGGAGGAGGCGGAGGAGGAGGAGGAAGGGGAGGGAGACGAGGAATAGGAGGAGGAGGAAGACGAGGAGGAGGAGGAATGCAGAGGAGGAAGATGAGGAGGAAGAGGAGGAAGAGGAGTAGAAGAGGAGGAGGAGGAGGAAAGAGGAGGAGGAAGAGGAGGGGAGAGGAGGAAGAGGAGGAGAGAGGAATAGGAGGAAGAGGAGGAAGAAGAGGAGGAGGACAGGGAGTAGGCGGAGGAGGAGGTAGAGGAGGAGGAAGGAGAGGAGGAAGGGGAGGAGTAGGAGGAAGGGAGGAAGATGAGAAGGATGAGGACGAGGAAGGAGAGGAGGAAGAGGGGAGGAAGAGGAGGAAGAGGAGGAGGCGGAGCGAGAAGAGGAGGAGGAGGAAGGGAAGATCTTCCTCGTCACGTCCTTTCCCTCTCGCCCCTCCCGGGTCCGCAACTCCCTCTGCGCTGCGGCCCCTCCCGGGCCTGCTGGTCGAACCACTGCTGGGCCACCTCGGCCCCCCCACTGCTTCGAGCCACCCGTTCCGGGTCTGGGCGGGGCCCTCAAAAAACTCCTCCATCCTCCTCATCCTCCTCCCTGATCGACGCGGACCGCGCTGGCGGCAGGGGAGGAGGAGGAGGGAGGAGGGGAGGAGGAGGAGGAGGAGGAGGAGGAGGAGGACCACAGCAAAGCCAAGATGCATCAGCGATGATGCTGCAGTACACGCTCCCGTCCCAAGTCACCTCCTCATGCGCACCAACAAGTCCTCCCTTTCACTTCAGGAAGCGCCCCCCTTGAAAGACCAGCACAATTGGGCTTGCCATTTTGGCGGAGGCCCCAAGGGGCTACCTTGTTCCCAACAATCCCGCGGTGTTGGGTCCGCGCTTTGAAGAGACAGCGCCCTGCGCCCCTCCCCCCCTCCCTCCCGCCTCATCCTCCCGCCCATTCATTCTCCCGCCCCGTCCTCCTTCCATGCCTGCCTCTGCCCTCCGCACTTCGCCTGTCCTTTTCGTGTCGTCATCAGCAGCAGCACCATCATCATCATTATCATCATCGTCATCAGCATCAGCATCATCACCAGCATCGCCATCATCATCACCATCATCATCATCAGCAGCAGCATCAGCATCAGCATTATCAACTAATCATCCTCGCCAGCATCATCAGCATCATCATCATCATCACAGTCATCCTCATAATCATGGTCATCACCATCATCACAAGCATCATCATCATCATCAACATCATCATCATCAGAGTCATCGTCATGGTCATCGTCATCATCATCACCATCATCATCATCATCATCATCATCATCATCATTATCATCATCGTCATCATCATCAGCAGCAACATCAGCACCAACATCATAATCATCATCAACATCATCATACTCATCATCATGAGACAGCCCAAGAGGCTGCTTTCGCATGTCACCACCGCGCCAAGTCCGGCACACCCCTCACACTTTTCGTGGCCCCATCGGCAGCTCCACCGAAGGCCCCAGTAGCACCGTCCGCATGCGTCTCCCCCACCCAGTACAGCGCTTCGTGGCCCCATAAGGAGCTCCACCGAAGGCCCCAGTGGCACCGTCCGCACGCGCCTCCCCCACCCAGTACAGCGCTTCGTGGCCCCAGATGGAGCTCCACCGAAGGGTGGCCCCCCGGAAGGGGACTCCACCGAAAGTCCATGTGGCCGCGGCCGCAGGCGTCCCCCTCACCCAGAAGAAAGTTGTGTGATCCCTCAAGGAGGTCCGCCGAAGGCCTCCGTGGCACCGTTCGCATGCGTTTCCCCCAAACCAGTACAGAGGTCCACGACACCGAACGCAATGATCATACAAGTCGACGAAGTGCCCAACACGATTCCCAATTCGAGCAAATATTGCCCTCTACCAAGTCCATGTAGCTGTTGCGTACCCATCGGTCGGAAGAAGTAGGTAGAAACATGAAGCAGGAAGGCGTTGGAAATAGATTGGGTTTCCGCCCGCCTCCTGAAGAGGAGGGAAGATGGAACACCACTCGACTCTTGAAGTAGGAAGGCGCTGAAAGTAGATTGGAATCAGGGCATCCAAAAATACCTACTGTCAACGACCGATGGGTATTTAAGTCACCAAATCCGAGGACATCTTGAGAGACAACTGCATCCCGAAACACCCCCTCCACCCCGGAAGGTGGTGTACGTTTGTCGGGTGAACGCGCGCGGCTCTCAAGCGAGAGCCGCACCCCCTCCACCCGTCAAACAATTGCAAACTGTTCAGACGAAGCTGCGTGACGCTACGGCGAGAACCACATGTTGCAAAACAACAAAAAACGAACACCCCTCCATCCGTGAAGTCGTTGCAAGGTTCTCTGGCGAATGTGCGCGGCGATGACGCCAGAACAGCATGTTGAACACCACTCCTTCTACATCCGTGAAGACTTGTATGGTGCCACGGCGAGAGCCACAATTCGAAAACACCAGCTCACATTCCCTGAAGCGGTTGCAAATTTCACAGTTCAGGACCATAAGCGGTGAGGACATCTCAAGCGAAACTCCCAGCCGCGCCCTGCCGACACGCCTGGGGGCGGGACATGGAGGAGTTACGCGTAGGGAAAAAAGGAATGGGGAAAGAGTGCGCTTCACCCAGAAACGCATCCAATTGCTTGTAGTCCTTCAAGAACCGGCGCTGCCAGCCATTGACTGGGCGTTCCGTCCACACTGGGGCCTGCTAGCTCTGGAACTGTAAGATAAATAACGCCCCGAACCCCACCCTCGATCACTCGGCCGAACAGTCAAACGAGCTACCCGGAATCACTGCTAGCTCTGGAACTGTAGGGCCTTGGAAACTTGTATACCTAGGAGAAGACGGAAGGCGAAAAGGGATCGAGGAGGAGGGGGACGGGTAGAAAAGAGGAGGGGGATGCGTCCCGCAAGTGGCGAGCAGGACCGCGCCGATCAAGCCACTAGCGCGGCGTGGAGAGCCCCGACGGTAAGTCCGCCAGACGGATCTGCGCTGTGCCAGACACGTCCATGAAGTAGGCCTCCACCTCTTGCAGCCGCGAATGCCACTCGGTCTGCATATTGAGCGCAGCGCGCATCCGCGCAGCCGTCGTCGCAGCATGAAGGGACATCGGCACCGTCACCTGTAGGCTGCTGCCCAGCGAGAGCTAGCAATCCTTGCGGAACGAATTCGGCGGCACACGAAGCAGCACATGCAGCAGGTCCAATTCCTTCGCCGCGATCGCTTCCGGCGGCGGGAGGCACTGTATCCAAGTGCTCGGACTCGAGCAGCATATTTGGCAGCAGGCTCATGCCACTGCCTGTCCAGGCCTGCCCCAGGTCCAACGCCGTGGAGGAAATCGTAAATGAGGACCAGCCAGCAACATGCCCCTCAAGCACCCCCTGACGAAAACGAGGAGCTCGCCGGCGATCGGCGCCCAGAGCGGGACCAGGTGGCACTTGGGCAGATTGAACTCCAGGCAAGCCATGCCCTGCATCGCCGCGAAGACAAGGCCCACCTGGGCAAGGGTAGCGAGATCGAGGATAAAGAGCCCCACATCATCAGCGCAGCCCTGGACGTCGCCCTTGCGATGCACGATGGGACACGCAGGTCGCCAGGGCCCCCAGCGCCACGGCATGCCCAGGACAGACGACAGGTGCTCCAGGAACGGGGAGAATAGGAGGGCCCACAGAGAGCCAGACATTGGGCAGCCTTGCCCCGCGCCAGCCGTCACCGCGAAGGCTTCCATCAAGTCTTCGCCAGCCCTCAGCCAGAGGCCACCTGCTTGTCGCACATGGCAGAGATCAGGACCCGCGTGGCCTCGCACACGCCGCACCTGTCCAGCACCAGCATCATCCAGCGCCTGCTGACGCTGGGGAAGGCCGCGCGAACGTCGAATGTGAGCAGCGCGGGGTGGCCGCCATCCGTCTCGCAGAGCGCGCTGAGGGCGCGGGCCATCCGGTCCAGATGGATGATGTTCGGGATGAAGGACCTACCGCGCACGAAGCCGTGCTGGACTGCTGCCGCCTCCTTCTGCGCGACTGCCGCGAGCTCGTGGTTGACAACCGCCGCGATCAGCTTTCTGTCAGTGTTGAGCAACGTCAACGGCCGAAGCGCGCAAGGGCGTTGCGCGGCCTCAGAAGCGCAAAAGGGGGCGCCCGACTTCGGGATGGGGACCAGCAGCCCAAGGTTGCAAGCGCCTCTGGACAAAGTCGACAGAGCCAAGCATGGGCAGCAAGTGAACGAGCCCGTGCAACATACGGTAGACGGTCTGGCCCAGGTGAAGAATCACGACCGTGGCGCGCAGCACGAAGAATATTCTCGACGCTGAAGGAGAAATCTTCTCGATTCTCGATCACGCGCAGGAGCAAACCACCGCCGAATGTACTCCGCAACCGCCACATCGTCGATCTCCTTCTCAGTGAACACGGGGCCCCAGAAGTCGCGCGCAGCCTGCAGCATGGCGTCAGAATCCACCAATGCAGCATCATGCGAGCGCGAGGGCGCTCGAAATTACCACGCCTCGTCCGCAGCGCACACCTTGACCCCGCTGAACTGCCAGACTGGATGCTTGCGGAGCCACAACTGAGCCTTCTTCAGGATGCTGCCCTGCTTCCGCTTTCAGTAGTCACCCTCCTGCGCCTGCGCAGCAGCATAGGCATGCCAAGAGCGCCGAGACGCCTCCTGGCGCTGCTCGTCAAGCATGCGCCCAGTGGAAGAGCGAACAGCCTCCCCGAAATGGAGGGAGTCGTTCGCAAGCACCTGGCCATCCTGAAATCGAAGGTGCCGTCTCGCCAGCTCAGACGTCTTCACCAGCATGCGCGCGGTGGTGGCATCATTTGCCCAGATAGCGCGGGCAGCCGACCGCATGATCAACGCACTCAACTCGGCACCATTCGGCAGGCCCTGGAAGCCGGGGAGCGCCATCAGGTGGTTCCGCGTGGCCTTCGCTGCCGATGCCATTGCCCGCTTGGCAGCTGCCCATTCGTCCTGAGCATCTCCTGCACCCCCCCGTACTTGAAGAAGCTCGCGCTCGGCAACATGGATGTCCTTGAAGTAGCTCGGAAGGGAGGGCGACGAAAAGAGAAACGCGGGAATCTTCCTCTCCGCCATTGGCCGCTCCCTGCGAAGGCCCAGCACAAGTCCCACAACACCATGATCGCTGAAACGCCGAAGCGACAGGGTGGCAGGGTCGGCGTCGACCGTGCGGGGGGCACGCAGGCACGGATAGGCATCTCGAGGCAAGCAGATGAAGAACCTGTCCAGCGTGGAGGCCGAGTTTTCGAGTGCCTATCGTAGTGGGTGGCCTCCGTCCCATTGACCTCCACACACTCATCGAAAATGTCGTGCCAAAACGACCTGGCCTGGTGATCTCAAACCGGAGAACACAGGGCCGTAGGAGTCGGGTTCCGATAGTGACGCGGTCGCCCGCCGCAGTGCAGAACTCCTGCATCGGGTTGTCAAGAGCAACGCGCATAGCTGAGCGCCAGGCCGTCGCAACTGCGACCTGTCAGTTGCTGAGAGATCATGGTTGTGGATATTGAGCAAGGTGAGGCCAACGCGGCACCCGTTAGGTCCAGCAGCCAGCATCAGAGCCGAACCGAGGTGACGAACCGCGACACGAACTCGAACCATGAGCGCACGTCCTGGAACCCACTCTTTGTACGTTGTGATCGGGTGCCACGATGGGTGCACATAGGACCACTCACGAACATCAGAGCGAGGAACAAGCACAGCCACGCCACCACCACGCCCTTCGCGAAGAGCAGAGAATTACATATTGCACAAGTACGTAAGGGAGCGCACGAAAGACCCGATGAGGACCGCAACACTATCATGCGTCTCCTGCACCATGATCACGTATTGCTTGGCCATATATGGCCGAAAAACAGCAAGTTTGCGCCGTCGGCGGACCAGATCTCGAAGAAGCAGACCGCGCGCATTCCAAGAGATGACCTTCAGGGGGCTGTTGTATGTTGCCGTGTACAGGTACTGCCAAGGGCGCCAGCGCGCCGAACATGTGTTAGGGAGGAGGAGGATGACTAGTGTAAAACACAAATATTACCAACGGTGATGCAGTAAACCCTCGCTCGAAGCTCCATCATCATAGGCCCCATACGACGGTTCATTTCCACTGAAGGAACTCCCTCGTTGGAAGACAACCGTTGAAACACACTGAGGCATGCCAAAGCATTATTCTCGGGACTCCAATGCAACGGGTCAACCTGAGTGCCGCGTCTTGACAATCCTTAATCGTGCCAGAACGCCGCTCCTGGGATTTCAACGAGGAAGACAGGAGAAGGAAAAACCCTTGACGTTCTTTCGTTGCTGTAAAACTGTATAGATGTACGTGTGTATACATATATATATATATACCCATATGATGCAGATGGTGTGTATGTAGACATATCTAGACCTACAAATGTATATCAATACAAATGTGTGTACATGTGTGTATATGTGATTATATATATAAAAATGTATACGGAACTCCCTCGTTGGAGGACAACCATTTGAAAACACTGAAGCATGCCAAAGCATTATTCTCGGGACTCCAACGCAAAGGATCAACCTGAGTGTTTCGTCTTGACAGTCCTTAATCGTGCCAAAACGCCGTTCCTGGGACTTCAACGAGGAAGAGAGGAAAAGGAAACCCCCCTGACGTTCTTTCGTTGCTGTAGAACTGTATACATGTACGTGTGTAAACATATGTACGTATGTATCTATATATATACACATACATATATATATATATATATATATATATATATATCCATGTGATGCATATGGTGTGTATGTGGACATATATAGACCTACAAATGTATATCAATACAAATGTGTGTACATGTGTGTATGTGTCAATATATATATATATATATATAACAATCCTTCTCTGCCCCATATTTCTGCAATCCGGAAAGGTGGGACCTGGTAGACATACCAATCTGGGCGACGTCGGAACAATCCCGGCTGAGTAAGGCTAGTCTTGGCGAGATACGGCTCATACTGGGTCCAAGCACGGCTGCTCTTAGAACAAACTGCAAATTGAATGAACTCCAACATTCCACGGGCATCCTGGTGAAGATGCTCACTTATGTTTTCCATCCTGGCGAGCCGGGGCCGGAACCGCTTTTTTCAACAACAAATACATAAAACAATACTGCTTCCACCACTAGAACGGCGCGACGTGACAGTAACAATGGTAGTCGTCGAAGCAGTAGTACCAATGACAGTAGCAATAGCAGTAGAAGTAGCAATTTTAACCGTACGAGTTGTAATGGTGGTAATTATTTTTAAAAAGTAGGCGTTCTAGTAGTAGTAGTAGTAGTAGTACTAGTAGTAGTAGCAGTAGTAGTAGTAGTAATAATACTAGTACTAGTAGTAGCAGTAGTAATAGTAGTAGTAGTAGTAGTAGTAGTAGTCGTAGTAGTAGTAGTAGTAGTAGTAGTAGTCGTAGTAGTAGTAGTAGTAATAATAATAAGAGTGACAATAGAAGTCGTAGTAGTGGTAGCGAAAGTCGTCGACATAGTAGTAGAATTCGTAGTAGTAACACAAAGTATGATTATTATTACGATTCGCATTAGTAGCAGTAGTAGTAGTAGTAGTAGCATCAGTAGGAGTAGTAGTCGTAATCAGAATCGCAACAGTAGAGGCAGTATTACAAGAAAGAGTAGCAGTAGTAGTAGTAGTAGTAGTAGTAGTAGTAATAGTAATAGTAATAGTGATAGTAGTAGTAGTAGTCGTCGTAATGGTAGTAGTATTCGTCGTAATAGGTGGTGGTAGTAGTAATAGTTAATGTAATAGTCAAGCAGGAGTAGTTGCAGAACAAATAATTGCAAAAGAAGTAGTAGTAGGAGTAGTAGTAGTAGTAGTAGTAGTAGAAGTAGTAGTAGTAGTAGTAGTAGTAGTAGTAGTAGTGGTGGTAGTAGAAGTAGTAGTAGTAATAGTAGTAGTAGTAGTAGTAGGAGTTGTAGTAGTAGTAGTAGTACTACTACTACTACTAGGTAGTAGTAGTAGTAGTAAGCTAGTGAGTAGTACTAGTCGTATTTCAGTAGTAGTAATAGTAGTAGTAGTGGTAGTAGTAGTAGTAATAGTAGTAGTAGTAGTAGTAGTAGTAGTAGTAGTAGTAGTAATAGTAGCAACAGTACTAGTAGCAGTAGTAGTAGTAGTAGTAGTAGTAGTAGTCATAGTAGTAGTAGTAGTAGAAGTAGTAGTAGTAGTAGTAGTAGTAGTTGTATCAGTGGTAGGGGTCGTAGTAGTAGTCGTCGGTAAAGATACTCGTTGTGGTAATCGTAGTAGTACTGAGTAGTACCACCACTGGTTGTAGTAGAAGGAAGATTCGTATCATAAGTCACATTCCCCAATCAGAGCTTGCTTCTGTAGGGGTCCTAGCGGATTCGTATGGTTACGTTAGGTTTGCCGCCGATTTCCGCTGCACGCCCGGGTGCCCTGGTGCCCCCGGGTGCCCGGGTGCCTGGGTGCCCGGGCGTGCCCGGGGTGCCCTATAACCCTATGGCCCGATATAGCCCTATAGCCCAATAGCCCTATAGCCCTACAGCCCTATAGCTCAATAGCCCTATAGCTCAATAGCCCTATAGCCCTATATTTCTATAGTCCTATATTTCTATAGCCCTATACCCCTATACCCTATAGCCCTATAGCCCTGTAGCTCTATTACCCTATAGCCCAGTAGCCTGATAGCCCTAAAAAGATTATGATTGGGTTTTTTCTCCGGTGTCACGGGTGATTTTACTAGGAGTTGCATTTGCATCTGGGATAAGGCATGTAATCGTTGTTCTCAAGTACTACTCGTTCTAGTGGTGCTAATAATAGTTCTAAGAGGCGCTATCGCAATCGTAGTAATAGTGCGGGTCGTGGCTGGAGTCATAGCAGCGATGCATCATAATGGTCGTGGCAGTGGTAACGTGGATACATTGTAATAATACTGAGATGAAGATAAAAAGTGCTAGTCGCATCTGCAATACGAATAACACAAGTAGCAATATTAATGATAATACTGATTGTACGGATTGCACCCGTCTCCGTACACGAAGTCGTAGCAATCACAAAGATAGTATTGGTCGTTGTAGTAGTGCAGTAGCAGCGAACGTAAGTTTAAAAATGGTAGTAGC
>CAUYUJ010019991.1:0-157500 GCA_963575745.1 Prorocentrum cordatum
TCTTGGGGGCCTCCTGGGAGCTTCTTGGGGCGAAAGGCCTGACTTTTCGGTTCGTGGTCCCCTGACTTTTCGGTTCGTGGTCCCCCTCTTGGGACCGTCTTGGGGCCCTCTTGGGCCGTCTTGGGCGCCTCTTGGGCCGTCTTGGGGCCCTCTCGGGCCGTTTCGGGGGCCTCTCGGGAGCCTCTTGGGCCGTCCTGGGGCGGTTTGGGGGGCCTCTTGGGCCGTCGTCGACGCCGTGGAGGCCGAAAAGTCGCGTATGCTCAAGATGCACGTTTTCCTACGGAAAATCAATGATTTTGGCCTCTTTGGGGCCCTCTTGGGACGCCCCTTGGGGCGTCTTCGAGGCCTCTTGGGCCGTCTTGGGCTCTCTTGGAGCGCTCTTGGGCTGTCTTGGAGGTATTTTGGGCCTTTTTGGGCGCCTCTGACGGTCCAAGAAGCGCCCAAGAGGCCTCCAAGACGCCCCGAGCGGCCATTCGATCACATCCCTCCCCCCCTGCCCCCTCCCCTCCCTAGAAGGCTTCGCCCAAACACAACGTCATCACTCGTACCTCGCTCTTTCCGTTACCTGGCCCGGCACAGAAAAACGGAAAGAGCGCTTCAGAAACAGAAAACCGAAATTACTCACACCACCGTTGGTACAGGGAGCCTTGGCTTTGAGAGCTTGTTACGTCACCCCTCGCTCTTGGGAGCCTTGGTGTTCACAGATTGTTGCGTTGCCGCCCGTTCCTGAGCCGTGGCTGGGCCTCGGTGTCAGGAACTTGTTACGTCACCGCTCTCTGCTGGGAGCCTTGGTCTTATCAGCTTGTTTACGTCACCGTTCGCTCTTGGAAGCCTTGGTGTGAAGAGCTTTTTGCATTGCCGATCGCTATTTATTTGGCGTTTATGGGCCTTTTTGGGAGTCCTATTGAGGCCCTTTTAGAGCCCTTTTGGAGGCCTCTTGGGAACCTCTTGGCAGCCTCTTGGGGCTTCTTGGAGGGCTCTTGGGGCCTCCTGGGGGCGTCTTGGGGCGAACAACTAAACTTTTCGGTTCGTAGTCCCCCTCTTGGGGCCGTCTTGGGGCCCTCTTGGGCAGTTTAGGGAGGCCTCTTGGGAGCCTCTTGGGCCGTCTTGGGGCGGTCTTTGGGGCCTCTTGGACCGTCCCCAACGCCGTGAAAGCCGAAAAGCCGTGTATGCTAAAAATGTATATTTTCCTATGGGAAATCAATGATTTGGGCCTCCTGGGGCCTCTTGGGGGCCTCCTGGGAGCTTCTCGGGGCGAAAAGCCTGACTTTTCGGTTCGTGGTCCCCCTCTTGGGGCCGTCTTGGGGCCCTCCTGGGCCGTCTTGGGCGCCTCTTGAGCCGTCTTGGCGCCCTCTTGGGCCGTTTTGGGGGCCTCTTGGGAGCCTCTTAGGCCGCCTTGGGGCGGTCTGAGGCGCCGCTTGGACCGTCTTCAACGCCGTGAAAGCTGAAAAGCAGTGCATGCTAAAAATGTACATTCCCCCATGGGAATGATTTTGGCCTCCTGGTGGCCTCTTGGGACGCCTCTTGGGGGCCTCTTGGGGCTTCTTGGGGGGCTCCTGGGGCCTCCCGGGAGCGTCTTGGGGCGAAAAGCTAGACTTTTCGGTTCGTGGTCCCCCTCTTGGGGCCGTCTTGGCCCGTCTTGGGGCCCTCTTGGGCCGTTTTGTGTGCCTCTTGGGAACCTCTTTGGCCGTCTTGGGGCGGTCTTGGGGGCCTCTTGGGCCGTCGTCAACGCCGTGAAAGCTGAAAAACCGTGTATGCTAAAAATGTACTTTTTCCCATGGGAAATTAATCATTTTGGCCTCCTGGGGCCTCTTGGGGGCATCTTGGGGGCCTCCTGGGAGCTTCTTGGGGCGAAAGGCCTGACTTTTCAGTTCGTGGTCCCCCTCTTGGGGCCGTCTTGGGGCCCTCTTGGGCCGTCTTGGGCGCCTCTTGGGCCGCCTTGGGGCCCTCTCGGGCCGTTTTGGGATCCTCTCGGGCCGTCGTCGACGCCATGAAAGCCGAAAAGTCGCGTATGCTAAAAATTCACGTTTCCCTAGGGAAAACCGATGATTTGGGCCTCTTGGGGCTCTCTTGGGACGCCTCTTGGGCGCCTCTCGGGGCGTCTCGGAAGCCTCTTGAGCCGTCTTTGGGCCGTCTTGGGCATGTTGGACCGTCTTGGAGCCGTCTTGGACCCTTCTTGGACCGTCTTCAGCGCCCAAGACGGCCCAAGAAGCGCCCAAGAGGCCTCCAAGACGCCCCGAGCGGCCATTAGATCACATCCCCCCGCTCCTCCCCCCTCCGGACCCCTCCCTAGAGGGCTTCGCCCAAACACAACGTCATCACTCGTACCTCGCTCTTTCTGTTACTTGGAAGTCCGCGCCCCGCCCCTCCCCTGGAACCCCTCCCTAGAGGGCTTCGCCCCACAAAGACGTCATCACTCGACCTCGCTCTTTCCGTTACCTGGGCCGGCACGGGAAAGGAAAGAGCGCTGCAGGAACTTGCCCGAGATGGCTCCTTTTGGCCGTTGTCGGCCCCTTCGGGGAGCCTCTGGGGCCGTCTTGAGACGATCGTTGGGGCCTCTTGGGCCGTCTTGAGCCCTTCTGGACCTGAAAAGGAAAGAACCCTAACAACCTGCAACAACCGAAGGGCAATTCATGTTTTTGGCCTTCTGAGGTCCTCTCGGGGGCCCTCTGGAGGGCCGTCGTGGGCCCCTCTTCGGCCGTCTTGGGGCCAGCCCAGTCCCCACATCCAAGCAGCCCAGTCCCCACATCCCTCTTCGGGCCCTCTTGGGATTCTGCTTGTTCGCTGCCCCGTGACTGGGGGATGGAGTCGGGAAGGAACTGCTTTGCCTCCAAGTTCAAGGCGGCGTCTCCTGTGTCTGGCAGCATATGCCTCCTGCGGGGTGCATCGTGGAGCTGCAGGCCGGCCTGGCCAGGTCCGTGGTGACCCAGGAACGGTCGCCAGGAGCACTGGCCAGGTGCACCCCCCCCGGAGGGAAGCGGATTGCAGCAGGCACGGAAAAAGGTGTAACACATGCGCAGGGGGCGGGAACGCTAGACCCCGACCCTACGAACAGGGCGCCTGCGCTCGAGCCGAATCCAGCAAAACGCCCTAGGAGCAGGGAGGACGAGCCGAGCCCCACGACCCCGCAGAAGCCCCTGTCCCGAGCGCGCAGCCCCCTGAGAAAGGACGCCGCCTCTTGCAGCCCTCTGGGGGCTCTGTTGGGGCCGTCATGGCGCCTGCCTGGGCCGCTTGGGGGCCCTCTTGGGCCATCCTGGGGCCCTCTTGCCGACGAGGGGGCCCGCTTCACAAGAGAAAGCACGAGGGACGCTGGCCATTGGACGTTTCGCCCGCGCCTCGCCCCTCCCCTGGAATCCTTCCCTAGAGGGCTTCGCCCCACAAGCACGTCCTCACTCGTACCTACCTCGCTCTTTCCATCACCTGGGCCGGCACGGGAACAGAAAGAACGCTGCAAGCGCTTGCCCGAGATGGCTCATGGCACCCTTCGCTCCTTGGAGCCTGCGCGGCCTGGGATAAAGTGTCCGAAACCCGACGAGCTTTCCCGTGCGTCTCTCGAAATGTTGTGCAACACAATGGTTTGTTGGCATGTTCCTGAAGGCGCCGTCCTGGGAAACAAATCGGCGCTGTGGCTGGAGCCCCATCGATGTGTACGTATGCAATGTTACATCGGTGTTGCAGGGATTTGCAAGGACACACGGGGATAACGCTGGGTTTTCCAAGCAAGTCAAAACTACAATGAGCTTTGGTGTTAAGAGCTTGTTCCTTCACCGCTCTCTGTTGTGAGCCCTGGTGTTCAGAGACTTTTAGGTTGCCACTCGCTCTTCGGAGCCTTGCTATTTAGAGCTTCTTACGTCACCACGCTCTGGGGAGCCGTGGTGTTCAGAGCTTGCTCTGTCACCGCTCGCTATTGGGAGCCATGATGTTACTTGGCGTCTGTGGGGCTTCTTGAGGGTCTTTTCGGGGCCCTGAGGGGGCCCTTTTAGTCCGTCTTGGGGCTTTTGGGGGCCGTCTTGGGGCTCTCTTGGGGGCCTCTGGGAGCCTTCTTGGGAGCCTCTTTACGCCCTGGCAAACTCCTGCACAAATTCGCAAAGCCCGGCATCATCCGACATCTGAGACCCCCACCGGGCCTGGTGGCCGTGCAAGGACGAGGCGATACAGGAACGCCACCCCCGACGGCCGCCGCGATTGACGAAGCGCACTCCATGCTACGCATTCGAACATTGGCCCCTTGTTGCCCATCGGCTGTGGGCCATCTTCGGCGGTCTTCTGAGAGGTCTTCGGTGGTCTTCGGCAAGAAAGCTGGAAGGCTGCGCTCAACAACGGATCCATGATCGAACGCCCAATCCCTGCGGAAATTCGCAAGACCCGGTGCTCCCGCTCGAGCTCCCTGGCGTTCTTAAGCTTCTCGACGCCGCCCTGCTCCGTGGCCGTCGTGGCGAGTCTGGCAGCGACACCTGCACCGGCCCCCTGAGGTCTGACCTGGCAGAGGCATCGAGATGGTTGGGCGGGGTGCCCTGCCACCCTGCTGCAGCCATGCAGCCCCACACAACAGAAGGATGAAGGAGTATGAGGAAGGAAGGATGAGGAAGGAGGGCGAAGACGAGGACGAGCAGGAGGAACCCCATGGCCCCCCGTGTGATCGCGCTGGAAATTGATCCCCCTCCTGGTCACACCCGTTCACTGCCAGCACCCTCCCTTTGTGCCCTGATACTGTCTTCCGGCTGGGACCAATTCTCTTGCGTTACCCATCGTTTCGTGATCTTCGGCCCTCCTCCCCACCTGATCCCCACGAAAAAACTGCATCTTCTTCTTCTTCCTCCTCCTCCTCCTGCTCCTCCTCTCCCCCTCCTCCGCCCCCCACCATCAATTAGCGAACGAATGCAGATGCATCCTTGTAGCCCTGTGGGCATAGGTGCTCCACCATCGCCTCCCCAGCAAGCCGAGGTGCAGCAGAATGCTAAAGTGGTTCTTGTGAGTCTTCTGAGGCCCCCTTCCCCCCACGCACCACATCCCCTCGCGTGCATTGCCCTCCCCCCCCTCCCAGAGGTTCCCAGACGCCCCGACGCATCCTTCGCGCTCCCTATCGGGCCTCCATGGTGCCCAGGATGGCTTCCAAGACGGCCCAGGCGGGCCCCCAATGCCGCCAGGGTGGCCCAAGATGCCAGGAGGGTCCGAATAATATTAAGGAGCGGTGTCCGTAAAGTCAAAGTGTTGGACTGTTAGCCAGCGTGGCCCCCAAACAGAGTGTTCCTACATCGCCGTTGCAAACATATGATGTGGCCTGATGGGAAAACCAACATAATTGATGATACTAAGGTTTTGGCCACGTTATGGCCTTTTGGGGAAGGGACCCTGATGCACTACAGGTCCTGCTTTGATCGATCTCATGTAAGATGGCCCACGAGGCTCCCAGGGATGCGCCAAGACTGCCCCGAAAGGTGCCCATGAGGCCCCAAGAAACACCCAAGAGACCCCCAAGTTGCCCCCAAGAGGCTCCCAAGAGACCATCAAGAGGCCCCAAGAAGCTCCCAAGAGGCACCCACGACGCCGCAAGAGGCCATCGGGGCTGCGAAAAGACCCCTACGACACCCCAACTGGACTCCAAGAAGCTCGCGGAAGAAATCCGAAGAGAGTCCGAGAGGCATCCAAGAAGTTTCTGGCATTTCTGCTCGCCCCCCTGCCTCCTCCTCCTCCTCCTCCTCCTCCTCTTCCTCCTCCTCTTCCTCCAATTCCTCCTCTCCCTGGGGCTTACGCTGCTCCTCAGTGGGGGGCCCCAGAAGGACCCGCTGTCCTATGTCACTGTGGCGGCGGTCAAGACTTTTGTTTCTGCCTGGTGGAATAAGTCTGTCTCGAAGGCTGTGTTGGCCTCTGCGTTTCAGGATGCCGTGCGAGTGTCGGCCAAGGTGAAACCTTGGAGTGCCGCCAGCCAGCCAGTGGCGGCGTTGGTGCTCCCTTTGGCAAGGATTAGATGGCGTCTCGATTTTGAAAACGAATCGCTGATTGATTGTCTTGGGAGGTCTTGGGACCTGTCGACCTTCCCGCCATCCTTTTTCGAGTTGCGCGTTCGTGAAGCTGTCGCCGATGCCATCGTGGCTGACGAGCAGGCACGTCAGTCCCACTTCGGAAGCGAGTGGGTTGGACCGATGTGCCTCAGGCCAGCCCTGGACTTGTTGTCGTGCGATTCGGCTTCGTGGACGGCTCACTGCCGCAACTGCCTGAGAGGCCTTGTGGCCAACAGGTACTGGTGCCAGCAGCGCTTCGCAGAGCGCTGCCAGGACATCTCGCATGTGTGTCTTTTGTGCAGCGAGATCCCCGGGACGCTGTTTCATCAACGATTCAAGTGCCCTGCGCACGCCGCGTGGCGTAGGGACTGCCTGGGCCCTGACCTGGGGGCTGCTGCAGTCGTCGTTTCAACTTTAGCCCCGCGGGCCCAGGAACTTTTTGCTCGCGGAATACTGCCTGACCCGACGTGCTGGTTCAGAACCCCGCCCGGCCTCCCAGAGGACACCGTGTATAGGTTCAATTGGCCTGCGGGGGGGCTGATTTTGGAGGCGGGGTCCCACGTGTTCACTGACGGCTCAGCTTTCGAGCCCCTACTGCCCCAGATTCGGGCTTCGGGATGGGCGGTGGTTGTGACGGACGGGTGGGGGAAGGTCTTTCGTGCGATCTGGGGGCGGGTGCCCCGCAGCGTTGCCCCAGACCAGGTTGCTCGTGATGGCGAGGATTTCGCCGTTGTCTCACTCGTCCGCCACGCTCTGGTGTCGCCTGGAGTCAACCTTCACATCGATTGTTGTGGTACGGCCGATCTGGCCCGCGATCCGTCCTCTGCAGTGTGCCCAGATAATGCTCGGTCGCACCT
This sequence comes from Prorocentrum cordatum, assembly GCA_963575745.1. Taxonomy (NCBI): domain Eukaryota; class Dinophyceae; order Prorocentrales; family Prorocentraceae; genus Prorocentrum; species Prorocentrum cordatum. Next base: position 6,860 of record CAUYUJ010019991.1, read on the forward strand.
GTGGCAGCATGTGCACGATAAGCTGGACGGAGTCCTGGTTCATAAGGTGTCTGCTCATTGTTCGGAGCGCGAGGTGCTGGAAGGAAAACTGAGCCGCCTCCAGCTGCTAGGCAACCGTGCCGCGGACTCGTGTGCGAAAAACGGTGCTGAGCTAGGTAGGCTCGCCCCCGAGGACCTCCTTGTGGTTGAGGGTTGCCATGAGATGGCCCGCCTTGTTTCCAGATTCGCTGCCGAGCAGGAGGCTCGGATCGGAAATTCGAAGGTGGTTGACCACGTGAGCCTAGATTGGCTCAAGCATGTGGACCTCGACCTTGATCCTGCTCTCCCTCCACTTCCTCCTTGTGGCGGGGACGGGCGGGGCAGTGCGGGCGGGACTGGGGAGGATCATGAAGCGGCCCCTCTTGGGCCCCGGCAGGCGGCGACCCAGTCGGAGACCGCCCCTGCTGCCGCTGTCTTGTGGCCGGAGCTGGCCCCTTGGCCCGCCCGGAACCATTCGGTTCTGGAGGCCGCAGTCTTCGACTCGAATGGGTCGGCCGCTGGCTCGATCGCCCTGTGCTCTTCGTGCGGGGCCGTGTGCCAGATAGGAGGCCACTGAGGTAGGTCTGCTCTCGCGTCGGATTGCCTGCACGCGTGCTCCACAGGTCATGACAGGCAATTGACTTGGATTTTGCGCGGGGACCATCCGTCTCGCAAAGGCTTCCGTGTCGACAGGCCGACTGTGATTTCGGAGGCATCGAGGGCCTGGCTGGCACCCAAGATGGGGCTGGAGCAGCAGCCCGCCCTTGCACGGCCGCCTGCCGAGCGCTTGGCGCCGACGGCTCCTACTGGGATGGGGGTGGACTTGGCGAGGGGATTGGCGTTGTTCGGCTTCCCGGATCGGGCTACGGCCGAGGCCCTCGGTGCCCGTGCTGTGGAGCACAGGAACCGTGCGGCTCGAGCCGAACTCGAAGTGGATTCGTTTGAGTTTTAACCCCGACCTGTGGGGCGTCCTTGGCCCCAGGTGGCGACCTCTTTGAGGCCGATGTGCCGCCGCTGTCTTGATGCATGTTGGAATGCGATCGCTTCCCCAGCGGGTGCCGGACTCGTCCTCCACCTCCTCGTCCTCCTCCTTCTCCTCCTCCTCCTCCTCCTGTTCCTGCTCCTGCTGCTCCTGGTGCTCCTGCTGCTCCTGCTGCTCCTGCTGCTCCTGCTCCTCCTCCTCCTCCTGCTCCTCCTCTTCCTCCTCCTCCTCCTCCTCCTCCTCCTCCTCCTCCTCCTCATCCACATCCCACATCCCCACCTCATCTTCCACATCCGCCTCTTCCTCCTCCTCCTCCTCCTCCTCCTCTTCCTCCTCCTCCTCCTCCTCCTCCTCCTCGTCCTCGTCTCCTCCTCCTCCTCCTCCTGCTCCTCCTCCTCCTCTCCTCCTCCTCCTGATCCTCCTGATCCTCCTCCTCCGCTCCTGCTGCTCCTGCTGCTCCTGCAACTGTTCCTGTTCCTGCTCCTCCTCCACCTCCTCCTCCTCGTCCTCGTCCTCCTCCTCCTCCTCCTCCTCCTCCTCCTCCTCCTCCTCCTCCTCCTCCTCCTCCTCTTGCTCCTCCTCCCCCTCCTCATCTTCCACATCCACCTCCTCATCGTCCACATCCGCCTCCTCCTCCTCCTCCTCCTCCTCCTGCTCTTCTTCTTATTATTAGTATGATTATTCTTAGTTTTCTTCTTATTATTCTTATTGTTCTTCTTCTTCTAATTATTAATATTCTTCTTCTTATTATTATTCTTCTTCTTCGTCTTCTTATTATTCTTCTTATTCTTCTTATTATTATTCTTATTATTCTTATTATTCGTCGTATTATTATTATTCTTCTTCTTATTATTATTATTAGTATTATTACTAATAATATTATTATTATCATAATTATTATCATAAGTATTACTATTATTATTATTAGTATTATTATTATTGTTATTATTAGTATTATCATTATTGGTATTATTATTAGTAGTATTATTAGTAATATTAGTATTATTAGTATTCGTAGTATTGTTATTCTTATTGGTATTGTTAGTGTTATTGTTATTGTTATTGTTATTGTTATGGTTATTGTTGTTATTATTGTTATTTTTGTTATTGTTAGTGTTATTGTTGTTATTATTATTGACATTAGTAGTATTATCATTATTATTATAATTATAATACTAATAATAATAGTACTAATTATTATTAGTATTATTTTTATTGGCATTAGTAGTATTATTCGTAGTATTAGTATTATTCGTCTTATTATTATTATTATTATTATTATTATTAGTATTATTCTTATTATTATTAGTAATATTTGTTTTCTTGTTCCTCCTCCTCCTCCTCCTGCTGCTCCTACTGCTCCTGCTGCTCCTGCTGCTCCTGCTGCTCCTGCTGCTCGTGCTGCTCGTGCTGCTCGTGCTGCTCGTGCTCCTCGTGCTCGTCGTGCTCCTGCTGATCGTGCTCCTCGTGCTCCTCGTGCTCCTCGTGTTCCTCCTCCTCCTCCTCCTCCTCGTCCTCCTCCTCCTCCTCCTCCTCCTCCTCCTCCTCTCCTCCTCCTCCTCCTCCTCCTCCTCCTCCTCCTCCTCCTCCTCCTCCTCCTCTTTTTCGTCGCTCCTGCTCCTCAAAGTCGATTGAGCTGCCTACGCAGCCCTTTACTCCACTGCGTGTTCGTCCACACCCCTCATCCGTACAATTCCCCCCCGGCATCGTTTCTGGATGGGCTGGTGGGGTCGCGCGAAGCGTCTAGCATACAATCTCACGCTAGCGGCAACTGTGTGTATGGGAGGCACGTCGCCCTGGGTGGTCAGGGCGCCTCTGGAAAGAAAAAAGCTTAATGGCCTCCTCCTCCGCTTCCGCCTCCGCCTCCGCCTCCTCCTCCTTCCCCTCTTCCTTCTCCTCCCCCCCCAATTGTCCCTGGGAGCGCCAAAGCGTTTCACCAGGACGCCGCACGCATGTACCCCAAAGGCGATGCTGCGGAGGCCACGGTTCCAGCCACGGTGAGCGCCAAAACCCGGCCTCTGGGCGTCCCGAAGTAGGCTTTGCGGCCCCCTTCTCCAGCGTTCGTCTGTTCTGGGGTGCGTTTGGCCTCCTCCTCCTCCTCCTCCTCCGCCTCCTCCTCCTCCTCCTGCTCCTCCTCCTCCTCCATCCTCCTCCTCCTCCTCCTCCTCCTCCTCCTCCTCCTCCTCCTCCTCCTCCTTCCTCCTCCTCCTCCTCCTCCTCCTCCTCCTCCTGGCATCGAAAGGGCTCGCGCTGTACCCCCCCACTACCCTGAGCACTTCCAGCGACGCAGCGATGACGTGGAGCACGAGCACCACGGCAGCCTAGCCCCCGGCCGGCTAGCCGCCCAGCTCCTCGGCCAGCGCGGCGCCGGCGGCGCGCGCGCGCTCCTGGCCGAGTGCGCTGCGCAGCTGGCGCGCTGTCGCGGCGCGCAGCGCCACGCTGAGCTCGGCGCCCCACCGCTGGGTCAACGCCCCCGCCACAGCTTCGGCGGCGGCGTCGTCGCCGAGCAGCTGCGCGCGGTCGCGCGCCAGCTGCCGCAGGTGCTTCAGGGCCGCCGCGCCGTGCCTGCCCCGTCTCCAACGCCAAGGGGAGGACAGGCCACGTGGAGCGGCCCTCCGGGCACCGCCGGCGCGCGTCGCCCTCGGCGTCCCGGTTGACCCAGCCGTCCTGCGCTGCCGCCGCGGCAAGAGCGCGCGCCTCGCTGGGCACCCCGGGCCCCGTGCCGCGCGGTGGCGTCGGCGAAGAGCCGAGAACACCCGGGCCGCTGGACCTCCAGGTCGAGGATGTCCTCCTCTCGCCGTGCTGTGAGAGCGGCTCCGCAGGTCCCGCAGGGCCCTGCCGGCGGAGCAGAGGCCCGGCCGCGGGCGTCGCAGCCGGGCGCCGAGCAGCGCCAGTGCCACCTCTCCCAGGCAGGGGCGTGCACTTCCCTCTCGGCGCGGAAGCCGCATTCGACGTGGATGCGTTTCCACGCGTCTTCGAGGGCGCGGCTGCGAGCCTCCGTGCCCCCCCCCGCAAGCGTAGCGGTAGGCGTGCTGCGCCCTGCCGCAGAGGGGCTCGTCGCAGAGCTGCCCAGCGCGCAGTCCAGTGCGGATCCGGTTTCGGCAGCGGCTCCCAGGCGGCGCGCAGTCTTGGCCGAGGAGCGCTCTCGCTGTGGCGCAGCACTCCTCGTCGCTCAGGCGTTGTCGGTGGCGACCAGCGGCCAGTTGCCAGCCCGCGGCGCGCGGCCCGCCGCGGGGGCGGAGCAGCGCCCGTTCCTCCTGGGGGCCCAAGTCGCTCAGTAAGGCTTCGTAGTTATTTTGGTCAAGCCTTCGCGGGAACGTCTTCTGGGCATTCTCCAGGGGTTCGCGGGCGAGCTCCCGCCTGGGCGGCAGCGGCCGCGCGCGGTCGGCGCCCGCGGCCCGCGCGGCAGGCAGCGCCGCCAGGGCGCCCCGGCAAGCGGCGGCGAGCGGCAGGTTGGAAGCCTCCAGGCCTAGCAGCGCCTGCAAGCCCGCGCAGCCCCGCGCGGCGGCGAGGCTCTGCGCCCGCGACCCCGCCCAGGCAGCGTCGGCGCGCTGGGCCTGGCCCCGGAGGCCGCGGCCGCCGAGTCGCAGCGGTAGCTGGCATTGTTTGCGCTGCGCGGCCGCGAGCGGGCCCAAGCGGCCCGGGTCTCGGTAGGCCGTCGGCGCCGCCCGGTCGAACGCGGCAGCGGCGGCTCGCGCGCGCGCCGGCGGGCTCGCGCAGAGCGAGCGCGTGGGCATGCCGCCCCCGCAGTGTCGGGGCAGGAGGGCGGCCGCCTGCGTCGCTGGCCAGCGCGGGGAGGCTTGCGTCGGCAGCAGCGCCGGCTTGCCCAGAAACGCCGCGGCCCGGCTCGCCATTTCCGCGCAGCGGTCGGCCGCGACGGCCGCGGTGCCCATTTCTACCTGACGCTCGTCGCTCGCGGCTGGCAAGTGGCCTGGGGGGCGGCTGGCCGAGCGGGGCGCCGACCAAGGTCAGGCTGGCTGCGCGCCACTGGGCCTCGAGGCCAGTCGGGCAGGGCGCGCGCGCGGGCCACGCTTGCGTCTCGTGCACCTGAAGCTTCAGCCCGTGGGCCTCGAGCGCCTCGCCCGCCGTCTGGAGCACATCGGCGGCGAGCCCGGCGGGCGCGAGCGCGGCGATGTCGTCGAGGCAAGCCAGAACCTGGACGTCGTCAGCGCGAAGCCCCCGCGCCGTCGCAGCCGCGCGCAGCGTGTCCTCCAGTGTCATTAAGCCTGGACTCAGGCCGCAGGCGAACAAGAGCGGCGCAGGCGGGCCCCCCTGGTCGACCCCGTCCGCCGAGCGCAGAGCGTGGCGAGTCCCGCTCCTGTCCCAAACAAAATACTGAGAGTCGCGCTGGCTGAGCAGCCGGGCGAAGGGGAGGAGCTCTGGCGCCGCCCTTTTCGTTGGCAACGAGGCAGTCGGCGCGGCGCGCAGGGCAGATAGCGTTCTTGGCATCGAGGGCCACAAGGGCGACGTCTGGGTTCGCCTCCGTGAGCGCCCTGGCTGCGCGGGCGAGGAGCCCGGCGCCCGCCTTTGTGCCAATCGCAAACTGCTGCCTTCCCAGAGCCTCCGCGAGGTCGCTTTTGCGGGTGGCCAGAAGTGCTCGCCCCACCAGCTGGCGGAGGATGTTCGGCGCGGCGACAGGGCGGACTCCGCCCCCAAGATTTCGCAGCGGGGCCAGCCGGAAAATAGCGAAGGCGTCGGCGGCGCTGTCCGGCGCGTCGCCAGTGGCCAGGCGGTCGCAGATGCCGTAGAGAGCGCCGAGAGCAGCTGGGCCGGGGGGCAAGATGCGCCTGTGCATGCTCGAAGCGGCCGCCGCCCACGGCCGCGCCGCTGCCCCGGGGGGCGCAGCGGAGCGTCTGCTTCAAGAGCCCGAGCGAGCGGGGCGAGGCCGCCGCAGGCCCCGCGCGCGGCGCGCGGGCAGGGGGCGGGTCGCCGCGCGGGCGGAGAAGCTCTTGCAGCTCGAAGGCTGTTTCCCGCGCCAGGGGGGCGAGCCCGGCGAGCAGCGCAGCGGCCCGCGGGCATTCCTCTGCCAGCGCTTTCCGGACCACCGCGTCCGCGAGGTGGTTTTCGTCGGCTGCGGCCCCCCTGCCTGCCTCCCGCCGCGCGCGCGCGCCAAGCCCCGGGCGCTCCCGCGGGCGTCGCCGAGCAGCTCTTCCCGAGCCCCGCGCAACGGAAGGGGGCATCTCTGGCGCAGCAAGTGGACTCTCTCGCTGGGCTCGCTGCCTGGTTGGCGCCGCCGGCCTGCGTCGCGGCGGACTGGGGGCGGAAAGACTAGCCTGGGAGGAGCTTCCAAGCCCGCTCCTCTTCGGGGCTGCCTCCCGGCGCTCGCAGCACAGCGTTGCAGAGTTCCTCCGCTGCTTGAGCCGCAGCTGCCCGCGCCCCGCTGGGGACGTAGCGGAGGGTCGGGCAGTCTTCGGCGAGCTCCCCCGTCAAGTCCAGCGAGTCCAGGCCCAGCCAGCAAGCGGCCGCCAAGTCCCGCAGTGGCCTCTCTGGCGCGAGCGGGTGCCCCGCGGCGGCGGCGGCGGGCGGCGCGGCGGCCGCCCTGTCGCTGGCGCCCTGCCCCGCGCCAGCAGCAGGCGCCGCCCCATCAAGGGGCGGCGGCGGCTGCGGCCGTGTCGGCGAACGGTGCATAGGCGCGATTCCGACTGTCAGGGCGAAACAAGTAGGTTGAGTGGTGTTCCCAAAACTGGTGTTCTGGCGCGGTTCATTTTTGCCGAAACGTAACATTACTGGTAATTCGCGGCGTTGAAATCCCAGGAATTGCGTTCTGGGACAGTTCCGGATGTTCAAAAGGTTGTCTTCCACCCGTTCACCCCCCTCCTTGAAAATGAATCCTTGCAGGGGCTACTGAAGAAGGAACTCAGGAGATATACTGCAGTATCGCTGATGGGAGTTGGGTTTGCACTGGCCCCCTGCCTCCTCCTCCTCCTCCTCCTCCTCCTCCTCCTCCTCCTCATCGCCATCGCCATCGTTGTCAACGTCGCCATCGTTGTCAACGTCGCCATCGCGACAATCACCAGTGCCGTCAACGCCGCCACCGCCATCGCCATCGCGCTCACCATCGCCATGAACCTCCACATCCAGTTGTCCACCCAAGCCAGATATCGATTTTGCGTTCGCAAGCGAGAGCGCGCGATCGCGGACCGGCACAGGCCAGCAGCGGAGGAGGGGGGGGAGCAGGAAGGAGGACACCACCACCGACCAGGAGCGAAGTGGAGGAAGGGAAGGGATGGCGAGAGAGAAGGCGATGGTGCAGAGACAACGTGAGCTCCTGACCAGGCGGACATATCTGACGGCTGTCATTTTGTTTCTGGATAGTTCGAAGACGACCATCCAGCGCCCCACCCGAGCCGGAAATCGATTCTGCGTATGCAAACCAAGCCAGAGCACGCGATGTCGGACCGGCATACGCCGATGATGGGCCGACAACGGAGGAGGGGAGGGAGCAGGAAACAGGACACCACTACCGACCAGGAGCGGAGGGAGAGGGACAGACCCAAGTCCCAGGAAGGCTTCCGGCCGCAGGCGGCAAAACTGCAATTGCCAAAATGACCCAAAATCACGATCAACTGCTGGAAGCGAACTGAGTGGAGGCTCTGAGCGCATCTCATTATAGCGGAGGCAAAAGTCGGAGCCACTCGCCGGAAGTTGCTCTTAGCAGATGGGGTCGAACATGTGCCGGAGTCTCTGTCGCGGCAAGTGAGCGCCGCGAGATGTTTGTGCAAGTGCGCGCAGAGCCCACCCTGGGCACGCAGCTGAGATAGCCGAGCCTTGCAACCGTCAGCTCACGCTCGGAGCCGGGCCCGTTTCCTCCGCCGGGCCCCAAATCCATGCAAATCAAAGATCAGGCCCTGGGGCGAGGGGAAGGAGGCGAATCAGGGGAGAGGGGGAGCGGACCAAAGGAAAGAGGTGGCAATCTTCTCCAGGCAAGCGGTGGCCCCCTGGCGCACGCAGGCCCACATGATTCCCATAGGAAAGAGGAGCTGGCCATTGCCTCGCCTCGACAGAAGGCTTCGATGCGGCGGCCTTCCAAGCCAGGGGGGCCTCAAATCGCATCGGGAGCTTGAAGCCAGCACCAACTACTGCCTGGGGGTCCATGTCGGGCCTGCGACCAACTGTTGCAGGGCGCGCCAATCCAGATGACCTATAGTGACTCCTGTGGAGACCCAGCCAAGGAGGGCACGTCGAACGACGGGGCGGTCCAAATCGAACCGCGGACGAAGAACGACATCGGCGGCGAACGCCCCGCGCCCGAGATTTCCCGCCCCGCGGCTGACCCCCGTCGGAGCCAGCGAAGAGCCCGAGAAAAACTTGTTCGCGATTGCGACTGGCGGCGGCCACCGCAGTTTGCAGCTCGAGACGGCGAGTGCAGCCGACCCACTACAAGGCGGTTGATCACTGCGCAGTGCCTTACGGGGGCCCGCGGGTCGCGCCGCGCTGCGGGCGGCGGCGGGGGCGCGGCCGCGCGGGCGAAGGCCGCGGCGGGCCTCGCCGAGGCGCGGGCCCAGAACTTCGCCACGTGCGGGAGCGCCTCCATCATCTCTGAAACCACGTGAGTCTGCGCGGCGTAGCGCCGCAGCGTTGGGCCCGAGGCCCAGGCGTCTCCGCGTCGAAACCCGCGCGCCGCGACCCCCCGCTCTTCCAGCTGGAGCTCCGGCGCGGCATCTGCAAATCGGATTGGCTTGTCTGTCGCCTCTCGGGAACGCCCAGCCGCTATCCGTCGGGGCTCGGGCGCGGGCCCCCCCGGCCTGGGGGCGGGGGCGCTGGGCGGGCGCCGAGTCGAGGGGCTCCACGTCGTCCCAAGTGTTCGACTTGCTCGATGGCGCCTGCGCCCGCGCGCGAGTCGCGCGGGGCTCGGTCCTCGGGCAGGGAACGGCGGGGCGGCTGGCAGCGCGCCCCCGTTGGCAGGAGCAGCCGCGGCGCCGGCGGCGGCGACCTCGACGCCTGGCTTGCCGGCGCCCCCCGCGAAGAGGCGGCCTCGCGAGTGGTGGCCCGGCGGGGGGGCGCGCTCTGGGGGGGCCGACGGACAGTGGCCGGGCCCCGCTAGCCAAAAACAAAGCGCAGATCTCCCGGGGAACGTCGCCAATCTGCAAGACCCACCTGAAGGCCCTCGGCCTTACTAATGGTTAGCAGCACATGTAAGTAGGTTATAAGTAAGTTGCAACTAGGTTGCAAGTAAGTTATAACCATTAGTAATGTTACTAAGTCGGCTAACTCGGGCGGTGCATTTGGAGGTAGATAGCTTGAGTTAGCGAAGTTGCTAACTTCGCTAACTTTTACATGCTTACGTGAAAACAGAGCTGCTGCATCGGGTTTTCCTTGGATGTTGCCTCCAGAAACGCATGCATGTGTTTGGATTTTCGGGATCACGCATATCGGAAATCATGATCCAGACTTGCGTGCGAACGCATTCAGAATATTGTATCGAGCGTTACAAGAATGTTGTGCATTGCAAATGCAACATATCATTTCGAATTCGCAACCCTCTGTTGCACATGTTTTTGAATGTCACTAGAGTTTGGGCTCCAGCCCTTTGGGCGAGGATTGCTGCTGGCGCTTGTGGCGTCCTCCTGCACGCGGCGTGATGAACGCCTCCCGTGAACAGCAGATCGCGGAGGTCCGCCCCAAGATGATGGCCATCAAGGACATGTACTTGCATCCTGATGCAGCGGTGGTCTCATTACTTGAAGACGTATGCAGCATTGCAAGAGGCATAGACTGCCTGAGGGTAGAAAAAATACACTCGAAGTATATGATGGTGTGCACAGAGAATCGTTACGGAGATGGAATCATTCCGAGCGAGGTTATGGATTTGATTTCCAAGATCTTCAAAAATGGATTCAAGAACTCAGCCCTCCAGAATCCAGCTTGCATGGAACTTCCACCAGTGGGCACGCCTGAGTACAATGCAATCAAGAACTTCAATTTCAAAATAATGGAGGACTCAGCGGGCCAGCTGCCGCAGTATGATTGCGATGCAAAGTTCGCATCCTATACGTGCGGCCACACATCCATGGGTTTGCGTTGCATCAACGCAGGGGTTCCAGTACCCACGGTCATGCCAGAGCGTTTCGACAGAATCTCGCACCAAGGGAAATTGTCACTGACGAGGTTACGGGAGGTTCAACCAGACTACGCTAAGGCGTGTGACGAAGGAATTGAGTGGAAGGTCTTTCGGTACGAGTTCGTGAAGGAGTTCCCGTGGATTAGTAATCTTGCTCAGGAGGCTGGCAATGCAGGCCAACAAATTGCCAGATGCGAATCTCGCATGAGTCTCATGTACAAGATCGCAGCAATTGCCAACCGACACCACACGGGTGGCACCATGATCGATTGGGATAGTGTGATCCGCGAGGCGACTCGCGCAGGCTCTCTCTTTCCTGGGGAGATCGATGGCTTAGTAAAATATGTGAAGGAGTTGTCTGGCGGCCTCGGCAACCCGATCTTTCTGAACGAGCTTCGCGACTTCTCGCGGCAGCTGACCTCCCAGTGCGTGGTCACGGGTTCAATGGCGAAGTCTCTCGCCGAGGTGCAGATCAAGCATGAGGGGGCCGCTGCGACATTCAAGCTCGCATGCATGAAGGCGATGACATGTGCGACGGGTAAGTTCGCGAGGGATGGCCATCATATGCTTTTGAAGCCAGGCGACGTGACCGCCTTGTCGAGCGATAAGAAGTCTACGATTGTAATGGTGGCCGATGAATTTCTTCAGAAAGTGCGACAGATCGCATGCGGTGAGGGCATCACGGCAGACACGGTCGCCTACGGCACCATCGTGGGATTGACTGACGTTCGCGTAGTTCATTTCGTGTTCAACAAGCCCGATGAGCGCTTAGGCACTTGCAAGACGCTGAATGACATCGGGGTCAGCTTCACCACTGCGTTGGCAACGCACGTTGGCAAAGCAGTTGCTAGCCCATGGAAGCAGATCGGTCGCGAGGGCGCATCCAAAGCCGTGACAGGGCAGGCGCGTAGCTCAGATGTGAAAGAGTACACCGCTTCGGGCAAGTGGTCGAACCAAGTGGACAAGCTCAGTGACAAGGGGCTTGAGGTTGGCGCCAAAGTCGCCTTGGCGAGCGACACCTTGGGTGAGAACATTTACGAGCTGATCTCCATCGACGCTGCGACTGGCGTGAAGTTGAAGCTTCAGGCCACGGGCAGTGCGACATGCCACCCCATCGACGACTTCTTACGTGGCAAGTTCGTCGTGTCCACGATTATGAAGGACAGTCTTGCTACCTCGTCGCAATGCATGAGGAATGCATATACACCCCCACACCTTTGAATTCTCGTTCGTCGTTCCCTCATCTCATTTGGCCCTGCGTCGTCATGTCTCACCTTTTTTTTCCCGCTGCTCCCCCATAGAGGAAACGATCGACAAGTTCGCTGGTCATGGCCCCCTCAAGTCTGTCGATTACCAGTGGGGTATCGAGGAGGCCAAAATCAGGCTGGCCTTGGATGATGTATACAGCCAGAACGGCAACTGTCTCAAGTACTTGAGTGGCGTGATTACGCCTGTTAAGCTTCGTGCTCTCACCGTAACGCGTTCGTTTGAGGCTGAAGGGCTGGTGCTTGTCCCACTCTCTTCGGTAATCTACTTGAAGAAGCAGACTGATATAGTTCAGTGTGGGCATGTGTTCATGAAGACATACAAGGACCCCAAGGGGTTGACGTTCAATATCGTGTTGGCCCCCAGTGGTGGCATCAAGATGCCTAAGGCTGAGACGAACACTGGCGTTGGAGGGCTGAAGCAGGCACCGTCTTCGCTCGTCATCCCCTTCTGGCTCGTGCGGGATTCAGGTGAGCACGGCACCCCCAACATGAAGCTCAAGACCGTCAAGTCTACAGCTGTCCCATCAGTGCATGTACCAATTTTGACAAACAAGTGCGCCATCAACAAGGGCGTTGTCCTTAGCGCCCAGCTGGCATCGCTCATGCCCAAGCGCAAGGTAGACGATGTGCCTGCTGCGCCCGCGGCTAAGAAGGCCAGGAAGCGATGGGGCTCGCGTGTTGGCAGCATCGGTTACACATACCATGTGTCGTGGGGGGTGTTTATGAAATGTATGAAAACATCGTCGGTATCGTTCCTCTGCAATCGTTGCATCATTGCGTCAGCACGCATCGGACTCGTCTGCAATTGTCCATTGCATCGACCCGCAGGCGTTTGGCTGTGTCCAAGCGAGTGCACGCTGCATCTGCGCACGCACTGCAGCTGCAGATGGCAGTGAGCGTGCAGCTCCGCACGGTCATCGAGGGGGGCGGCCTTAAGGATCGCGAGCCATGGGTCCCGAGGGCGGTGATGCATACGGCAGGGGGGCTCTTCGTGGAGCTGTCGAGAGCGGATAGGCAGCTGCAAAAATTTATATCTGTGCCCAACCCCGCCAAGAGCCAATCGCCTCTGGCGACAAATTCGTTTTTCGATCAGATCTTGAAGATGCGCAACGCCGCTTGCACCGAGGCCATTTGGGACCACTTGAAGCAGGCCGACCCATTGCTTCAGCAAGATTGCGACAGGGCCAGCGTCATTAAGAACAATAGGAGTTCCCTGGATATGTCGCAATCGTGGACGCTTCGCGTATTCCCACCAGGGGAGGAGGAAGGAGAGGAGGAGGATGATACATTGGATGATGAGGTGGAGTGGCGGGGGATGGGGGGCGAGGAGGAGGGGCTGAAACAGAGGGGGATGGTGGAGGAGAAATGGGAGGAGGGAAAGGGGGAGGAGGAAGGAGCATGAGGATGACAAAAAAAGGATGAGGAGGAGGAATAGGAGATGCCTTCATTCGCTTGCGTGAATAGGCCGCTCTTGGGCCACTCTTGGATCGATCCCTTGACCTTGAGACTTCTTGGGCAATCTTGGATCGCGTGATATCTTGGACAAACTTGGGCAATCTTGGGTCGCGTGATATCCATGCCTGCATGTTGAAGCATCGCGTGATATTGGGACATATCCGTGGACATCTTGAAGTATATATGAGCCCCTCTTGGAACCACCGTCCAGGCAAACCACTCCCCCAAGGGGATGAAGGGCGTAGAAGAGAACGCATTCTAGACATGTGCCCTAACGGGATGGTGGTCTACCAGAAACTGTCTCGATATATATGCCCGCAGTCCAGTGCGACCATGGTGATGAGCATTTGCATCACGATGCAGTTACCTTGAAGCTTCTGTTTGAGCTGAATGCTACTAAGAAGGTGTGGGTCGAATGTACGCCAACGGGGCTTGAGTACATACGGGTTGCATCTATCGCAGCAGCGGTTTCATGCAGTCAGGAGGCAACACATCGCTTGCGGTCAGCACCAGCAGGGGTGGAAGGTGTGAAATGCGACAAACGTCGCAGGACGGTGTTCATGGTGGTCGACGGCGAGCGTCTGCAGGAGCGAGTGGACGATTGGACTCCCACGTACATCAACAACGCAGCCCAATCCCTTCGTGATCGCTTAGATAACGAGGCACGTGATGAGGCTGAAGCTGATGGGTCCGAGGAGTACGATGACCCGCCAGTCGCAGCAGGCGATGGCTCGCCACCAGGCGATGGCCCGCCACCAGGCGATGGCTCGCCACCAGGCGATGGCTCGCCACCAGGCGATGGTTCGCCAGGCGATGGTTCGCCGCCAGGTGATGGTTCGCCAGGCGATGGTTCGCCACCAGGTGATGGGCCGCCCTCTGTTTTCACTCGCCGACGGGAGATGCGCCAGACGACGCTTAGCTTCCAGTAGCTCCACTCCCTCTTCGCCTTCCCACCTCCCCTTCCCTCTCCCTCCAATCTCTATTCTATTTTTGCCTCGCGTGCTCAGTCCGAATCTGGCCCCGCTGGCGGCGGGGACTCAGTAACAGAACTCAGTTCAAGATGCGGAGGGCCATCGTCGCGCATGCCGCTGTTCGGCACATCGGCGTCCCTGCCCATGCTCATGCCCTTGCCCTCGTCGGGGCCCTTGCCGTCATCGTAGCCCCCGCCGCTGTCGAGGGCCGTCGCCTTGCCCTTACCACCGTCGTTAATGCTCTTGCCACCGTTGTAGCCCTCGCCATCGTCGTAGCCCTGGCCACCGTCGTAGACCTTGTCACCGTCGGTGCTGCCCTTGCTACCATCGCAGCCCTTGCCACCGTCGTAGTAGCCCATGGCCTCGTCGTCGATGCCCGTGCCACCGTCGTAGCTTGTACAGCCGCGACCGATGCCATCAACACCCTTGCCATCGTCGTAGCCCTTTTCGTAGCCCTTGCCGTAGCCCTTGTCGTAGCCATTGACGTAGCCCGTGTCGTAGACCGCGTCGTAGCCCTTGCTCGAGCTGCCGTACGGGTCGTAGCCTTTGTCGCTGCCCTTGCCGCCGTCGTAGCCTTTGTCGAAGCCCTTGCTGCCGTCGTAGCCTTTGCCGCCGTCGCTGCCCTTGCCGCCGTCGTAGCCTTTGCCGCTGTCCGACATCATGTCCTGCAGCCCGTCACGCTGCTCCTTCGCCAGCCTGATGTGGCCCTTGCCGCTGTCGCCGTCTTTGTCGCGGCCCTTGCCGCTGCCGTCATTCTCGCGGCCCTTGCCACTGTCGTAGCCCTTGCCCTTGCCACCGTCGTAGCCCTTGCCCTTGCCATCGTCGTAACCCTTGCCACCGTCGTCGTAGCCCTTGCCATCACTGTCGTAGCCCGTGTCGTAGCCCTTGTCGTAGCCTTTGTCGTAGCCCTTGTCGTAGCCTCTGTCGTAGCCCTTGTCGTAGCCGTTGTCGTAGCCACTGTTGTCGTAGCCACTGTTGTCGTAGCCAAGCAGGATGTCTGTGATGTCGAGGAGCCTGTCTGTGATCCGCCGCTCCCGCTGGAGCTCCTGTATGGAGGGCGAAAATCCGCCGACCTCCCTCCTCCTCCTCCTCCTCCTCCTCCTCCTCCTCCTCCCCCTCCTCCTCATCCTCCTCCTCCTCCTATTCCTTCTCCTCCTCCTCTTCCTCCTCATCATCCTCGTATTCCTCCTCGTCCTCCTCATCCCCCTTCATCCTTCTCCTGTGGCTCTCACCCCAGCAGTCCTCGTGTAGGCGCGCCTCGCGGCTCAGCGCCTCGGCGCTGCACGCCATGGCCGCGCGCGCCACCGCGCGCGGCCACGCCCCCCTGGGAGGAGAAAGGGGCCCTCCAGGGGGCCTCGGTCCAGAAACAGCAGCGCGCGCAAATGGGGGGAGGGGGGGGGGGGGGTGCGATTCAGGTGAGGGGGCGATTCGGGTGAGGGGGCGTGGCTGCGTCGCGAATCGTTTCGCGCTGTGCACTCATGGGTGCATGCAGCAATGCATGCGTTGTGTCAGAGTTTACTTGGGGATGTGAACTTGAAAATGAGATGCGTTAGCATCGTCGTCTGCGTTCGCTCGAGACAGCCTCACAATTAACTCAGCATCACACGACCTCACAATGAACTCAGTACCGCGAACCATGATGTTGGTTATGGTATGCCATGCAATGCTACGCTATGATGTGAATATCCCTTCCCGACCTCATCATCCTCCGTTGCCACCGCCGTTTAGGCCCGAGCGTTGCTTGGGTCGCGACAGTGCGCGACCAGCTGCAGCGCCCCACGCGCAGCAGCTACCAGCGCTCCGCGCGCAGCAGCACCAGCTGCATCAGCACCACCAGTGCATCCAGCAGCTCCACGCGCAGCAGCACCAGCTGCAGCATCGCCACCAGTGCAACCAGCAGCACCACCCGCAGCAGCATCACCAGTGCAACCAGCAGCACCATGGCGGACGAGACCGCGGTGACGCTGCTCCTGGAGGCGGCGGAGGATCTCAGCCAGCGGCGGCGCGCCGCGGCCGCCAAGGTCTTGCAGCCCACCAGCAAGGTGGCCCCTCGGCCGCCAAGCACGCCGCCGACGGCGAAGGTCTTGGCGAAGTACGATCGCTCGCGCGTGGCCGACGGCTTGCTCGATGATCTCGAGTTGGCGCCCGCGCTGGATCCCGAGTTGAACTCGTTCCAGGGCCTGCAGGAGTTCATGGACGACGGCGATGGCGACGACACGGGCTACGACTACGCCAGCTACGACGGTGGCAAGGGCATCATCGACGGTGGCAAGGGCTACGGCGGTGGCAAAGGCAGCTCGAGCAAGGGCTTCGACAAGGGCCACGACGATGGCAAGGGCAGCGGCGAAGGCTACGACATCGACAAGGGCCGCGACAAAGGCTACCACGGTGACAGGGGCGACGTGGGCTACGACGGTGGCAAGGGCGACAAGGGCTACGACCGCCGCTACGACCCGTACAGCTCCAAGTGGTATGACCACCCCAGCTCGTGGTACGACCGCGACAACGATGACTACGACAACAGGTGGTACGACCGCAGGCGCTGGGGCGACTACGACAAGGGCTCGAGCAAGGGCTACGACAGCAAGGGCTACGACAACAGAGGCTACGACAGCAAGGGCTACGACAAGAGTGGCAACTACCAGCGTGGCTACGACAACCGTGGTTACAACAACCGTGGCTACGACAACCGCGGATACGACAGCAGTGGCTACGACAACCGTGGCTACGACAACTACGGCAACAGTGGCTACGACAGCCGTGACTACGACCGCAAGGGCGACAAGGGCTACGATCGCAAGGGCGACAAGGGCTATGATCGCAAGGGCTACGACGTCGGCAAGGGCTACGACGGTGACACGGGCTACGGCGGTGATCCAAGCTACGACCGTGGCGATACAGGCTACGACAGTGGCAAGGGCATCGACAGTGGCAAGGGCCACGACGGCGGCAAGGGCGATAAAGGCTACGACGGCGGCAAGGGCTGGCGCGAGGAGAAGTCCCGCGGCGGGCGCCACATCAGGCTGGCGAAGGCCCTTGCCACCAAGGAGCAGCTGGACGGGCTGCAGGACCTGATGTCGGACCGCGGCAAGGCCGACTACGTCAGGTGGAGCAAGCGGACGCACTGGCGCATCTGGGTGGAGGAAAACAATGCAGATCTAGTTCTATCGGGCCCCCTCATCCCTCCTCCTTCAACGGTTCTTACCACGGACGAGGGGGGGGGGGATGAGGGCCAAGAACTGGATATGTAATGTGTTCCTCCTCCCGACATCTGGGCGGAGGCGGCTGTTCGCCGCTGATCTGCAGTAGCGCCAGAATCACTACCAAAGCGGCGCCGAAGCCGCCGCTGCTGCATTAATGTGCCGCCGCCAGCGCGGCAGCAGGCGTGGAGTCCATTCTAGACCGCGCGCTGCCTCTCCTCCGTCGGGGATGATCTATTATGGTGGGGGTCGTCGTATGTAAGATTCGAACATACGACGCAGTTGTCGTATGTAAGATTCTAACATACGACAAAGTTGTCGCATGTAAGATTCTTACATACGACACCGTTGTCGTATGTAAGATTCTAACATACGACGGATGTGTTAATAGAATCCTTATGATATATAAGAGCGAGATGTCGTATGTACGATTCTTACATACGACAACGTTGTCGTATGTAAGATTCTGACATACGACAGATTTGTCGCATGTAAGATTCTGACATACGACAGATTTGTCGTATGTGAGATTCTGACATACGACACCAAGGGTTTGAGCTCATGTTTAGAGTAAACTTCGAGGGTCTCCATCTCGCTCGTGGTCGACGTTGTGCCTAGAATTGGCTCGTCTGCTTGGCTGCGCTGCCCGCGGCTGCGCTGGATCATGTTGATAAGAGATGCATGAGCGTGGCGTGAGCGAGAATAAGGGGAAGTGGGATGAGAGGAGGATGCGCGGGAGAAGGAGGACAAGGAGAAGGAGAGGGGGGAAGATTCTGAGGAGGAGGTGGGGGGTGAGGAGGAGGAGGAGGAGGGGAAGGCCCATCCTCCCCCTCATCCTCACCCTCCCCCTCCTACCTTTATCCTCCTCCGCCTCCTCCTCCGCCGCCGCCGCCTCCTCCTCCTCCTCCTTCTCCTCCGCCTCATCACCCTCCTCATCTTCCCCCACCTCCTCCTCCTCCTCTGCCTCCTCTTCCTTATCCTCATTCTCCTCCTCATCATCCTCATTCTCCTCATTCTTACTCCGTCTCATTCTCGCCCTCTTCATTCTCAGCATGTCTCCTCCTCGTTCCCGCCGTCGCCGTCGAAGCCGTCGCCTGCGCCGTCATCTGCGCGCGCGGTGCAGGGGAGGGCGGCGGCCGCCGTGACGACCACGATTGAACGACAACGAGGATGAGGAGGAGTAGGAGGAGGAGCATGAGGAGGAGCAGGACAAGGAGCACGCGGAGGAAGAGGGGGACGATGGGGAGGAGGAGAAGGAGAAGGAGGAGGGGGAAGAAGATGAGGAGGAGCAATTGCCATGGCGGCTGCGATAGCGACGGCGACGGCGAAGAGTTGGTGGCGACGAGTTGGCTGCGACGAGTTCGACGGCGGCGGAGACGACGGCGGGGGCGTCTCATCCTGCTCCTCCTCCTGCTCGCCCTCCCCCTTCTCCTCATCCTCGTCCTCCTTCTCCTCCTCCCTATCCCTCCTCACCATTCTCACCCCCATCATCCTCCTTCTCCGTCTCATTCACCTCCACCGCCTAACCCTCCTCATCCTATTCTTATTTCTCCTCGTCCTCATTCGTATTCGTATCATCGGTCTCTCCGCAGGGTGCTTTATCGCGCGAAAAGCTGCAGCGAGAACCTGAAGGCTCGCATACATGCGTTTGCACGCACAACCCCAACGAGCCCCCATCTAAGTACGCCCCGACACCCACACTCAGGCGGCGTATTCACCGATACCCAAGGCTTTGCGCCCCCGCGCACGATCGGCAGCACCTGCCTCCACAAGGCGATTATTCGCCCGATCAACCGCACCCTTACACATCTTGGCGTTGTCCAAGAGCAACGTGAACGAATCCGCGGCCTGCTCCGCCTTCTTCACGAGCTTCTCCATCTTCTTGTATGCAGCGTCTGCCTTTCGAGTGGGCATGGACGGGGTTCAGACGTGGCGTTGACACGCCGTTGCTAAGTGCGACCGTTCGCCCAGCCGCTTGAGACCATGCGACCACAGTCGCAACGCCAAGCCATTACACAACCAATTTCACACCCTGACATCATGATAGTACATATCTGCGTGTCAACGCAACCGAACGCGCATGCATACGACTGCATTGGGCGCTGCCTCAACGCCCCCCCCCCCCCCCCCTAGTGTCACAAGTGCGCCCTTCGACGCGAACTACTCGCAGCCGATTGCAATGCGTTTCAACACAACCGAACATGCATACAACTGCATCGGGTGATGCCCAACCGTTTATGCTCTAATCAGCAAGTATATTTCGACGTGAATGGATTGCAACCACTTGCAACATGTCATGCATGAGATACTGGCTGCCTTGCGGTCCGCCGTTTTGGACATCTTCTGGCAATGCTGCTTGTGCCTGATCAGGGTATCCAACCTTTCATTGAAGTGCTCCGTGTCCTCCTTGCGGTGCTTGGCACGCAGCGCCTTCAAGTCGGCTGACATGGCAGGCATAGTCGCGTACACACGCGCGCGCGCCGCAGCTTACAAGCTGCGTTCTCTCAGCCCTCAACCAACTCGGCTGCGTGAAAACGCATGTAGTCTGCGACGCGGTCGCATGGCATGAGTGCCAACCATGTGACCACACATCACTGCCCTACCCATACCCCCACACACACACACACACACACACACACACACACACACACACACACACACACACACACACACACACACACACACACACACACACACACACACACACTACATCGACGCCGTGATCGGGCACTCCCGTTGCATGTCCACCCCCAGCCGCCTCCTCATCTCGACCCCTCTCCTGTTCACACCTCTCGCGCCCCCCCCCCCCCCAGCTTACTACATGTCGCCAACGATGGCGGGGCTGAACGTTTGGCAAACCGTCAGCAGCATTTGTGGTTCATTCGCCCACCTTTGCGAACCAGTTCACGCGTGGCTTACGCGCCCCCATTTGTGGTTCACGTGTCCATGGGAAAATCAGCGAAGACGATCGCGATGGAAGCGCAGGTGCGCTTTGAGCTGCAGGATGAAAAGCAGGAACGCCAGCGGTCAGTGAAGACTGCCAAGGCGGCATTGAAGCATGCCAAAGCAGCGAAGACGCAGGCTGAGAAGAAGGCAGGCGGTTGTTAACTAACAACAACACAAGGGCCCCTCGAGGCCAGGGGGGAGGGGATGGGCTCTCGAGCCCACCCCCTTAGTCAATGGCCCCATCGGTGTCGCCAGTCCCACCCGCCTCCGTGCGATCGCCCCCCTCCCTCCCCCCCCCGATAGGCAGAGAAGAGGTTCAATGCGTTTTTGAAGAGCAAGGACGCGTGGATGAACGCGCTGCTCGACGCAGATGATGCGAGCGCGGCCCACGTTCGGGCCGAGACTGAGCTGGCGCGCGCCGAGCGCGATGCCCGCTAGGGGCGTGGGGGCGACGGACGACGGGTGGAGGGGTCAGAGAAAAAACCTGCATGCATCAATGCAAGATGAGTCTGGGATGATAATGTCGGCATGATAGCGCAGGTGCCTCGTCCCCCTCCTCATCTTCCCCCTTCTCCTCCTCCTCCCTCCTCCTCCGCCTCCTCCTCCCCCCTCCCTCCCAATCCTCATCCTCATCCCCATCCTCGTCCTCCCCATCACATCATTCCCTCTTCGTCCCTCCTCGTCGTTGTCCTCCTGTTGCTGCTGGTGCTGATGCTCTTGCCCATCCTACTACGCTACTAAGCCGTGCCCCCCCCCCCATCGCTCCCTCACAACTGCTTCGCACTCTGAATGGCATTGGTGCTATGCGTTTCCGCTTTTTCGCGTCATAGGATCATCCGACGCCTCACGATATCTGTAGGATGACGCAGCACCAAAACCCCAATAGGAACCACATATAGAGCCCCAAGGCCGCAACGGGGAGGAGGAGGGGGATGAGGAGGGGAAGATGAGGAGGATAAGGCGGAAGAGGAGGAGGATGCGGAGGATCGCGACTTTGGGATGCTCCCGACTGGTGAGGTTAAATCCAGAACGCCAGTTCTGTGAGTGATGTCTTGGACCGTCCCCTCGGCATCAGCGCGCGCGCACTTAACGAAAATGATGATGAGACATATGATGATAACAACTGCAGGTGGTCTGCGCTCTTCGTTCGAGTCGGATGGGCTGGCGGGGATACGCGACGCGGCAACACTTACATCGCCATATACGCGTCGGTTCTATGTATGCCAAGATGCATGCAACCCGTTGCAGGTGGTAGACTCGCACTGCCATCCGAAACCAATCTTCGATGCGTGGGGCATTGCAAGTTGGCATCAGTTGGTGTCGGGTTCCCGTTTCGAATATAGATCACACAGGCCCGCGTCGCATAGCCATTTGGGCTCGATCGCGATCGATCGCGATCTATCGCGAGGCGCGATCTTTCGCGAGGCGCGACCTATCGCGAGGCGCGAGGCGCGAAGGTTCGGAACTGTCGTCTTATGACGACGGTTCCGAACCTCCGCGCGGAACTGCAGCACATGTCAGAGTGGGTATCGACACAAATCGCATGTGGCCTGTGCCCATCAGCCGTGGCCCAGCACCAGTACGACAGCCTCCTCATGAAGATCAACAACCTGTCACAGATCAGTACTGACGAGGCGACAGCCTTGGTGAAAACAATCAGGGAGCACTCGCTGAACACTTGGACTCAAGAGAACATCGCACGCTTGTGCCAGAGCGTCGGGACCAAGACAGGCATGTTGTCAATGCCAGGCGGATCCATGGCAAGCAAGAATGAGCATTTTCGCGGATTCCTGCGAGCGGCGCTGAAGTGAGTGAGAAGGCGTGCATACGCCTGGTCGCCGCTCGGTGCAAGCTGATCGGCGCCCACACGCTCTCCGAGAGCTCCAAGGGCAAGATGGCCGCGCTCGTGGCGTGGGGCAGCGGCAAGGGGCATGGGGGCGATTGGCTCAGGCTCCTCGGAGAGGTGAAGGGTGCCATCTCCAAGGCCATCACGTGCAAGGGTTGGTCCACGCTTGGGTACGCCACGGTGTGGAACTTCGACCGCATCGAGGACATGTCGGCTGAGCCGTGGTGGAAATCAGCTTACAAGGACGATGGGCCCGCCTTGGAGGAGATCCAGACGGACGCGCCAGACTACGTGAGGAAGTCGAGCAGGCGTTGCGCGGCGAAGACCTCGCCTGCAGCTGCAGCGCCCCCAATGACAGCCCCAGACCCTACGGCTGGCGGGCAGTTGCAAGTCATGCAGGCCCTGTTCGGTGCACCGCTGTGCGCGGCGCTCTTCGCCAACTCGGCGGCCGCGGCTCTCAGGCCGCCCGAGCCGCCTGCGCAGCCGCGCGTGGAGCTGGAGCCCCCGAAGCCAAAGCTCCCGCCGCGCGAGGAGCCGCAGCAGGAGCCGAAGCTTCCGCCGCGCGAGGAGCCGCGCGATGAGCCGCGCGATGATGAGCCCGAGCCAGACCTGACCGACGAGGAGGAGAAGCTCAGGGCGCTCCTCGCCAAGAAGGCCAAGACCGCCAAGGCGAGGAAGCGCCCCTCCGCGGCTGGCGAAGGCGTCGGTGACGCCGAGGGCGGGGCAGGCGTCGAAGACGCCGAGGGGGCTGTGCCAATGAAGAAGGCGCGGCCCCCTGCCATGCGGCGACCCGCGGCTGCCGTGCCAAAGCCCGCCGTGCTGCCCAAGCCGCCGACGTGCGAGTGCAACGCGCCGTACAGGTGCGGCTACGTGATCTACAAGCCTTCACAGAAGGTGTTCAGGGCCGTTGTGGGGAGGGCAGATCGCCGCGTCCGCTTCGACCGCAATGCGACGATGAATCGCATTGAGGCTTGGAGCGCGGCGCTGGCGTGGATCGACGCCAAGTGTTAGGTGCTCGACGCGGGGAGGGGGAGGACCAGGGGGTTGTTGAGGACCAGCAGGGCTGGGAGCTCGCATCGCAGCTGCAGCGCGGCGGTGGGCGGCGCCACATCGACGAACTCCCTCGTGCTTGTATGACGTTGCACCATGATGTCTAAAACACAAGTCTGTTGCGATCTTTTCATCGCAAGTCGCATGCATCAATATGCAACACTCCTTTCTCTCGCGAGCTACCGTCGCACTTCGTATGCATCACTATGCACCTACATGTCCTTCTGATGCGACGTCGTATCATGCCATATGCATCGTTATGCAACGTGCACTTCTGTTGTGATCTATCGCCTCGCTGCATTCAGATGCATCATGCAGCGTGCCCCTACCATAACGCGACGCATGCATCCTATGATGCGCATTGGCATCGTTATCGAGTCTGTAGCCATTTGGGCTGAAACCATGGCCGCGTCCGCCGCCAGGAAACGCAAGGCGGATGAGGCGCTGGTGGAGCTCCACAGGGGCTCATACCTGTCACAGCGTGCTCTGTCGGGTGTCCTAAAATATGTGCGAGACCATGGGTTGCCCGACAATATTTCACGGAGCTCACAATACAGGGCAAACGAAAACATCATTGCCAAAGAGTCGAACGCATATGGGAACGTCTTGCGTTGCATAGACACGCCTTTAGTCAGTGGTAGAACTTTCGAGAACTGGGTGTGCTGTCCTGGGCCATTTTTGTATTCCTGCTGCAAGGCTAGCGCTCCAGTCAGGGAGATGTTTCGCCGCTCACTTCAGGAGCACCCATGCAGCTTGGCGTCGCCGTGGCACATCATTTTATATTTCGATGGTATTTCACCGCGAGACCCCCTGGCGAAGGGGAAAGATTATCGGGGGGTTGATGCTGTTTACTGGTCGTTCGCTGAGTTCGACGAGTCCTTGGGTAACGAAGATGCGTGGTTCACGCTTAGCACTGCGCGGTGCGCAAAAATAAAAAGCATCCCAGGTGGCATCGGGCAGTGCATCAAGATGACCCTCAAAGAAGTTGTTTTTAATTCTGCTGGTGGTTTCAATTTTGAGACGAGCGGTGTTACATTAGACGTGTCAGAGAACGGCGACGCAACGTCGCACGCGACGATCGTCGCGAAGCTGTCGTGCGTCATAGGGGACGAAGAGGCATTGCGGGAACTACACATGAACAAAGGGCACGCTGGTTCCAAACCCTGTGCGTTATGTCGCAACGCCTTGAATAGAAAGTTTGATTATTTGACATATGATGTATCTGGTTTCTTTGTGACAGACGCGTGCTTGGATGCGTCAAAGATACGCAGAAACGACGACGCGACAATCATCGCGATCCTGGAACGACTTCGGCCCGATTGGGATAAATATCAGCGGGGGGAGTTTTCAGAGGGGCAGTACACGACCATCACACAGCACAAAGGATGGAACTTCCACCCCGAACACATAGCGCTGGACCCAGGTTTGCGATATCTCCCTGCGTCATTCATTTGCTTTGACTGGATGCATATTTATTTTGTGTCTGGTATATTCGACAGAGAAGTAAAAGCACTTTTAGGGCATGCGCAGTTCAAGTGTTTGTGTGATGCAATGGAGTTGCATGAGTATTTCATGAAGTGGACGTGGCCGAGTAAACACCACTCAGCCGCAACTGTATGGGAGACTGGTGAGCTCCAAGCAAGTGCCTCAGAAGAGATCTCTGCGTTGCCTGTTTTGTGCAGGTATATTCGGCAAGTAATTGCCATGCATCCTTCATCGGATCAAGTGGCCCCCCAGATCGCAAGTATGCTGGCATTGCAAGATGCCGTTGACATAATCATCACGGCGGCGCGGCGGCTTCCAGTCACGACCGCGCAGATAGAGTCAGCGATAGTGAAACATCTTCGGTGCCATCAGGACGCATATGGTGAAAGCTATTGGGTGTATAAGCACCATATGGCAACACATTTGCCAGAAATGTTTGAAAAACATGGGCCGCTCAGTTGCTTTGTCCAGGAACGCAAGCACAAAAACGTAAAACGTTTCGCCAAAGACCACATGTGCAAGAAGGGGCCAGAGAAGGCTCTCATGGTTCAACTCACTGCGCAGCACGCGCACGATTTAAAGACCATGCGTGTTTCACCTGGCTTAGTCGACCCAACGAAAGCAACACAGAAGCTGCTGAATGCGTTGAAACGCATGTGCCCTGGGACGCAGACAGCCGTCTCCAGCATCGAAGCCATGACAGATTTCGGCCGCATCAAGCGCGGTGATATCGTACTTCTGGGGTCGGGCGGGATGCATGCAGCAATGCAAGTGTGGTTTCACGTGAAATGCGACGATGGCGAGTCGCAGGTGCTTGTCCAGCAGCTTGCAACTAAGCATGTGAACGCCGCTGAAGGTTTTTCCAGACACATCTTTTTAGATGATACAGACCCTGTTCTGATGCCTCTGACCTCGCTGAAAGCTCCTGTGATTTACAGGAAAATAGAGAACGACATCACGTGCATTTGGCCAGTAGAATACAAATCGCGATGTTGCTAACATGATGCGCTGCGGACCGTCGCGTTTGCCCCAGGACGATAAAAACATCTGAAGGCCCCTGAGCAGATCCAAATCGACGAAGCGCCCAATCATGATGCCCCAATTTCCAACTACATGAGATGCAACAACATAACATAAACATTTTTTTTTAAAAAAAAAAAAACAGCTTCAAACTGGCCAAACCTAACTAGTTATAACTCCGTTAATAACAATTAGAAGTTCCGCTAACTGTTACTAACTACGCAGGGCCTTCAGGCAGGCGCGCCCGTTGCCAGCGGCGAGAGCCGGCCCGAGACTGTCGACGAAGATGAAAATCGGTCGGGCGACAGCGTCTCGACTGCGAAGGAGATGGCGAAACGCCGAGGACGGAGCCAGCCCGTCGAGACCGAGGATGTCAGCACCGGCCCCCCATTGGATGCCCTGGACCACCTGCCGGCGACCTAGGTGCGCCAAGTCGGGATCCACCAATTCGAACGAATCAGCGACCGCGTGCGCCTGCGGCAGGCCGGCGGCGAAGCCGATATCTTGCCGCCCTCGGCGGCGGAGTCGGGCTCGCCGCCAGCGGCTGCGCCGGCTGCCGGCGGCGAGGGGCCAGCGGCGGCGGCGTCCGCGGCGCCCTCGGCGAAGAATGCGCGTTCTCGCGCGGCGGCGGCACCTGCCGCGCGACGCCGCCAGCGCTCGGAACTCGGAGACGCGCCTGAGGCGGCTGCCTCGGAGGACATGCGATGGCGCCGACAAACCCCGCGGCCCCCGTGCGAGGCGTCGCTGGCGGCGACAACGCCGCGTCAGCGAGCGCCAGTGCCCGCGACCAGCAGCGGGGGCAGGCCCGCGACGATGGCCAGCTCACGCCGCACAGGCGGCCACGGCTCTACGAGGCGGCACTCGCCACTGCGCGCGAAACCGTAAACCGCCGACAGCGCGGGCAGAGAGCGACGCCGAAGCAACGCGACCGAGGTCAGGTGACCAATGGGGATGTCCATGTCGTCGCGGCTGCACAGCCCTTTAGCCGAGCGCTCCGTCAGGGCGGCCCCCGACCGCCAGATCCGCTCGCGCGAGTCGCGCGCGGTGAGGCCCGAGGGCTGCGCATGCGACGACGACGCGCCGGTCTCGCCCACGCGCTGCCCCGCGGATGCGACCGCGTGCTGGGGCCCGCCCATCGCCGGGAAGTTGCCCGCGCGGCGCCAAGGGGCACCCGCGGCGCTGGGGGCGCGGCCGCGGCCCGGTCGCTGACGAGACCGCTGCCCGCCAGGACCCCCCGCCGAGCGCCCTCCTCCACCGCGAGCTGACAGGAGGCGAAGCGCCCGACTCCGCCCGATGGGGAGGACAGCAAGGCGCGGGGCGAGCGGGGCGCCGGGCCGGGCGGGGCGGCCATCGATGGACCGAGCACTTGGAGGAGGCGCGGAAGACAGGGTCGGAGCACGGGCGCGCTGGCCCCGACGCATCGCGAAGCCAGTCGGCGCCATCAGCGCTGCGACGCGAACTGGCAAATTGATCCCAAGACCGCGCGTGTGCTCCGGGGCGAGCGCGGCGGCCAGAGCGACGGGCGCGGCGCCCGTGTCGGGCCGGGGCGCCATGTCCTTGCCGTAGGGCGAGGAGCCGCCATTCGCGATGGCGTTCTGGCTGAGCTCTGCAGGCGCCCGCGGGTGCTCGCGTCTCGCGGCGGGGGGCCCAGGGCGACGCAGTTGTCCGGGGCGCGCTCCTTCGCGAGCGCCCGCGCAGATGCGTCGCTCCGAGAAGGCCCGTCGCACGAGCGGCCCGCCAAGGTGCTGGGGGAGAAGACCGCGTCGTTCGCCCAAGTCGGCGCTGCGCCGGGGCCGCCGCCGACGGCGCTGCAATCCTCGCGAGCCGCCCGGCAGCCGAACGGGCGCGTGGAGCAAGGGGAGAAGGACAATGTCTAGCTTGCCACTAGCCGCCACGGGCCACGCGCGAGCGGCCCGCGCTGGGGGCCCCCGCTCGCGGCCAGGGCGCGCGCGGCAGCCCTGATCAGTCGAGATGCGACGGCGCTCGCGCGTCGTCGTCGCCTCCGCGGCGCGTCGTCGGCGGTGGGTCGGCGAGCGCCCGCGCCTCCCCGGCCTCGCGGCGCCCTGCGAGTGCGGCATTATCGGACAGCGCCTGCTTCGCCGCCCACTTCGAGAGGGCGGGGCGGGCCATGATCCAGCGGGCGTTCTGCGACCCAGTGAAGCAACAGTTCTTGTCGTGCGCCTGGTGCCATGTCGCGTTCGTCGAGAGGATCCAATTCTCGAGTCTCTCCTCGAACGGTTGGAGCTGCCTGCAGACGAGCTCCGCCGAGGCAAGGTTGCTGACTTCGACCCACGCCGCCGCCTGGAAGACCTTGGACAGCTCCGAGTGGAGCAGCATGGCGCGATCGTCAAGCCCAAGACGGCAAGCTGAGCGAAACAAGACATCGTGGATGACCGCCGAGCCGACTTCTCCCACATGGATCTCGCGCACCAGACGACTGTCAATGGGCCGGGCGCCACCCAAACGGGCCACGACTGCAGCCGCGTCGCCTTGTCTGCGCCACGAAGCTCCTTGTGCCGCTTGCCCGTTTGCCCTCCGCGTCGCAGGACACCGCCAGCGTGCGAAAGTCGTCGCCCGCCGGCGCCAGCGCTGGGCTATAAGACCAGCGCGAAGGCGGTATGGAGACTATCAGGCCCAGCGGCGGCGCCGCTGGCGCCGACTGTCCCTGGCGCGAGGGCCCCTGCCATGTGCGTGGGCGCGGGCGCGGCTGCAAGGGTTCCCCCGACGGCGGCGTGGGCGGCGGCGGGTCCCGCTCCGGCGAAGCTGGCGAGTCCAGCCGGGGCGGCCGCCAGGCCCGCGGCCCCGCACGCGGCAGCGGCGGCAAGTTGAGGCCCCGGGGCTCCGGCTGCCACGACACCTGCGCCAGCGCCAGCACCAGCGGGGACGACGGCGTGCATGACACCAGCGGCAGCAAACGCTGCGTCGTGCTCGGCGGCCGGCCGAAGGGCGGCGAGACGCAGAGCGACGAAGACGGCCACCATGAACGCGACGGCGAAGCTGGACACCGGGACCCCTAATTAGAGCTGGAAAGCGCCCAACTCCAGGCGCGCGACGGTACCAAACCATGGCATCCGTGCTGCCAGCCCCCAGCTCTTCCACACACAAGTCATCGTGTGGGGGCGCCCACCACGCAATCAGTCGGGCGAAGCTGAGACACAAGACAGACACTACGACCGTGCAACGGGCGCGGCTGCTCCGCATGCTCGGTAAACAAACCGTTGCCATCTGTCATCTATTCTAGATGCTTCCGCAACAAGGTTGCACGTGCTGCCAAGGCGCGCGGCCGCCCGCTGGCGGCGTCGACGGCGCCAGAGGCGGCGGGCTGGCCCTGGCGCGGCCGCGCTGGTCCGCTGGACCGGCCGGCGGCCGCGGCGCGCAAACCCGTGCTTCAGCCAAAGGAGGATTGCGGCGGCGGGCCGCCCGCGAGACGATGGTGAGTGGGTGACCCGAGAGCAATCTAGGCCAGGAGGAACGCTCGAAGCAAGACTTGCCCATCCTGGCCGCATCTCGAAAGAAAAGGCGATGGTGCAGATACAACGTGAGCTCAGCTGCGGGCGGACGTATCTGGCGGCTCTCATTATGCCTCTGAGTGAGAGTTCAGAGAACGACCATCAGCATCACCACCACCACCACCACCACCACCATCACCATCACCATCACCATCACCATCACCATCACCAGTCACCAGTCACCATCAGCACCATCAGCAGCAACATCAGCATCCGTCCTCCTCATCGATATCATCCCTCCTCAATCCCTCCTCCTCCTCCTCCTCCTCTTCCTCCTCCTCCTCCTCCGACTTCTCCATCTCCTCCCCCTCCTCCTCCTCCCCCTCCTCCTCCTCCTCCTCCTCCTCCGCCTCCTCCATCCCCTTGTCCTTCCTCCCCTCTCCTCCTTCGCCTCCTCCTCACTCGTCCCGCAGCTTGCCTGGGAGCTGGCCGCCGCCCCCGAGAGGCTCGCCACCAGCGCCGCGGGGCCGTCGTCCTGGACCTGCCTGTTGAACGCAAACTTGGGGGGCGCGTTGAACTCGTTGCTGGCCACAAGGAAGTAAGGAAGGGGGAGGAGGATGACTGTGCAAGGAGGGAGAGGAGTCAGGAGGCAACTCCTGTGAAATCCTCGTCAAAACGATTCAATCTGAGGCCATCAAGCTGGATTGGGCTAAAGCAAACCCTATATTCAGCAATATTGGGCGGGACTCAGCTGGATGAAGCGGTATTGCACCAGATTCGGCAAGTTTTCGACCAGGGATATATACCACCGCCAATTCTGAAAGTAACCTCCCAGGAGTTGCATCCTACGGGAGTGAGGGAAAAGGAGGAAATAGGAGGAATGATGAGGGGAGGAAATAGGAGGAATGATGAGGGGGAGGGCGTGAAGGGAGGAGGGAGGAAGGGGGGGAGGGGCGGATGAGGGATGAACGAATAAGATTTTGAAGGTGTTTCGTCTTCTTCGCCTCTGAAGTGCCCGGGGGCCGCTTGAGGCCTCCGCTGGGGACCTTCGACCTCTGGAGGCCTCTTGAGACCCATCTTCCTCGTCTTCCCTCGTCGTCCATTTATCGGCCTCTGCTGGGGGTCCCCCTTGTTGCCGCTGCAGGACGCGGCCCGGACAACTTGTCAAGACACCACGTAGGGAAGTTCGGAAGCAGGAGGAGAGAGGGAGAAAAGACACAACGAAGTACCGCTGGTTTGCGCTAGACGGGCGCGTGAACAGGGCAATATCAATCAGCAGTGGATCGGGCAATCGGATCGAATAAAGATGTGCGTAGAATCGTGCTGCATCGGCACGGAAACGATATCAGATCGGATCAGCTGCGCCAGAATGCGCGTGCATAACACGCCGTGCGAAACATCTGGCCGCATCGGATCCTCCTCATGTCGAACCGAATCGGATCGAACCGACCAGAATCGATAATGAATCGAATCAATCGGATCGAGGCGGACCTTGTCCGACAACGTCGCCCCATCATTGACCTCGGCCCACCCTGCGCCCATCTGTGCTCCTGGCGCTTGCCGAACACCTCCTCCATGGCAGCCGCCGATGCCGACAGGAGCTCGCCGTCGGTGCTGGGCCGGTTCGCTGCCCGCCGCCCTGTTGCGCTCAGGGCTGGCGGACTGAACTGAAAGTAAGTGCAAAGTGCCCGCCTTCATTCGCGCCGCTCGCCTGCGCGCGTTCGTGCCGTCGAGGATGCCCGCCGCCATCTGCTGGGCGTGCCTCGCAGGTCGCAGCAACGCGCGCGCTGCGCTCGCAAAAAAAACAAAAAAAAAAAAAAAGAAAAAAAAAAAAAAAAAAAAAAAAAAAAAAAAAAAAAAAGCTGCGCGGCCGCAGAAACCCCCAGACTGTCTGAACTTCAACCAGAAGGTAGCCTGCAGGGCCTCCAGCTCCAACGCGCACGTCCATGCAGAGCCCACCTCTTCGGGGGAAACTGGGAAGATTCGCCAGCGCCAGCGCGGCGCTTCGATGCCCCTCCTCGGCCGGCCCGAGGGGCGGAGGAGGGCGCCGGCAGCCTCTGACGAAGGCGCCCTGACGAAGCTATCGCAGACGAGCCAATGGGCGCCCCCAGCTGCACGGCGAGCCGCGGCCTTGCCGCTGCCCGCCTCCAAGTTGGCGGCGCCCTCGCTCGCATTGCCACTTAGCACTCCTGGGCGGAGGCGGGGCCCGCCGCGGGCCGTCGGCCGCCCGGGCCACGGCGGCGAAATTGCCATGACGGGCGCCGAGAAGCAATTGCCTCGCAGTCCGCAGCTCGCGTCCTCAGCGGCCTGCTTGTCCGCGGGTGCTCGCTTGCTGCGGCGGCCGCGCGGCGGCCCCGCGGGCGCCCTGGCCCGGCGCCCTTCTCTCCGCGGCTCAAAAGCTAGACGCTTCCATCGGGCATTCTGACTAGGCTGCCCTTCTTAAGCCGGCAGGGCGCGCGCCCGTTGTCGTCGGCCCCCCAGTGGCCACATCGCGAATGGCCCGCGGGCCCGGAGGGGCAACGAGTGGATGGCGTCAGACGGTCGGGCGCATGCGCGTCGCGCAAATTCTGCCCTCCCCCCGCGGCCTCGCGGCCCCTCGCTCGACGCTCAGTCCGGGCCAGCCGCGGCCGCGCCCCGGGACGGACCCGCAACGAAACTCTGAGGTAGCGCCGAGCGGCCAAGTCAACCAGCGGAGCCTCGGCCTCCTGGCCAGACTGCACCCGCTGGCGCAGAGCTACACACGGGCGGGATCCAGCTTCTCACCAAAAGAGCCCCCCGTCTGCCTCCGCCATCGAGGCGGCTATCTCGACGGGCAAATGGGCTGCGACAGAGGGCGCGCCCGCGCGCGCTCGTGCGCGGCAGCGCGCGGGACGCGGCGGGCACGTTGCGCCCGCCCGTCCGCCCAGACAGCGGCCTCCACGCTGACATGTTCCACCCCCTGGCGCCGCGCGCCCCCCTGTGACAAGCGCCGCCTGAGAACGATGGCGTCGTCGAGGGCGGGCCCGTCGCGCGGGCCTGGTGGATCTGCGCCGCGCCCCCCAACTCGACGACGCTATGCCGCCAACTGCGGGCCGCGTGCCCCGCGGCCTCGTCGACCCCCGGCGCGGCGCGCACGGCAAGGTCGACCCCCGAGCGCCAGCGGGCCATCCTGGCGCCGGCGGCGCCAGCGACTAGCTGCGAGACCTGCGCAGCCACGGCCTACCCGACCCGGCCGGCGCAGCACCTGCTTCGCCGCCGGCGCAGCCCTGGGTACTGGGCACTCCGCGAAACAAGCGCCGCCGCCTGATCCAGAAACGCCGCTGCGCGCGATCCTCTCGCCGACTGACCTTGGCCCGCAAATTGCGGTCGCGCGGAGCCGGCCTGGCCCCCGCCGCTCCCCGCCCAGTTCGGCAATCCCTCGCCGCAAGGAACCGCGGGCCACTGCGCACTCGCGCCCGAAAACCGAGGCCCCCCAGCCTCTGGCGCTCGCGTTGAAACGCGCCGATCTTCGTGCTGAGCAGCGTCTGCAAGCGCCGCTAGGCCTGCCGGGGCCGGCCGAAGACGGGCGCGCCAACCGCGGCTTTGCGACGCGCCAGCTCAGCGGAGTCGGCGTCGTCGCAGTAGACCCGCCAGGAACAGCGCAATGCCTTCGATCCGCGCGGCAGGGCCGGCGCTGGGCGGCCCTCTCTGACCTCTCGCGCCTCGGGTGGGCCCTGCGCGACCAAGCCCTGGTCTGCGTGCATTCGCCCGCGGATGTAATGCGCCAGCACCATCGCACTACTGCAGCACATTGGCATCGCGACTGCGCCGAAGTAGACCTTGGACCCCGCTGGGCCGGGGTAGACCTTGGACCGCGACTGCGCGTAGACCTTGGACCTGGGCCGCGTAGCCCTGGACCTTGGACCTGGACCGCTTGGCCGCGTAGCCCGTAGCCCCGAAGTAGACCTTGGACCGCGACTGCGCGAGGCCGCAAGGCCAGTGGGGCGAACGCTGCGTCGGGCGCGAAGAGCGGCGCCCCGGCGTCGGGCCGGCGGACGCGGCGGAATGCGCCGATCGGGTCATCGATCGACCACGTCACCTCCTCGGCGGGGCCAACGATAATCGACTTCGCAGACGCTGCGCTCGCGCTCGCGCAGACCTCGCGCAGACCACGATAATCGACCAACCAGCAGGGGTCTCGCAGACACTGCGCTCGCGGAGGAAGCTCAAGCAGTTCGTCGCATCGAAGTTCATGGTCAGCCGCGGCGCCCCTCGACCCTCGATACCGCCCGCCGCGAGCTTTCCCTTGCCCGCGCGAAATAATCCAACCAGCAAGGACCTCAAGGGCACCCCTGCCACGGGAAGGAGGTGACTCTCTTGAGACCAGACCGCGCAAGAAAATAATAAAAAACATCTCGATGGGGCTCTATGGCTATGGGCAACAGCGAAGTGTCCTCGACCATGACCTCGCCGGGCCCCGGGCGCCCCCCCGCGCCCTCGAGAACCGCCAGCGCGCTCGCGCGGCCCAGGGGCCAGCGCTGCGCGCGGTCGTCGCGCAAGCCCACGACGCCGAAAAACGCGCCATGGCCTTCTTGCCACGGCAGCCCTAGGAACACCTGGCCCCGCGTGAGCGCATCAGCTCGCTGCGCCGCGTCGCCCGCGCAAGCCGCATCGCGCCTGGTCAAGAACTCGGTCGACGCCCTGGCCCAAGACTTCGTCGGGCCTGCCGCGCGTGCGCGCTGCGCCCGAGCCGCCTCGCGGCCGCGGCGCGCCGGCGCCGTTGGCTCTTGGCGCGGCGAGACGCTTCTCGAGCCCATCGCGCGCTGAGTTCCGTCTGGCGCGGCCCGCTTTGTGGACCTCCGGCGCGTCGTGGTCGACGCGCTCTCTGTCGTCGATCGCCCACTCTTCGTTTCCAGAAGCCCAGCAGAAGCCCTGCGTCCGCCGGCAACGAAGGCCCGCCGCGACCGCGCCGTCCCTTGCGGCGCCGCGCAAGAGAGAGAGGCATGGGGGGGCGCGCCGAAGGGCGTCGCGTTGAGCCCGCCCAGCTTGTTCAGCGCCAGGGGCGTGCGGGGTGGGCGCCCGCCACATGGAAAAAAGACACCACGGCTGCGCTGGCAATTCGCGCGGACACGGCGTCGGTGACACCCTGCCGACAGCTGGAGGGCGACGAGCGCGACGCAACTGGCGCCGCATCAGCGGGTGGGACAGCAGCGCCTCCGCTACAGCGGGGCGGTTGGGCGGCCGAAATTGCTACAGAAAGGAAGGAAAGAGAAGGCGGGAAGAAGAGACGCCTCACAGCTTGCGGGCGCTGCCGACATGGCTACAAACAGAAAGGGAAGAAGGGGATAGGAGCGGCAGAGGCAGGCGGCAGCGGCTCTTCTTTCTCCTTTTCCAATCATCCCCTCCCCCTCCACTACAAGATGTCTTAAGACAGGGTGCTGCGTGGATCCGCAGCAGTTGACGCCGGCGACGATGGCGACAGGGCCGACGACAGGACGACCGACGACGCGTGTTCGAGCGCGCTGCGAATTCCCCATGGAAGGGGGTGCGCAAAGCCGCCGTGGAGGAGGAGGGGGACGACGACGACGACGATGACGACAGACGTAGGAGACGACTCCACACACAAAGACTCTTCAGGAATTCACTAAGCAAACCCAATGCAAAATCCGACCCCTCCAGAAGGGACAAGAGCAAGCAGGCAAAATGACTTTCAAACACCAACCCCTCCAAATCATCAAGCAAGGAAGCAACAATGTATTCCCAAACCACCTTGACGAAACAACTGAAACAGCAGACGGACTAAAACTCCGAACGAACATGATGAATAATATGTTTCATTTCTCTTTCGGCACGCCCCCGACGCCAGGCCCCTGCGCAAAACACCGTCTCGAATAACATTGCCGAATAATGCGTTCGAGTTCTTCTTCGGTGCGCACTGGCCGCCGGGGCCCCACGCGCAGCATGGCCCCGAACGACAATGATGAGTAATGTGTTCAGTTTATGCTTCGGCGCGCCCCCACCGCTAGGACCCCGCACAAAGCACGATCCCGAACGACAATGACGAATTTTGCTTTCGATTTTTCCTTTGGCGCGCCCCTGCCACGGGACCCCCGCGCGGAGAACTACCCCGAACGACAATGACGAATACTCCGTTCAAGTTCTGATTTTGTACGCTCCCGCAGCCGGAACCCCGCCCAGATCACAGCCCCGAACGACAATGCCGGGTAATGCGTTCAAATTCTGCTCCGGTGCACCCCGCCGCCAGGGCCCCGCGCGGACCCCGGCCTCAGGGGCCCGAAGATGCCCACGAGAGGCCCCGAAATTTTCCGAGACGGCCCCGAAGCTGTCCCCACGTATCCACTAGATGGCCCCAGGATAGCGAGCTCCCTCATGGCTCCCTGGAGCCGCGCAGTCCGCGAGAGCTTCCCAGGGCCTCTCACAGACTCGCAGGGGTTCCCCAAGACTCCGCTGGCCGCTCAGTGCCTCCCGAAACTGCGCAGAACCCGCCGAGGCCCACCCAGACTCCGCAATGCCGCCCAGGACTTCTCGATGCCTGGCGCTCGGGGGTCGGCGGCAAGTAGCCCCATTCAGGGATTGCTCCCCGCAGCCGCCAGAAGCTCCGTTGGAACCTCGGGGGAGATCGGGGGAGCCCCAGGGCGCCCCTCAAGGTGGCCCCAGAAAGCCCGCAGATGCAGCAAAACCAAGGCCACCAAAACAGCCAGCAAGCAAACGGCCCCGACGCCCTTACCCCTTCCTAAAACAAAAAAAAAGCAAGCAGATGCCGGGACAGACCCTTGCACTTGAAAGCCTGAGTCGCCTCCCTTATCTCCGAAAGCTGGTGTTTGTTTATGCAGCTATCTGTTGCTCGATACCGAGACACCTTTTCGTGAGCGGCGGCGTGGTACACCAAGCGTCGGGCAGCAACAGCCGGGGCGCGGCAGAGCTGCCTGCGCACCGAAACAGCTGGGAGAGAGAAGCGCGGCCGCGGTGGAGGGAGAAAAAGAACACCACGCTCAAAGAAAAAAGGAAAACAAGCTGTCCGGTGGATCGGCTTCAAGGTGCAGCCCGCCACCCGGGATTTGAAGTCGTCGTAGCATGTCGACGTGGTGATGGCCCGCTTTTTCGCGTCGTCCACCTTGTCGCGCTTCCAGTCGTCCTCAGAGGCGTCGCTGGCTCGTGTTTTTCCTCCCATAAGCGAATTGCAATCATATCGTGTAGCTGCTCGCTGGAAAGTCGAGATCATGCACCGATCGTGGAAATGTACGTACGACCGCCAGAAATGCGAGCGTTCTGCTGCGGAACCCGCCCGTGCCCATCAGGCCAAGGCGCGGAGGCCGTAGCCTCGGATGGTAACCCCTGAGTGCTCCCAGCGGACAAGTCTAGATTATTGCCTGCCCATTGCCATAGAGGCTCCCCAACCTCCAAAGAAGATCCGAAAACTGGGCTTGGATACACATGAATTGTTTCATGTTTGTGCCAGGTCTCAAACACGAAATGGCACGTTGCAATGCAATACGTTCTCCATGAGGAGCTGTTACAGCACAAATGCCCCGCCGACGGGCGGGACACCCGAAAACTGGGTGTGAAAAACACGTGTTTCACTTGCATTCTGGGCCTCAGCATGAGGTTCAACATTGCCAGGTAATGCGCACCGCGCTCACAGCACCGGAGACACACGGACTGGTGGATCACCAGAGAACTGGGTGTGACAGAGAATTTGTTTCACTAGCGTTCAGGGCCTCCACATTAGGCCCATCATTGCCAGAAAATACTTCCCCCGTGTGGCGCGCTCACAGCACAAGTGGCTGCCTCTGACTAGCGGGCCGTCTGGAGATCCGGTGTGGAAGACAAGTGTCTTCGCTTGAACTCTGAGCCTCAACATGATGCCGCGTACTGCTAGGTAGTACATACCACGTATGGCGGGCTCGCAGCGCAAGCGACCCATGCATGGGTGGGCCACCCGAAGACTGGGTACTGCAGGTTCGTGCCGTGTCGACCCTGGCGTTGGTTCCTGACACCGCGCTGGATCGGTCAACCTTGAACGATCGGCCGTCTCCGCAACGTCCGATCGTTCAACGTTGAACGTCGGCGGCGGGGTCGCCGCCGGTCGACACGACGCGAACCTACCGTATGAAAAACACATCGTTCCGCTTGCATCCGGGACTCGCCTGCGCGTTGCTGCGCTCGTGGCCCGAGCGGTGCAGTGTTGCCAGCCCCGCGGAGGCGCGCTCCTCGGATCCGCCGCGCCTTGCATCGCTCGGGGCCTCCCCCGCCCCTCCTCCTCCTCCCGATCATCAGCTGGCCCCCCTGCGCCTCGTACCCTCGACAGAATGAACATCGAACGTGTGTTACGCAGCTGCCTCGTCGATCTGATGTTCTGGGTTCGGGTGACATTGTGTGCCGACTACATGTTGGCGCCCCCCCCCCAATGTCGGCCATCGCTGAACTTCCGAGTCGCACCCGCTCAGACCACTTTTGCGTGTGCGTCGACACGGAAGGGGGTCGACATTGAAAGGGCGAACGGGGGCGAAATTGAAGGGGTTTGTCAACCATGTTTGAGGTTGATTTTGTCGAGCGTTGTAGAGCCCTCGAAATCCGCCGACCCTGTCGGCGTGTGTGAGGGGCTCTTCCGTTCGAGTCAGGCTTTCCCGTTCGACTCGTCGTCGCCATCTTCCTGAGTTCCACTGACCTGGGCCTCAGACAAGCCGTTCTCGTCGCCGTCTTCCTGAGTTCCACTCACCTGGGCCTTCTTCCTCGGACAAGCCGTCTACAGCGAAATTGAGCAACGCAGTTCAATCGAAGGAAAGCCCCTTCCCTTTGATCCCTTCCCCACGCGGGGGGTGGTGGTCCTGGGGGGGTCCTGGGGGGTCCCGGGGGGGGGTCCCAGGGGGTCCCGGGGGGGGTCGCCACCCAGATTCGTTTTCCTGCGCGGAAACAGCAAGGCCAATAAGAGCTCCAAGACGAGCCAAGAGCGCCCCAATACATCCCCACGACGGTACAAGAGCGCAACGCATCCACGAGCGATCGCCCCGAGACGTTCAATACTGCCCGAGAACGGCCCGAGCGTGGGGGTCCCCTGTGGGGCCCGGGGGAGGTCGCCACCCAGATTCGTTTTCCTGCCCGGAAGTAGCAAGGCCAATACCAAAACAAGCCAAGAGTGCCCCAAGAGGCCCCCGAGACGGTCCAGGAGGGCCCCCCATCGCCACACGATCGGTCCAAAACGCCTTCACGCTCCCAGACTGCCCAGGAGACCTCCAAGACGCCCCTAAGAGGCCTCCAAAGGCACTCCCGAGAGGGTCACACGAGGCAAAACTCATTGATGCTCCGTATGGTTTTGACGGTGGGCGCTCTCGCCTTTTCCGCTTCCCGCCCCTCCAAGGCGGCCGACGAGGCCCTCAAGATCGCCCCAAGACGGCCCAAAAGGCGTCCAAGAGCGCTCCAAAACATCCCAAGAGAACCCCATGACAGCCCCAAATGCTTCCAAGACGGCCCAAGAGGCCCCCAAGGCGGCTCCAAGAGCGCGCCTTGACGGGGAACCCGAACGAACATTTCGAGCCCTCGGCCCCGAGAAGCTCCCAGGAGGCCCCAAGAGGTTCCCAAGAGACCCCAAGAAGTCCACAAGAGACCCCCAGGATACCCGAAAAGGCCCACAAGAGGTCGCCGCCGCCACCGCCGCTGTCGTCGACGCCCCCCTTCAGGGTCGGCGGCGGCCCCAGAAATTCCCCAGAATTTTCCGACGAATTCGAACACAGCCTTCAGAGAAAGCCCCCGGAAGCTCCTGCAAGCCTGCGTCAAGATGCCATAACTTTGAAAAGCCTGCACAGAATCCTCCTGAATCCTCCTCCTCCTCCTCTTCCTCCTCCTCTTTCACCTCCCCTGGACCTCTCCTGCAGCGCACTCTGGCCAGAATTGTAAGGCGACTCCAGCCGTGACGACCGAAGGCACCCTAAGGGGGCAACACACATCCGCCACTGTACCTGCACGGAGTGGACGTGTTAGAATACTCCTTTGTTGCCTGGGAGTTTTTCCCAAGCATCCTGTGGTGTTGGGTCCTCGTTTTGAAGAGACGGTCCCCGCGTTCCCTCTCTCCATCCTTCCCTCCCTCCTTCCTTCCTCCTCCCCTCCTCCCTGCACCGCCCAAATGCGTCACGCACGCCTACTTCGGCACACCCCTCACACGTTTCGTGGCCCCATGAGGAGCTCCACCGAAGGCCCCAGTGCCACCGCCCGCATGCGTCACGCACACCCACTTCGGATCACACCCCAAACGCTTCGTGGCCCCATAGGGAGCTCCACCGAAGGCCCCAGCGTCACCGCCCGCATGCGTCACGCACACCCATTTCGGCACGCACACCCCAAACGTTTCGTGGCCCCATCGGGAGCTCCACCGAAGGCCCCAGTGCCACCGCCCGCATGCGTCACGCACACCAACTTCGACACACCCCTGAAACGTTTCGTGGCCCCATCGGGAGCCCCACCGAAGGCCTCAGCGCCACCGCCCGCATAAGTCACGCACACCCATTTCGGCACACACATACACCCCAAACGCTTCGTGGCCCCATGGGGAGCTCCACCGAAGGCCCCAGCGCCACCGCCCGCATGCGTCACGCACACCCAATTCGGCACACCCCTCACACGCTTCGTGGCCCCATCGGGAACTCCACCGAAGGCCCCAGTGCCACCGCCCGCATGCGTCACGCACGGCACACCCCTCACACGCTTCGTGGCCCCATCGGGAGCTCCACCGAAGGCCCCAGCGTCACCGCCAGCATGCGTCACGCACACCCACTTCGGCACACCCCTCAACCGTTTCGTGGCCCCATAAGGAGCTCCACCGAAGGCCCCAGCGCCACCGCCCGCATGCGTCACGCGCACCCATTTCGGCACACACCCCAAACGTTTCGTGGCCCCATCGGGAGCTCCACCGAAGGCCCCAGTGCCACCGCCCGCATGCGTCACGCACGCCCACTTCGGCACACCCCTCAAACGTTTCGTGGCCCCACAAGGAGCTCCACCGAAGGCCCCAGCGCCACCGCCCGCATGCGTCACGCACGCCCAATTCGGCACACCCCTCAACAGTGAGGGCCACGGGCAGATTCAAATGAGACCTCGCCATCCCTGGGGGGGTGCGATCGGTGAAACTGTCGCCATTTTCGAGGCCTGCTGAGGGGCGCCAAATTAGACCTCGCCAGGGGGGCTGCGATCTGTGAAACTGTCGCCATTTTCGAGGCCTGCTGGGGGGCCCAGCACAGTGAGGGCCACGCGCGGATTCAAATTAGACCTCGCCATCTCTGGGGGGGCTGCGATCTGTGAAACTGTCGCCACTTTCGAGGCCTGCTGGGGGGCCCAGCGCAGTGACGCCACGGGCATATTCAAACGAGACCTCGCCATCTCTGTAAGGAGCTCCACCGAAGGCCCCAGTGCCACCGCCCGCATGCGTCACGAAACCCATTTTGGCACACCCCTCACACGTTGCGTGGCTCCACCAGGACCGTAGATGGACAATATATTCGAACCCTCACACATTCGAGGGAGATTCTGAATCACCCCCGCGCCCCCGACATCAATGTTGATCTCAGCAAAGGCGGTGCTTTGGGGTTCGAATATTTCTGTCCACTCACGCCCCCCCCGTCGCCACGCCATCAATATTAAATTCGGGGGTTCGGGGGGGCATCTTGGGCCACAGGGTATAATCCCCCATTTGTGCAGGTGGGAGTAGGGAGGAGGGAGAGGAGGAGACTGTACAGATGCCACAAACGTCAGCATTACAATCATAATCGCCCTCATCGGCGGCATCATCTCCACCATCATCATCATCATCATCATCATCATCATCATCATCATCATCATCATCATCATCATCATCATCATCATCATCATCATCATCATCATCATCATCATCATCATCATCATCATCATCATCATCATCATCATCATCAGTATCAGCATCATCAGCAGCAGCATCATCATCACCCACAACCCTCAAGGAGGAATGAGGAACAGGAGGGAGGAGGGGGGGAGGAGAACGAGGAGAAGGAATAGGAGGAAGATGGAGGTTCCGCTCCTGGGCGTAAGACGCTGGGGCAAGGGGTGAGACGTTTCAGGAGGAGTGCGGAAGGGTCTGGAGGAATGGGAGAACCCCACAGGATTGGGAGGAGTGCGGAGGGTTGAGGGGAAATGGGACGGTTGTGGGAGGTGAGGAAGGAGTGCGGAGGCGTGGGGAGGACTGGGAGGGTTGCGGAGGTTTCGGGGGGAGTGCGGATGGGTGGGGAGGAATGGGATGGTGGAGGAAATCTCTTTCGGGAGGAGTGCGGAAGGGGTGGGGAGGAATGGGGCGGTTGCAGAAGGTTTGGGAGGAGTGCGGAGGGATGTGGAAGGATGAAAGGGTTGCGAAGGTGTCGGGAGGAGTGCGGAAGGGCGTGGAGGAATGGGAGGGTTGCGGAGGTCTCTTTCGGGAGGTGTGCGGAGGAGTGGGGAGGAATGGGACGGTTTCACAAGGTTTGGGAGGAGTGCGAGGGGATGTGGAGGCATGGGAGGGTTGCGGAAGTTTCGGGAGGAGTGCGGAGGGGTGTGGAGGAATGGGGGAGGTGCGGATATGTGCGGATGTCCCGGGAGGAGTGCGGGGGAGTGGGGAGACATGGAAGGGCTCCGGAGGTTTCGGGGGGAGTGCGGACGGATGTGGAGGAATGGGACGGTTGTGGAGGTTTCGGGAGGAGTGCGGAGGGGCCTGGAGGAATGGGGGAGGTGCGGGTGTCTGGGAGGAGTGCAGAGGGATGTGGAATGATAAAATGGTTGCGGAGGTTTCGGGAGGAGTGCGGAGGGATGTGGGGGAATGGGAGGGTTGCGGAGGTTTTGGGAGGAGTGCGGAGGGATGTGGAGAGATGGTAGAGTTGCGGATGTTCGGGAAAAGTGCGGAGGGGTGGAGAGACTGGCAGGATTGCGGAGGTTTCGGGAAGAGTTCGGAGGGGTGTGGAGGACTGGGACGGTTGCGGAAGGTTTGGGAGGAGTGCGCAGGGTGGGGGGGAATGGGACGGATCGCGGATGTTCGGGAGGAGTGCGGAGGGGCGGAACGAATTCGAAGGGCTCCGGAGGTTTCGGGAGGAGTGCGGAGGAATGTGGGGGAATGGGAGACTTGCGGAGGTTTTGGGAAGAATGCGGCGGGGTGTGGAGGAATGGGAGAGTTGCGGATGTTCGGGAAGAGTGCGGAGGGGTGAGAAGAATGGCAGGATTGCGGAGTTTCTGGGAAGATTGCGGAGGGGTCTGGGGGAATGGGTCGGTTGCGGAAGGTTCGGGAGGAGTGCGGAGGGGTGGGGGGGAGTGGGGCGGTTGCGGAGGTTTCGGGTGGAGTGCGGAAGGGCGTGGAGCAGTTGGGAATAGTGCGGAGGGGCGTGGAGGAATGAGAGGTTTCGGAATTTTTGTTGGCGGAGTGCGGTGGGGTGCGGACGACTGCAGGGGAGTGGCGAGGACTGGGAAGGAGTGGGGGGCCTGCGGAGGAGTTGGGAGTGAATGGAATTTAACGGAATGCAGCGGGGGGCCTCTGTCGTAGACCTCGCCCGAGAGGGCCTCCAGGGGGCCTTACGAAGATCCACGGGGGCTCCAAGACGACCCCCAAAGAGGCTCCACGCGGACTGACGGACGGGCCCAGAGGCGACAGCACTGGCATCGTCGACGGTGATGGTCGGAGTCGTGCCGGGCCAGAAGCACGACGTGCCCGTGGCGGTCGTGCAACGCTCTAGGGGTCTGCCGAAATTGTCGGGGCGCGGCGTGCGGAGTCAGCCATCGGGGCCTTCCGTGGAGTTCCCGATGGGGCAACGAGGTGTGGCAACGACGATAATGGCGACAGTGATGATGGCGATGATGGTGATGATGTCTGCGCGCAGCGACCCCAATCGCACGCGGCAGGACTACTTGGGCTTGAACTTAAGAGCCTCGCTTGTGACGAGGGTCGAGAAACAGCGCGGGCACGGCACTAGCTTCGGGGCCGGCGGCTTGGGAATCGGCACAGTGAATAAATACAGTTTCAGCCGCCGGAGCAGCATGCCAGCCTGCCCCTGCGGGCGCTGCGACGACTCGGACGAGAGGCCCGCCAGCGCCGTCTCGGGGCAGGTGACAAAAATCGGGGCGGACCCCATGTACACCTTGTGCCCGACGTGCTGGTTCTGGGGCATGGTGATGGGCACGGGCTTGCCCTCCAGCCACAGGAGCTGGATGGACAGGGGGAGGTCCTCATCGATGAACATCCACTCGTCCAGCACCGCGGCCTTGGCCTTGTCCAAGCCGTGGAGGCAAAACTGCCCCCCGCCTGGCCTCTCCTGCACGTGCTCACCGCCGAACAGCGGCCGAACCGCCGAGAAGAGAAGAGACTTCCCCTCTCCGCCGAAGCGCCCAGCCAAGGTGACCACCGGGGCCGCCTCGGACCGACCGTGCTTCAGGGACATCAAGATGCTGCTGCACAGGTCGGGGACGTCGATGCGATTCATCGACAGGCTTTCGCGGACGTGGTGCAACCAGCGGCCGCCGCAAACGCAAGGCGTCCGCAAGGCCTCCTTGAACTGTTGCATGACGGGTTTCGTCGCGTCTTCGAGGAAGCTGTCCACGTTCTCCCACGCCCAGGCCTTGTCGATGATCTTCTCCAGCACGTGCTCGTTCTTGAACATCCAGGCAACCACCTTGTGCGAGCAGGACGTCTTAGCGTACGCCATCAACTTGCGCACTGCGTGGGGGTCGTCCGGAGTATTCCGGATCCCAGACCTGACCACTATCGGCCACAGGTCCACTTCCTCGACGCGAGGCTCTGGCTTCCCCTTCTCGCCCTCGACCTGCTCCCGCGCGGTCCTGCGCTTCTCCAAGGCGCGGGCGGTCGTCGGCTCCCTCTTCGCCGCGGACAGCGGCGGGTGGTCCGCGGGCCAAGCCAAGTAGTCAACGTCCAGGGCGCTCCGCGGCTTCTTGGGCGTCGCGTTCGCGCAGTACCCGACGGCCGACCAGTGCCCGTCGTGGCTGCAGGACCAGTGAGAGGCGAGTTGGTACCTGTTGAGCAAGGCCCGCTTCACGGTCAGGAACTTGCTCTTCTTGCCCAGGTGCAAGGCCACGTGGTAGTGCGCCCGCCGGACGCCTGCCACTGGCGCGTGGTATTCTTTGAATACCACCAGCTTCTTGACCCCGACGGGCGCGGCCCCCTGCCCGCGGTGGCTTGCGAGCCACGCGGGGTCGGCGTCCGGAGCGCCGCAGCAATCCAGGAAAGCGTCGCGGACCTCCTCCCGCGAGAAAGCCGCTGGCGCTCTGAGACCCTCCTTGTCCGTGTGCGGCAGAGTCACCAAGTAGACCTCCCGCGAGGCGTTCCTGTTCTCCTCGCCGACGACGTGCTCGAGGAGCGCCGTCTGCTGGCTCTGCTTCCCCACGAGCCTGCGGCGCTTCTCTGGCCTGTCCACCGAGAGCGCCATCCCCCCGCGCGACCCGGCCAGGGCCAGCCCCCGCCCCGCTGAGCCGACAGGCTACAGAGAAAAACGCAATGCGGACCGTCGGGGTCTTCGGGGGCATCGTAAACCGCCGCCTGGCTGCTCAGTTGGGGAGCTCGTTGCACCTGGCGTCGTCTGCGCACCTGTCGCACTTGGGCGCGCCCCGTTCACCTGGCGCGTGTGGCCCACCTGTCGCGTGCCGCGCACCTGTCGCACGCGGCGCACTTGGCGCGCCTGGCGCGCCCCCTGCACCTCTGGGCGGGGTCGGCGGATCCTGTCGATGGATGCCGCTCGCGCGGCATTGTTGGACATGTGCAAACATGCATAAAAACCATACTGAACCTACAGTGAACCATCAGTGAACCAACAGTGAACCAACAGTGAACCATTGCAAATTACATAGTGAACCTCAATTTTTATTAAAAAAAGAAATTCCCTACTCTTTTTTAATAGAATTCGAGGTTCACTATGGTTTTTACGAAGGTTCACTGTTGGGTTCACTGTTGGTTCACTGTTGGTTCACTGTTGGTTCACTATGTTTTTTTGGTGCATGTCTCGTGCGAGGGGCTCTCTGGGGCCGCCAGGGCGCTGGCGCCTGGGGGGCCTCGGCGGACAGAATCATAATGCCAAGATCAGGTACTTTCGACTACGTCTGCTGGCCCTG
Organism: Prorocentrum cordatum; assembly: GCA_963575745.1. NCBI lineage: Eukaryota > Dinophyceae > Prorocentrales > Prorocentraceae > Prorocentrum > Prorocentrum cordatum. The sequence continues at coordinate 51,688 of CAUYUJ010019991.1, forward strand.
TAGCCGCAAGGGCGGTGGACGCACGGATTGGTCTTGCTCGTGGACCGCGACTGGCCCTCTTCCCGCGCCCCACGTCGCTCGCGCGGGTCAACCGGGGCGCGGGCCGCTACGGGCCGCCCGCCGCCCCGGCCCGCTGCGGTCTGCGCCGCGGTCGCCCGCCGCCCTGGCCCGCCGCGAATCGCGCCGCGGCCGCCCGACGAAACCGCGCGCGCGCGCTCAGTTCCCACCGCCCTCGGCGAAGTGGCCGCCCTTCGCCTCGACCAACAAGCCGCAGCGCTTGTGCAGGCTGCCCATGATGCTGTGGATGTACTCAGAAGGCGTCGCCAACGCCGTGCGGCGCAGCCGGGCCAGGTACTGCGCCCGCGTCTCCGTCTTGCTCGCGGGCCAGTCCTTCTCCTGCCCCCTCATGCGCTTGTTCAGATTGGCCCAGAAGGCGAAATCAAGCGGCATCAGATCAGGGGACCGCTTCGGCAAGTCCAACGTCTGGATGCCAGCGGACTTCTTCGCCGCCATGCCCGAGCGAGATTTGTAGCCCGTGGGGTCGTGATCTTCCATGACGCGGAACTTGCCGCGCACGGAAGGGTAGGCCCTCTTCAAAGCGGGCTGGAGCGCCCCCGAGTACATTCGCCCCGCGGCTGCGGCGTTCCACCTGCCGACCACCCGGTGCCACATCAACACCTTGCCCGCGCCGATGGCGCACGCGATGGTCACGGAGCCCTTGCCCGAACTCTGCTTCAGAACTTGGGGGCGAGCCAAATCAGAGCGCGCCGTCGGCCACTGGCCTGGCGCTGAGTTGCTCGGCTTGACGTGGCCCACGGAGAAGTCCCGCTTGCGCTTCCTGTACACCCCGCGAACCTTGCGCTTTCCCGCCACCTTCCTGTACTTCGCATTGGGCAGCACCTGGAACACCTTGTTGTCCATGCACGCGTGGACGTACTGTGACCACTGGCTGGGGCTCCGGTGCTTGTGCTCGCGGGCCCACTGCAGGCGCTCCTTCTTGTCCCCATCAGAAAGGTCAGGCTTCTCGTACAGCGGGCGGAACTTGTAGCCATTCTCAGCAAACTCGCGGCGCACTGTCTTGATGTCGCATTTCAACTTCATCTCGGACTTCAGCATGGCTGCCGTCACTTCCTTTGTGCCGCCCGAGGACTTCAGAAGCTTCTTGTAAGCGCGCTGGGCAGCGAGAAACCCTTTGGGGGTGCGGATGGAATGCTTCGGGCGGCCCTTGGACTTCTTGGTCGTGTTCTTTTTGAACAAATGCTTCGAGACGGTGTCCGTGGAGCGGCTCAAGGCCGCGGCGATCCTCTTGACGCCCATGCCGCTGTCATGCAAGCGGCGCATTGCGACGTGCTCGTCGGCAGATACATGAGTGAAGGATTTCGGCGACATTCTCCGGCTGTGGAGACAACGACGGGCCAAATGCGCTCGGTCCAGAAAGCGCTGCGGTCATCCTTCCAACGGGGGCATCCTGAAAATGGATGCAGTCCAGTGAGCGAGGGCATCCTATATCTCGGATGCCCTTTTTTCCATTAGTAGCGCCATAGGTTCGGGTGGCTTCTGTCCGTGAAAATGGTCTAGATCTGCGCGACATGCGCGCGCAGGTGCGCAAGGGGGATCCATTTTGGGATCCCCCCTCGCTGCTGCTTCGTCGGCTGCCCTGTGGCTGTATCGTTGGCTGCCTGGTTCCTGGTGGCCTGCCTGCTCGGCTGCCTGTTGGCTGCCTTGCTGGCTGCCTCGATGGCTGCCTCGTTGGCTGCTTTGTTGGCTGTCTCGTTGGCTGCCTCGTTGGTTGTCTCGTTGGCTGCCTCGTTGGTTGCCTTGCCGGGTGCTGTGTCGGTGGCCTCGTTGGTTGCCTTGCTGGCTGCCCTGTCGACCGCCTCGCTGCCTGGCTGGCTGCCTCGTGGGCTACCTCGTTGGCTGCCTCGTGCCTCGTGGGCTACCTCGTTGGCCGCCTCGCTGGCTGCTTCGCCAGTTGCCTCGACGGCTGTTTTTTTGGCTGCCCCGCGGGCTGCCTCGTCGGAGGCCTCGTTGGCCGCCTCGCTGGGTGCCTCGTAGGCTGCTTCGTTGGCTGCCTTGTTGGCTGCCTCGCCAGCTGCTTTCCTGAAAGCCTACCAGACAACGCCCCCATCAATATCACGAGCAAGCGCCTATCCATCTGCCATGGCGACGATGAAGGGAGCGTGGTAACCCAGGACCCAAGGACGGCGAACGAAGGAACAGCATGTGCAGAGAAAAAATCGCAATCATGTGTATGCGCTGACTATATCACCCTGGGTAGGAATAAACCGACCCGTTCGCAGCCTGGGGAACGATGGGGCCTCGGAGGCCTCAGGATGGCTCAAGGCAGCCCTCCACAGGACCGTCTCCAGCTTTCGATAATGCACCCGATGTCTGTTGTGGACGGTGGGACGACAGCAACATGTAACCCTGGGCAGGCAAAATCGAACTTCCCGCAGCTCCGGTAATCCATGGGGCCTCCGAGGCCTCCAGGACGGCCCAAGGCAGCCCTTCACAGGACCGTCTCCTTCCATCCCTCTTTCGGCCCCCTCCGATCCCCTCCCCTCCCCGTTCCCTTCCCCTCCCCTCCCCTCCTCCCCATGCCCTCTCTTCCCCTCCCATCGCCTCTTCGTCCCTGCCTCCTCTGATTCACTCCTCCCGCACCTGCTTAGAAATCCTCCACGCTCCACCGCTTGATCCTCCTCCCCACCACCTCCCATCCTCATCCTTCTCATTCCTCCTGTCTCTCACTACTGTTCCTGGTCCTCCGCATCCTCATCCTCATCCCCATCCTCCTCTTCCTCCTCATCCTGATCCTTATCCTCCTCATCCTTCGCTTCCTCCTCCACCTTCTCCCCCAAGTCATGGGATCTTGGATTTATGAGGGTCGCTTTGAGCAATGTGCAGAACTACACAAACCTTGCCATGGACAGTAGATGGACAATATATTCGAACCCTCACACATTCGAGGGAGATTCTGAATCACCCCCGCGCCCCCGACATCAATGTTGATCTCAGCAAAGGCGGTGCTTTGGGGTTCGAATATTTCTGTCCACTCACGCCCCCCCCGTCGCCACGCCATCAATATTAAATTCGGGGGTTCGGGGGGGCATCTTGGGCCACAGGGTTCGAATATAATGTCCATGTACGGGAGCTCCACCGAAGGCCCCAATGCCACCGCCCGCATGCGTCACGCATACCCAATTCGGTATACCCCTCAAACGTTTCGTGGCCCCATCGGGAGCTTCACCGAAAGCCCCAATGCCACCGCCCGCATGCGTCGCGCACGCCCATTCCGGCACACCCCTTACACGTTTCGTGGCTCCATAGGGAGCTCCACCGAAGGCGCCAGTGACTGCGTTCGCATGCGCCCACCGCACCGATTTCGGCACACCCCTCACACGTTTCGTGGCCCCATAGCGAGCTCCACCGACGGCCCCAATGGCTGTGTTCGCATGCGCCCACCAGACAAATTTTTGCACCCCCCCTCCAACGTTTCGTGGCCCTATAAAGAGCTCCTCCGAATGCGGTGCATACAACGACGGTGCTCACAACTGGATATGGTTGGGTCCTTCGCCAGGCCAATTGTTCTGTTTGCTAGCCCCCCCTCCCTCGGGGCGTCCTGAGATCGCCCCGCCTGAATTTGCTTTCTTGTGTTCTTTTCGGCCACCTGACGGCCAAGATAGACTCCGAGATGGTTTCCAAGAGAGCCAGGATGACACCAAGACGGCCCAAGATGGCCCAAGACGGTCCAAGCGGCTCCCAAGACGTCTTCACGACTGCCCAATAAGCCCCCCACCCAGGAGGGCTCTAAGAGGGCCTCCAGGAGAGCCCGAGGGTGCAACAAACATTGACTGTCCTCATGTTTCTTAAACACATGGATGCTTAAGTTCTCGCTTGTTTGGCCTCCTGTCGAGCTCCAAGGCAGCCCATGAGGCCCTTACGACGACCTCGAGTCGGCCCACGAGGACCCCAAGATCGCCCAAGAGCCCACCAAAAGGGTCCCAAGGCGGCCCTCACGCGCCCCAAGAGGGCACCAAGACGGCCCAGAGGCTCCCAAGACGGCCTCCGAAGGCTCCGAGAGGCCCCAAGAGCCTCCCGAGGAGGCGAAACATGTGGATTGTCCTATAGTTGTTGAAGGATGTTGAGGTTCTCACCTGCTTGGGTTTCCGACCGCCCAAGACGGCCCAAGAGGCCTCCAATATTGCTCCAAGACGGCTCATGAGGCACCCAAAGGGGGCCCCAAGTCGGCCCAAGAGGACCCCACGATGGCCCAAGAGGACCCCAGGACGGCCCTAAAGCGTTCCAAGAGGGCACAAAGACGGTCCAGAGAAACAAGCAAGACGACCTGAGCTCCCTTCGACCTCAGACGGCCCAAGAGGAGGCGAAGCACATTGATCGTCCTACAAATTTAAACAGAACTTGAGGTTCTCACAAGAGGGCCCCAAGCCCGCCTAAGAGGACCCAAGATCGCCCAAGAGCCTCCCAAGATGCCCCCAAGGGGGCCCTCAAGCGATCCAAGAAGGCACCACGACGGCCCAGAGAGGCCCCCATGACGGCCTCCGAAGGCGCTAGACGGGCCTAGAGCATTCATCAGACTGCCCCAGAAGCCCAAATAGGCCTCCAAGAGGCCTTAACAGGCCCCCGAGAGGCTCCCAACAGGCCCCCAGCAGGCTCCCAGGAAGCCCAGAAAGCACCTAAGAGGCCTTCTCCTCCCTATCTTCACTTCCTTCTCCTCCGTATCTTCATTTCCTCCTCCTCCTCCTCCTCCTCCTCCTCCTCCTCCTCCTCCGCTCCTGGATGGCCGAAGTCACCTCGCCCTTCATCCTACCGAAGTCGACGGCCGCCGGGTCATACCTGTGGAATGGGTCCTCCTTGATGATCGGCATGGCGGCCCAAGCCCCGAGGGCGACAGAGGAGGAGGGAGGGAGAGAGGGAGGGAGGGAGGGAGGGAGGGAGGGAGGGCGGGCGGAGGAGGAGGAGGAGGAGGAGGAGGAGGAGAAGGAGGATCGATGAAATTGTCGGAGGCTGTCGGATGCCTCTCATCGAATTTTGGCTTTCAGTAGTTCGCTTTCGCAGTGCTTTCGCGAGGAGGAGGATCAGGGATGGAGGATCGATGGGGACAAGACAGATAGGAGGAAGGAAGGAGCGAGGAAGATCGAGGAGGACAATCGAGGTGGAGGATCGAGGAGGAGGAGGAGGAGGAGGAAAACGATTTCGATGTTTTTGGTGCGTGTTCCTCCCAGAGTGCCCTCAGTCGCCACGGCTGCAGTTGCGTCAACATCCTCGTCAGAACGCGCTCCGCGAGAGGTCTGGGTGAAGGCGCAAAGAAGGAGCACATTCTAGGAGGATCAAAGAGGTCGTCGGAGCTTCATGAAGCTCTCGGTTCGGAGGTTCTGATGATTAGGGGGGCAGAGAAGGACATTGAGAGGAAACCAACGCATACTTCGATAATGATGTGCCAACCATGCTCAGAACATCCATTGTTGTGCCGTCTCAACTCTGGGGCCCTGACAAATCGATTTGGCTTGACTGAACACGCGCATTGACGGAGCCGAGGTCTCTGGAGGGTGGAGAGGGTGAGGAACATAGCAATTCTGGGACTCGTCATCCGGCAGGAAGGGGTCGTCCGAGCCACGTGGGGCTCTCGCGCGGGCTCGATCTACAACCCAGACACCCAAGGAAACAGCTTCCTCCCAGGAGAGTCCCTCGCTGAAGGTCTGGTCTCGGCCCCAACCTCGAAAGGCTCCCAACGACGGGGGCCGGGCCGACGGAGCAGCAATGTTATGCAGCTCTGGGCCTGGCTCAGCATGGGGATGACCAGGGGTGCACGGCGGGGCCACCGCAGGCAAACCCTCTAGGCCCGACTTCGGCGCAAGACGGTGCATGCATGCCATCACCGGACTGCACGGACACCTGGTGGACACGGAGGTGCTTCTTAGCAGGTGGCGGCCTCGCGAAATCCAAGCCAGCTGTCGCTCGCGACCAGGAGTCCTCGCAAGCAAACAATATGACGCGAGACAGCTCCGACCCCACGCTCTCTTCCAACCCTGCGCCTCACTGGACTTCTTCTGGGCAGCAGCGATCTGCGTCCTTGGCCTGTCTGGTGCCGTGCTGCCCTGCTCGGCCCGCTGCCAGCGGGCGTGCCCACGCCGCTGGTACGAATGCTCTCCAAGTTGTGACTGGTCGCCCCGCGGCCTTTGTGCAGAGCGCAGCGGCCCCCGGGAGCCTGTCGGCCTGGCCCGCGACCTGGGCTTCCAGGATCGCGTGGCCTCGGGCCGGCCACACACGTGCAGGGAGGGCCACTCCGCCCACCCTGCACCCAGCGAGGCCGTCCGGCGGCAGCACCAAGAGCCTCGGCGGCGTGCCTCCACCGAGGGAGGGTGGTGCCGATCGTCTTCCCCCTGCGGGGGCAGCCCCCTGCCTCGGCGGCGTGCCCCCACCGAGGGAGGGTGGCGATCTTCTGGCTCCCAGGGAGCGAGGGCCCTCCTCCGCTCCCCACACCCGCCCGCCCGCTGCAGCCCCCTCCCGCCACCCACAGGACGAGGGGGAGGAGGCAAAGGGGACGGGAGCGGACCGGGAGAGGGGATCGGGGGAGGGGCAGCCGAGACAGCGGCCTCACTGCGCTCCACAGAACGTTCCCTTCCAACCGGCTCCGCGGTCTCGGAATGGCCTCAGGATACACAGACTCCATCCAAGCACGGTCGACGTGATCGCCTAGGATAGGGTCTGAGAGCGCCGCCTCCATAGAGGCCGAGAAAATAGACATCCTGTGGGCCAGCTCAAGGCCCCGTAAACAAACCTGTCGAGACTGAGGAGGAGCACTGAAGGGTTGGCTTGCGTCCTTCGCTAGGACGTCGGCCAAGTCGTTCCCTCGGCGCTGTTGGACAGTGATTGCGCCGTCAAGCATCTGAGCGACGGTGGTGTGAGACTCGACTTTGGCATCATGCATCTCGTCGAGGCGGTCCCCGACCTCCCCCCATCCAGTGGGCCCTGGAAGTCTTGGGCCCTCTGGCAGTGATAGGAAGGTCCACCAAGCAACCAGCAGTGCCAGCACAATCGATGCAAACCTGGGAGGGGCCAGCAACCATAGCTGACCTGGACAGCATGAGGATGGCATGGTCTTCGCAGTCTCATGCTACCTGCTCAGGGGCCTCGCTAAGGGGAACGACCCCCGAGATCCAACTGATAATCTCACCGTTGTCGTCGCCAGTTATAAAAGCCCACGATGCCACGCGGAGGTTCACAAACGATTGCTCAAAACCTGCCCCGTCAAAGAAAATCGCACTGCCAGCTGGAATAGCCAGAGGCTCGCCGCGTGGCCAATCATGGCAGCGGGTCTACTTCTTCTCTACCTCACGGAGACGGCGCAGGAACCAATACTACGAAGGGCCGGGGAAGACACACCGAGAGACCAACTCGCCAGCGTCACCCCCCAGCATCTGAATCTTCAGCACCGCCCTGCGGAGGGCGGGGTCAAGCCTCTCACGCCCCCACGGCTCGAAGGTAGGACACTCGAATCTGCGACCACCGATGCCATTCTCACAAGCCCGACAGGTAGGGGTCAGCTCGTGACTGTGTCGCGCCATCCGGGCCTGAGACCAGTAAAGCGTTAGCGACGAGGGCGTTGAGGCAGGCAGCGCGATGGGCAGTTCAGGACTTCGTCTGATGTGTCTTCCCAGGCTTGTGCAACGGCTGCTAAAAGTAGGTCCTGACCAAACAGAGAAGGCCGACTGGTTGGACTGCTCTTGCTTTTCAGTGCTTCGCCGAACCGCGGGGCCGATCAGCTGCACAACAAAGGCCAAGGAGAATCGATCAACATTCCAAAAACGACACAAATCATCCAGGACCCTCCTGCCGCTAAAATCTACCTGCCACCCAATTCTCTGAAGCATGAGCGTCAATGCTGCGAGGGGCTGCTGAACTATAGTCCAGGGTCTTGGGTGATTGCGGACCTCCTCGGCATCAGCAGCGCAGGAAGCAAGGACAGCTTGAGACACTGTGCGGACCCAGACTTAACTCACGACTACCTTAATACTGGCAGTCGTGATGACCTGCAATGGGGTCCTTCTGACACAGCTGGGGGTTGCACAACAACCTGAAGCCCAGACTAGTGACAGCACGGAGAGTGCCCCAAGACTTCGCCGCTTTGACCCTGAGCAGGTGAAACTGGTAAGGCGCAATGCCCTTGATGTGGCAACCACAAGAGACTTTGGTCAAGGGCCTCGACTGGAAAACACAGGAGAAAGCGGGCCCACGCCCCATGTCCCCGAGCTTCTTACTAACCTCTAAACCAGCAGACATCCTGCCTGCATGACTGCTTACCCTCCGACGGGGCCCAAAATTGGAATCTCCGCCGAGGTCTATGTGTGATCGGTGTGAAAGGACCCTCTTGTCCCGTGGGAGGGTCCAACTGGTATCTCCCTCCAGGCCGTCCAGCAGCCCAGGGGTCAGAACTCATAGAAAGTTGAGGTTCGTTCACTGGCAGCTGTCTCTTGCCCAACTCAGACATGTCGGTGTGTTTCGTGTTCGCCTCGCAGCGTCGCAGGCCCTGCAACGACGTGGGCCGTCAAGACGTCCACGATCTTGACACAGCGTGTGGGCGACGACTCGATCGCAGTACATCGAAGGAGCAAACGATGCATCACTATGACCATTCCAGTCGCCGCCGAACAGCCTGCCACCACCGTTCCATCGGACATGATCTCTGAGCTCGTGCTGCCTGGCTAGCGTGGTCGTGGAGCTCTGAACAATACACACAACGCGTGAAGGAGATTTCCATCGAAGCTCCAGTGGCCGCAGCAACCTGGAGCTCCTCATGGCTGATGTTCTCGTAGAACTTGGTTAAGTCGAAGGACAACGTGAGCGATGATATCCCCACGCGTCTGGCATGGGTGCAGAGAAGTTTGTGCACGTACGCCGCCTAGTCTGCACTGCACGTGGCGTTCTGGCCCCAGCAGGCCGAGACGTCCACTTCATGCTCCCATCCGTTCACATATCTCAGAAGGATCCGACTCCATAGCCGCCTAAAACATGGGAGCAGCCCGATGGGTAGGGTGCAACCTTGTCGCTTCGGAAGAATCCCAGGGAGGAGGAGGAGAAGGAGGAGGAAACGAGGGAGGAAAGAAGGAAAGTGGGATGAAGGGGAGAAAGACAAGAGGCGCAGGCGGGCTTGGAGGAGGGCTAAACAGGCTGCGCGAGAGCGTGCTGCAACGAGTCATCTCCTCTCTCGAGCTTGGCACTCGGGCGTGATGTCCGATATCGTATCTGCACGGGCTCTATATGTCACCATAAACGCCAAAGGCCAAATTCTCGACGGTCGTGGCCGTGCCCCGCTCGATGCCTGTGTCTCGTTATCCGTTGTGCTCCACGTCTGTGAACGAGTGACGACCAACTCTGCCACCTGCAGTCGCGTTCGCTCTGTGCAACATTGCCCAAATCTTTCGACGCGCTCGCCCGGTAATCGCATGTTGTCGACATCATGCCTATGCGGGCTATTCCCACCCCATGTCTGCGGTTTTCACAGATCATCCTTCCATGCAGGTTTTGCAAAAGCACCTAAATTCGCGCTTCGTGCTGCGCGAAGGGCGAACAACTTTGCGCTCTCGCGCCGCCCCCCATTGGAGACGAGGAGGACGAAGAGGCGGAGCCGAACCGCAAACCGCGAATAACTTCGCGCCATCGTGGGTACCCCAAATTTTGTTCACCACCCTCATTGTTGTTCTGCTTACGCTGTCTACACAACCACGCTCACGCATCCCTTCGCAGATATCCGCCACCGCTCCACACCTCAGCTGGTCTGTGTGTGCTCATGTGTGTGTGACTATGTGCGTGGGGGTGTTACTACACCAGCCAGAACGCGGTACAACTGCCGGAAAACTGTTCCAAACTTATGTTTGGGGGAATGTATCGCGTGACGCCGCCTGGCCGGAAACCCAAGCAAACCTGGTATAGTTAACAAAGGAATCGTAGCCCGCGTGCGGCTGACGCCCTTGTCCTCAGTACAGCGTGCATCTGTCGGATGATTGCATCCCTCAGCTCACCAATCGGGCACGTCCGACTCTTGCCGGAACTTCCTGTGATCTGCACGCGTCCAAAAAAAGTTGGATGAATCGTCGTGTCCCTGCTCGGCTTTTCACCGCTGGGTGTGGCCCACTGGCACTGGCTGTGACCCCTCGCTGCACGTGCGACTGCAAGTTGCGCACACGTGCCCCGTCAGTATAGACATCCAGCTGCTGGTGTAATGCTGCACTCGCGCTTTGCTCTTCGAACTGGCTCCATGTGAAGCAATACACGGGCCGCCCCCAAGTTATCAAGGTGAACGAGCGCAAATGTGTTGGTCCTCGCCACGCCGAAACGTGTTTAGTCCTCAGCAAGAGAAGTGGACCCCAAACAGAAATCGATTCTAACCCCTCCCCTGCCCTCCTCCAGCCGCCCGCACCAGCGACAGCGCCTCTGCAGCACAGTGGCGAACACGGACTGCGGCGCAACATCGGGACCAAGCTTAGTAACACCAGCATCTGCGTGAACAGAAGCTTTGGGAGGTCCGCGCTCATTACTTGGATCGGCGGCGGACCCCGTGCGCGCGAAAGCTTGCAGTCATAAAGGGCCAGTGCAATTTGAGCCGTGAGCCTTTGGAGGGTCTGCACAGACAGGGTTTCCAAGATACAGCTGTTCGGTGTGCAATCTTGAATCTCGGATAAGCTGAGAAAGCCCAAGGTTCACTGAATACTGGTTTCCCCCCAAACGACGCAAACCCTTCCCAAACCCTCCCGAAACCCTCCGAAAAGCCTCCCGGAACCCTCCCCAGAAAGTATTCCTAAGGTTTCGGGAGGGTTCCGGCTGTTTTAAAAGGAAACCAGTTCCCAGCGAGCACTGGACTTTCTAAGGATAGCCCGTACTGCTTGACAGAGACTCCATGAGGTTCTGCTCTGCTGCTGATCCTCCTCCTCCTCCTCCTCCTCCTCCTCCTCCTCCTCCTCCTCCTCATCCTCCCCGCAAAAACGAAAACCTCAATTTCAGAGGTCGAACCTCCAAAATGGAGAGAAAGGATTTCCAGAGTAGAGGAGAGTAGACCGCCAGAGCGGATGTCGAACCTTCGTTCTAGAGGTTCTCTATCCTCTGCTCTGGGTCTACCAAGCCTCCGTGGCAGCCCTGGGCAGCGCCTAGCTCGTGCTCCTTCGCCTCGGCTCTGTCCGCCTCGAGCGAGCAAACCCGGACACCGAAGCGAATAACTTCTCCATGAGCCTTGGGCTCGACCTCGGTTCTGGTGGGCCCCCAGACTGTACGATTGAGGTTCCTCCGCGCGGCCTGGCACCGTGCGCGATCTCGCCGAGAGGGGCCGTTGCGACATGGACAGCGGCCCGCTCGCATCCCGAGGGATGACTTCGCCGAGCGGCGTGCAGCAGGGGGGGGGGGGGCGAGGGGCGACCACCTTCAAAGGCAAGGGGCTTCTCAGAAGGGACCTGGAGGCCTCCCAGATGGGTCCGACACCGCCTGCTCCGACCCCATCTGGGAGGCCCAGGAGGATCGGGCCTCTCTCGGGGGCTCCCGATGGGAGACTCCTCGTGACGCCGCCCCGAGCGGCGGGGCGGGTGCCTGCTCAGAAGGCCGCCCCCGCCCCGCCCCGTGTGCCCCCGCCCCACTGTGCTCGCTGCCGACGAGGCCCGACTGCTTTGGACGCCCGAGACGGATATGGAAAAAACGGGCACGATGCCGAACGACAAACGTCGTCCAAAACTGACAGCGGCCGCTGATGGCTCTATAAGCGGCCTCCTGTCTCAAGTGGACAACGTTCACGGCGACACCTACAACGAGTGTCGATCACAATGAGCAAGAGCTGCTATCCGCCTTCGTGCCCATTTCTTTGCGTACCCAGTTCGCTCATGCCGAACTGGGATTGTTTTTACTTTTTCGGCGATAACCTGGGTTATTCAATGGGGGGGAGGGAGGTGCCGGCCGTATATATATATATATATATATATATATATATATATATATATATATGTATATATATGTATATATAATGACCTTTTCGCTCTGGACAGTCCCACGCATGCCCGCACGCACCAGCTCTGTACACCCCCTTCGGAACTGCACACCCGACGCAATCGGGTTATCGGGGGGGGACGGGGGCGGGCGGGCCCGACGACCCAGGCTATCGCCAGTCTCGATCCCAAAAACAGATCCTGCATCCCGCGGGAGGCCCGAGATGCTCTCGGGATCGCACTGTACGCGTGCTAGCTGACGGCTCATGACTTTTGCCCCTCGTGCCGCGCCGCGCCGCGCCCCGCTGCGCCCGCGACAGCGCCCGCGAGCACGCCGCACTGCGCCGCGCCGTCGGGGGGCAGCCCCAGCAGCCCGGCAGCTTGCCCGACGGCGAGCGCCAGGAAGCGGCGCAGCGGGTCCACGTGGCCCACGTCCTGGAGGAACCAACGGGCACCGCTGCCCTGACTCCAAATCCGCCGACCCTTTCGCTGATTCCCCGGCTCCAGAAATCAGGGCGGCCATTTCCAGAAGAAGATGGCGGAAACAGCGACGGCGAAGTAAGGCGGAAAGCGATATCAAAGGAGCTCGAAACATAGCGCGGCAATTTCCGCCCTACTTGCAAAGTCGCCCGAAGTAGGGCGGATCTGGAGTCGCTACTCCACGGGCCGCTCCCGGGGTGCGTTCTGACCAGGATCTCGAGGCGAATCCAGCCGTGGCGACGAGGGCCTCCCAAGAGGCCCAGCAAAGGCGAAAACGAGGCAAGGGCAGCAGTATCGGTACCGTTTCCTACGGCAGCCATGACCAAGACAGAGCGCACAAACGTCGGTGTCGATCTCGGTCACTATCCATCTTGGTCACCGTCGCCTCGCGACTCCGCGACGGCCCGCCTGAACCATGACTAGGACTGGCGTCGACAAAGTCCCGCGACATCTTGGTCGTGGCCATCATGTTTCTTCCCTCGACGTCCGACGCCCACTCGGTGTAGACGTCCTCCGCCAGCGCGTGGGCAAGGACCGGCCGCGCCCCCGCGCGCGGGAAGAGCTCCAGGCGCGGGTGCAGGAACGCGGAGAGCTCCGCGAACTCGGCGCCGACCGCGCCTGGCTGGGGCAAGTCCGCGGGCCCGAACTGCCGGCCGTAGGTGAACCTCAGAACAGGGAGCTGTACCGGTGCCGCTGCCCTTCCATCGTTTTCGCCCGTTGGGGCCTCCTGAGAGGCCCTCGTCGCCACGGCTGGATTCGCCTCGAGTCCATGGCAAGAAAGCGCCCAAAGGAGCCCAAAGGAGAGGTCTGGGGAGTAGCACCATCGGTCCACTTTTCACCACGAGAGGCCAAATCCGGACGGAGCAAGCACAGACGGAAGCCGAACACTTCGCGCGGACTTACTCCGTGCGGACTTTGGCGTCATCCGGTTCGTCATGCATCCCCCCCCCCAGAACCGCAGCACGAGGTGAGGGGCGGCCCCGAGCGAGGGGTCCTCGCGGAGGTGGGCCAGGGGCACCTCCTCTCGCGCAGGGGCGCGCGGCCGGCCGACCGCCTCGCCCTGAGATCCAGGCACTGCCCTGTTTTCGCGCCGGGCGTCTCCGCTCGGTCGCTTTCGCCGCCTGACCCTTGCCTCGCGGCCGCGAGCGAAGAAGTTTCCGCTCGGTCTCGGGCCTGGGGGCCAGCCAACATCGACCCGGCTCGAAAAAACAGGCGCAGAAACACACTCTGCCCGTCCCGCAGTCGAGGAGGCTGGTGTGAGGTCCGCAGCAGCGATGGGCACGGCAGCGTGTGAGGCGCAGAGGAAGGAAGGGGCAAAGGGCAGACCCAGCAGGTGAAAGCACAAGGAACACCGGGCGCTTTCGCCCGGCCTCGGGCCCCGGGGCCGGCAAGCACCGCTGCGGCTCGAGAGAACTGGCGCAGGAGATGGGGTCTCTCGCCATCGCTCGGACGTCATTTTTTTGTGTTTTTGTCGGTTTCGTGCGTGGTTTTTTCGCCAAATTGTCAAGGATGCTCCTAGATGGTCCTCGCCGAGGAAAAAACGCACACGTCCGAGCGATGCCAGGGTCTATGGGGCTCCGGTCGTGATGTATTCGCGACGCTGCCACTTTTTCGCGAATCGGACCTCAGGGGCCTCAGCCGACCCTGTCCCGGGCCGATCCTGGGCCCGGGGATCACGCGTGCCGCCGTGGTCAGCCCCTTCCGGGAAAGCGCACCCCGGTCCTGGGCCCAGGATGGGCCTGGCCAGGATCGGCGTGGTGGTCGTGGGGTGGCAGCTGCTCCCCGGATCTCTCCCGGGGTGCCTTCTGACAAGACTCTCGAGGCCATCCAGCCGCGGCTCTGGTGCCTCCTTCTCCTCTTCGGGAGGTGGTCGGTCGACGCCCCCCCCCCCTCGGGAGCGGCCAAGAGGGGGGTGTCCAAGAGAGGGGGGTGCAAATCATGACGGGCGGCATGTGCGCGGCCATGCGGGGGGGCCAGGGACGTAATGAAATCAGCGGCAGGCGCCCTGAAACCTGGGGAAACACCATGGCCCACGCCATGATGTCCACCCCCCCCTAGTCGTCACCCCCCTCGTTGCCGCCCCCGACCCCCCGTCCTCGAGGTACTCGGCCGTCAGCCCCCGCCCCGGGCCCGCGGCGAAGCGCACCACGTCGGCGAGCTCGCCGAACATCTGGTAGGGCCCGGCCGCCTCGTTGACGCGCCGCAGCACGGCCGCCGCCAGGCGGCCGCAGCCCGTGCGCTCGCGCAGCGCGAAGGAGGCGTTCGGCCAGCCGAGGCCGCCCTCCCTGCTCGGCGGCGCCCAGGGGGGGGGCGCGAGGGGGGCGCGTGGGCTTCCCAGGAGGCATGGGCCTTCGGAGAGTCCGAGGGCCTGGCGACCTCTGCGGAGGAGGCCTTCTGCGGGGCCTTCTGAGAATCCCAGGGCCTCTGTGGGCTTCCCAGGAGGCGGGGCCTTCGGCGAGTCCGAGGGCCCGGCGGCATCCGTGGAGGGGGCCCTCCTGCGGGACGAGAGCGCGCTGTCACGGCACGCTTGGCTCCGGAGGCGCTCCAGGAGCTCCAGGGCATCTGGCGGCCCTCGCTTCTGCACCCCTCGTGGAGCACGAGGGGGCCTTGGACGCCTCGGAAATCTAGGGGCGTACATCGTCGTGGCTTCCTGCCGCCAGGGCCTTCCGAGAAGGCCCCTGCATCCTGCAGGCTTCCGCCGCCTCCTGCGAAGCCCCACCTCCCTCGCGCCGCCCCCTCGTGGGCGCCCCCCAACCTGCGGAGGATCCGGTGCAGGGCCCGGGAGGTGTAGCGGAATCCGTGGACGCTCGGGGCCCCGCAGGCTGGGACAGAGAGGAAGAAAAAGGGAGGCGCCAACACTTTCGACGGTCCGCGCAGACTTCTTGGGTCTGCGCTGGACCCCCTTCCATGGCGCACGCGCCAGGGACGGCGCTGGAGGCGCCGCCAGGGGTGCCCAACGCAGATCCAAGAAATCCGCGCGGACCGTCGAAAGTTTATGCTTAATGCAGTTTTCTTTATTTCAAAGGAGCTGAGAAAAGGGTAGTTGGCCTTTGGGGGGGGGCCTCGTCGCCACAGCTGGACGCAGCTCGGAAAACTGGTGCGCTTGAACCCCGGGAGGGGTCCAGGGATCGATCTTGAGCTGCTGGTGTCTCGACTTGCCCTGCTAATTACGAACTTTGGCAAGCCAGGACCTCGGCACATCCAGGAGAGCTGCAGCCGACTGGAGCATTTTCTATTCCTTCGCCCCACACGCTACATCTTGCAGAGAGGACATCGCTTCCAACGCTGGGAGGGGGAACGGTAGGTGGGACCAGCTCAGGGGTCGGGGGGGAGACATCAAGCTTGAATCGGCGATATATCGCCGATAGCCCCTGGTAGCTACACCGCGCGTTCTTGGGCGCGTGGGCTACCAAGCTCCTGTCGACGTAGAATGGACGATTGCGGGTCCATGAATTCCACCCTGAGCCTATCTCCGTTTATTAGCGTTGCCATGTCGGTTTCCGGGTCGTGACTCGGTTCTCCGACGGCAAACGAGGACGACCCGGGCAGCCCTGGAACGCTCTCGGCGAGGCGCAGCTGCTGGAGAGCAGCCCGAGGCTGGAAACCCGCCGCGCTCCGCCGAAGACCGACGACCCTGACCTTCCAGGAGGGCTAAAAAATAGCACCCGACGTAAAAACCTATCCCAGAGCTATTTTACGTCTTGGTTTTAGGCTGTTTCGTCTCGTATTTTTGGTTTTTAGGTTTCCAGTGCTAAAAAATAGCTTTCTGGAAGGTCAGGGGACACCCCCCCCTGACGTTGCCCCTGAGATGCCCTGGCCCCCGAGGCCCCGCGGGATGAACCCCCCCGCCGACCGCCGGAAGTCTCGGCCGTGTGCCAGCGCCCCGGCGAAGTAGAGGCCGGGGATGCCCGCGGCCTGGTAGCCGCCCGTCAGGCGCGGGTACTTCCCCTCCGGCCTGGGGGGCGTTGCTCGATGGGGGGGGGGGCGGGTCAGGGCGGGAGGGGCGAAGAACCGTGCACCGCTCGTGCCCCTGTCGGGCCCCTCGAGTGGCCCTGTCTTCCCTGACCTTCCAGGAGGGCTAAAAAATAGCACCCCGACGTAAAAACCTATCCCAGAGCTATTTTACGTCTTGGTTTTAGGCTGTTTCGTCCCGTTTTTTAGGTTTTTGGGTTTCCAGTGCTAAAAAATAGCTTTCTGGAAGGTCAGGGTTCGCCCCCCCCATCATCATCGCCCCCCCCCCATGACGCAACGCCCCCTCGGCCAGCCGCCGCCGAAGCCCTGGCCCGGCGCGGGTGCGCTCAGGAGGCGGCGGCGGTCCTCCGGCGAGAACACGCCGGTCTCCATGCGCCAGCCGAGGCAGCGGACCCCGGCGTCGAAGGGATGCCTCAGGGGGTCCTCGGCATATTGCTACGTAGGTGTGGCGGCATCCGGAAAACCCCAACCCCACCAACAGTCGATTCTCCTGAATCGATGGGAGGCGGGGGTAGGGTTCGGATGTCGCCACGTGTTCGACGGATTCCGAACACTGCCCTCGCCGCCCGTCGAGTCGCCTGAATCGTTGAAGGGCGAGGGTAGGGCTCGGATTTCGCCGCCATAGCGTTGGAGGCTTGGACATGGGCACCATCACCAACACAGGGGTTTGTCTCGGCCAGGATCAGATGATCCTAGATTTTGGCGATGGTGGTAGTGTGTTCGGCCGCCTAGGAAGCCCGAGCATTACCACCATCACCGAGATCGGGATCGTCCTTCTCCAGTGGAGGCGCACCGCCGATGCTGGTGTTGGTGCCAACCTCCAGGCCTCCGATATTGGGAGAGCAGCACAAATATACCGATGCGCCGCTGCTCCCCGGACCTCTCGAGGGGCGCGCTCTCTGGCCAGGGCTTCGAAGCGAATCCAGCCGTGGCGGCGAGGGAATGGGACGCAGAAGGACATGATAGCACCATGCGCCCCCCCTTGGAGCCGCACGTGCGAACCGAACGCACAGCACAAACGTACAGTCAACACGCAGAGTAAGGATGCGCGATAAGGATGCAAGGCCCTTGGCCGCACATTTCGAAGCGTTTCGAGCGGGGCGCGGCCAACGAAAGTGTGCAAGGATTAGGGGAACAAAAAGTGACATTGACATAACAACTCGGAGGTCCGCGCGGATTTCTCGGATCGGCGCTGGACCCCCTCCCTGGCGCGCGGAGCGCGCCAGGGGCGGCGCCGGACGCGCCGCCAGGGGGGTCCAGCGCGGGTCCGAGAAATCCGCGCGGACCTCCGAGTTGTTATGTTTATGCCACTTTTTGTAGGATGGACCGAGGAGGCAAGGATGCGAGGGTACCCTTGGGAGGGATGCCTGTCCTTCCTCTGCGGGCCGACTGCACTGCACCATTGCTCTGGCGGCGCGACCAGAGAGCGCCCGCCACCGAGCACAGACTGTAAGGTTTCTGCGCGCGACCGACGCGCACACGGTAGAAGTCGGGCGTGTCCCCCGACAGGGAGGTGTTGGGCGAAAGAGAAATACCCCAGAAATACCCTCAAAATGCTCCAAAATGGAAACCAAAATCGTCCCCAGACTATTCTTTAAAATATTTTTGAATATTCCCCCTGTAGAGGGACACGCCCGACTTAAACATGGTATGACGAACGTGTTGGGGTGATGCCAGTTCGAAGCGAATCCAGCCGTGGCGACAGGGCAACAAAAACGGACGAGGACAAATCGGGATTTCTCTGAGTCAGCGGATCGGGACGATTGTCGGGCGCCGCGGACGTCTCTGGAAGATCCGGAACGCTTTGAGAGCGTTCTGGGCCGCTCTGGAGCGATTTATCCTCGTCCTATGCCTGCCAGCCTGAGGAAAGGGAAAGGCAAGAAAGGCAACGGCATCTGGGGGACAAAAAGGTGCTCATTCCGCTGCTCACTGGGACCTCTCCAGGGATGCGTTCTGACCAGAATTTCGAAGAGAATTCAGCCGTGGCGACTACGGCTCTCCAGAACGAGCAGCGGCATCGGTACCTTCCCAAACATGCGATGCCTTGACTGTTTCAGTACGCGGTCCCAGGAAGCCCTGACCCCCCCTCCCGGTTTCTCGCCCCGAGTCGTTTCTGATGGCCCCGAGGCCTGGCGAGGGCCCCCAGAGGCCGAAACATACCAGAAGCCTCCCGTCGTGATCCTTGCCCACGACGCAAACACGTCTGGGTTCGCCTCCTCCGAGCGCACCGGCGCCGCTTCCTCCTCCCCCTCCTCCTCCTCCTCCTCCTCCTCCTCCTCCTCCTCCTCCTCCTCCTCCTCCTCCTCCTCTTCCTCTCCCTCCTCCTCCGCCCTCCTGTTCCGGTCCTGGGCCAGCACGGGCCGCAGCCGCGCCACCAGGTCCAGCAGCGGCCGCCCCTCGGGCGTGGCCAGGAAGCCGCTGTCGAGCTCGAGCCGGCGGCCCCGGCGCGCGAAGACCTCGTTGGGGATGCCGGCGGCGGCCCGCTCCGAGAGGGCTCGGCGGCGCGCCGGGAGCGGCCCCCCGGGGTAGGGGCATCGCTGCAACGATCCCTATTCCCACTGGCGCGACCTGGGCTCCACTGGCGAGGGCTCGGCGGCGCGCCGGGAGTGGCCCCCCGGGGTAGGGGCATCGCTGCAACGATCCCTATTCCAACTGGCGCGACCTGGGCTCCACTGGCCGATTCGTCCTCCCACAGATGGGGAGGTCGGCTGTTCCCGTCGGGTCTCGAGGGGCCCATCCCCAACTGGGGTGGCGGGATGGCGGGGATGAGATGCCATGGCCTGGTGGGGATGGGGACAGGTTGAACGATACCGAGCGTAGCACCCCCGCGCGCTCGGGCCCGCCCTGACATCCGCTCTACTTAGGCGGTCTCGCACGTGGGGCGAAAATGCCAGGTCTACTCTCCCGGCTCCTTTGATGCCGATTCCCGCCCTACTTTGCCGTCGCTGTTTCCGCCATGTTCTTGCGGACGTAGCCGCCCTACTTTTCTGACGCGGACATTTCCGCCCAATTTGTTCGCACAACTTGAGGCGCACTTCCAATACAGTGGACAATCTTGAGTCGGACGAGCAACCACAATACGGCGGATCCAAAATCAGGGCGGCGCCCCTCCCTCCCACGCGCACCGCACTGCCGAGCACCAAGCGCCACTCTTGAGGGAACAGGATCAGATGCAGATGCCAGGCCGATGCCGCCACGCCCCCCCCAGGACTCCCGAGGGCGTGCCGACCACAAAAAATCGAGGATGAGAATCCGGCCGAGACGCCGAGGGCTCTCCAAGACAAGCAACGGGGTGAATACCTCCTGAGATCCGACGCTGCGAAACAAGATGCAACCTCACGAAACCATGCGACTCGAGCCATAGGCCCGATCTTTCTGCGGCCTGTTCCGAGCCAGACCTATCCGTGATGGCCCCGGGGCCCGAGACTGGGCAGAAACGCCCAGCGCGAAAGGGCCAACGCCTGGACATCACCGGGTGTTGCCAGGAGTGCCCCTGGCCTAAGATGCCCCCCACTTGTCGCTCCATGCAGCCCCCTGGGGCCCCCTGGGCCTCGTGAGGGATGCTCTGCAAGCCGTGGGGGCCTTCTTGGAAATCCTGGGGCACCTTAGGCCAGGGGCACTTCTAGCAACACCTGGCATCCAAGAACTTCGGCGAAGATACACTCACTCCAAATCCGCCGTAATTTAGTTGATTTTCAGACTTGCAATTTAAGATGCGGTAGAGAAAAAAAGACTTCGCCCTCAGAAAGGTAGGGCAGATACTTCCGCAACAGCAAAGCGGAAACCGACCTCAAAAGAGCTGGCAAGGCAGGGCGGAAATTACCGCTCTACTTGCGAAATCGCCCCAAATAGGCCGGATCTGGAGTCAAGACGGTTACCCTGAGATCCAACATTGCGGAACAAAAACACATCGCGCACCCTTGGAGCCTCAGGGGGCTCCAAAACGGGCCAAGAGGGCCCCAAAAGGCCCCCCGGACGGTCCACGAGGGCTACGAGTCGCCGAAAGATCGCTCCAAGACGCTCAAGATCGCCTCCAGACATTCCCAGAGGCCCCCAAGACGCCCCAAGAAGCCACCAAGAGGCGACCCTCCAGAAGCAAAAATCGTCACGTTCCCAGGGAAAACGTATATTTTTAGCACATTCGCCCCTTGGGCTTTAACGAGGCCTACAACGGCCCAAGAAGCCTTTGAGATCGACCCAAGATAGCCCATGAGGCCCCTAAGAGGGCTCCAAGACGGCCCCAGAGGGCCCCAAGACAGCCCCAGAAGCTTCCAAAACGACCCAGCAGGGCCCCAGGACGGCCCCAAGAGGAGGCCCAGAGGGGGAACCCGAGTGAACATTTCGAGCACTCGGCCCCGAAAAACCTGAGGAGGCGCCAATAAGCCCCCAAGAGGCTCCCACGAGACTCCCACGAGGCCCCCGAGAGGCCCAAAAGAAATTCCTAGAGGCCTCAAAACGGCTCCCAGGAGGCCTCGAAAGTGCTGCCAGGAGAGCCCCAAAAAGTCCAAGAGCAGAGCGGCGATCCGCCAACCGCCCCCGACGAAATCCCAAGAAGCTGAAACCCAAAGATTCTCCAGAAATCGTTCCGCAAACTCCGTTTTTCACTCTTACTGCCGCCCCAAGGGGTCGGCGGTGCGGCGCCAGCCAATGAATCACGACCAGAGCCTTATAGACCCCATCTTTCTACAGATTTCCCGAGCTGGATGGCTCCGTGATGGCCCCACCGAGACCGGGCGAAAACGCCCAGTATGACAAAAATCTCGCGCAGATCTCAGGGAACTTCGGCGAGGAGGGCTTTTGTGGTAACATAACTAATGATGCAAGCCCGTTGCTGGCTCTTGCGAACCGAACGTAACCGACGTCATACGACGCGAATCGACATTAGATCGATGCTGCCCGATGCTAAATCGGCGCCTTCTCATCGACTACAAGAAGCCAGCGCACGCTGATGCACTTTGAGGACGGCGTTCCGAGGACGCGCAAGGCTCCCGTGAGGTGCTGCCGAGGGAGGGCCACCCGCCGCGTGCAGCCGACGAGGGACCCCACAGAGCCGAAGCCCGCGCCGCGATCCGTCGATCAGTCGACTGGCCGAAGCCCTGCGCCCCGTTGGCTGCGCCCACCAACATTGACTCGGGGGCCCGTGGAAATCTGCGCCGGCACCCCCCTCGCGCGGGTGATGCAGCATATTTTGGGCGCCCGAGTTATCCGGGGTAACTCGGGTCCGGGGTAACTCCGGTTTGGATTCCCGAAAAAGGAACCCGAGTTTAGCCCTGACCCGAGTTACCCCTGATGATTCGGGGCTCTGGACGCCCGAAATATCCGGGGTAACTCGGGTCTGGGGTAACTCGGGTTCGGAATCCCGAAAAAGGAACCCGAGTTAGCCCTGACCCGAGTTACCCCTGATGATTCGGGGCTCTGAATATTGTGCCCATCAGCCGAGCATCGGCGAGGAGGGCCGCTCCCCGCGCGCAGCCGACGAGGTACTCCTCCACCGAGCCGAAGCCCAGCCCGGCCAACCGCGAGGCCAAGCCTTCGGAGGCCCCCGGGTCGGCGGGCGGCGCCCAGGCGAAGTCGCGGCCTTCCTCCGCGGCCCCGAGCGCCACGAGGCGCGCCAGCTCCGCCAGCAGCGGCGCGGCGGCCGCGTGGCCCGGGTCGAAGGCGCCCACCTGTGAAGGGGCCCCAGGACACACAAATACATACACACAAATGAAATAATAATCCCCATGTTTTCCCCTATGTTTTGGGTTTTTGCCTTCCCGCCCAATGCCCATATTTTCCCATATTTTCTGGGGGATCGACGATTAATTGTGTCTGTGTGTTTTTTCCCCTCCTGAACCTGGGCAACCACGCCCCAAGCACGACGTACCGATCATAGGTGGCCTATGATTCATAGGCCACCAACGATTGTTCCCCAGCTGCCTCGGGCGGTCTTCGGCGGTCTCCCGGCGGTCTTCCAGCGGTGTTCGGCGGATTCCCGCGGCCGGCCGTGAAAACTGGATGCTTGCATGCGTGCGCCCCCCAAAACATCATAATCGCACACATAACACACAAACTCCCGCTGCACCACAAACCTACCGCACCCGCAGGTGCCCGCAACCCTTCGACAACGGGCGCGGCATCCAGCGCGCCGCACAGCCTGGCCGGACCAGACTGCAGCGACGCGCGAGGCGCCAGATATGCAAGAATTCACACGCCCGCGCGCGCAAAAGCACTTGGGTGCGCAAGCGTGAACGTTAACTCTCGGCCACTTTGCGCGCCGATCGCAAATTCCAGCTGCGCCGCAAACCTCCCGCACCAGCAGGTGCCCGCAGCCCTCTGACAAGGGGCGCGGCGCCCGGCGCGCCGCGCGGCCTGGCGGGGCCAGAGTGCGCCGACGCGCGGGGCGCCTGGGATGCAAGCGCCCCTGGCTGATGCAGCTGGCGCGCCGCGTGGCGGCGACGCTCGCGGAGGCCGCGCGCCTCGCGAAACTGAGCGGCACGCGCGGCGACGCCGCGATGACGCGCGCGCAGCGATGGCCACAGCCGAGGGGGAGCAACGCACGGCGCCCGGGTCGCCAGCGCCAGTGAGCGCCAGGAGTCGGGCGCGCCTTCGGATTCGGCCGAGCGCTCTTCTACTGCAGCGTTCAACGCCCCTTGCGCCAAGTCGAGGCGCGACGCGAACGCGGGCGAGGACCGTTCGCCCGCCCGCGAGATCTCGCGCAAGGGGCCCGTTGCTGGAACTCCAAGGCGCGGCCGCGACCCATCTCGCGAGCGCGGTGGAGCGCCGCGCCTTCGACGCCGAGCCGGCTGAATGCGGCGCGGGACGCTCGGCGCGCTGATGCTCGCGAACGGCGCGGTGCCATCGGGCGAATCTGCAAGCCGGGCGCCGAGCGCGCGGGCCGGGCAGGCCAGGGCTCAGCGAGCGCACCAGCGCGCCCTTTGAAACGCTGACCCAGCACGTTCATTCTTACCCCGCGCCAATTTGAAATCGTTGATGGCCGGGGCGCAAAATGAGAGAGGCCCTCGCGCCATGGCGGAGGGCGACCCCGCTGCAAAATGCCCAAGGCCTCGGAGGGGAGACGCAACGACAAAACGTATGGAACTAAAGGAAACAGCGCGTAGGCGGCGGATTCGAACCACGCGCGCGCGCGCAAGATTCAACGTTGTTTTGACTGGCACTTGCTCCCCGGACGAACAAGAGCGCGCCGGGCAAGAAGACGCCGCGTTCACGAATCGCGCGCCTGGCGCGGCGAAGGGGCGCGACGCGAAACACGCCCGCGGGGGGCCGCAGATCTGACGCGCCAGCCTTATGCGCGCGAAGCAATTCGAAAACGTCTGGTCGGAGCCAGAGAGCAGCGACCAAACGAGAAGCCCACCGGCAGACGGAAGCAACTCGCGGCCGCGCAACGCTAGCGCCTCCCGCGCGAACGCGAACCACGCCGGCACGCCGCTCTTCAAAGAAGCGATGGACCGCGGGCATGCGCCGAGGAGGACTGCTGCGCGTGCCTTTGACAGCCGTTCGGCCGCGCTCACTGGGCCGTCTTGGTTGTCGAGCCGCCGACAGTGGCCGCGAAGCGCCGCGCGAGGGCCCCCGCTGCGCCGCGGCGCGCAGGTATCCCGTGCATCGGCGATTCTTTCCGTCGGGAACTCGGCGCCGGCGAAGTCCGCGGCGGCCAGCGCCGGCGCCGCGCCGAGCCGCGCATTGCGAGCTTCCCCCCGCGCGCGCGCGGGCGCACGACTGGCGCTGCATGAGCCTGCTCGCGCGTCTCCAGCGCAACGGCCTCGCGAATGCAACGCTTCTTGCCGCCGTCTAACCTGACTCCATGAAATCGGAAATCTCTGAACTCGGCATCGACAAGTGCGGATGGGCACCGAGCGCTCTCGGCACTGAGCACCGCCGAAATTCATTCGAACCGAGCAGCGCAGCGCCCCCCCTTGCCAGCGGCCCTCGCCCAGACAGCGCCCGATGTTTCGGCGCGTCCTGACATTGCCGCGAAAGCGCGACCCGCGACGAGCTGACTCGCCGACGCCGGACTGGACGGCGCGCGCGCGCAATGCAACCGCGCGGAGCGCGAACTTAGAGCCGCGCCGCGAAGATCGAGGAGGCGCCGACGGCAAGCGTTGCGCGAGTCGACCCGTCGGCTGACAGGGCAGTCGCGCCGACGAAGATCTCGGCAGCGCGCGCGCGATGCAGCCGCGTCTAGCGCGAATTTGAAGCCGCGCCCCGAATAACAATAGCATTGCACGGCAATCGGCGCGCGAGCCGACCTGTCGGCCGAAGCGCGCCCGCGCGCGACGCAGCGAAGCGCGCGACGCCGACGGGGGCGCCGGGGCGGCGGGTTCCCAGGAAGGATCACCTAGACGGGACTGAACATGGGAGGCGCCGATCGCCTCTCGAAACCACGCGGGGCGCGACGCGCATGTGCGCTGCTTGCAGCCACAAAGCATCAATGATACGTATAATCCCACTCTTTCGAGGCACCTTTCCGCGCGGCAGTCTCGGCCCGTGCGTTATCGGACCAAGGCCGCGCGCGCCCGCCCTCAAGCGCGCCGGTAAAAACGGACAGACCAAAAACGATGGCCAGCAGCGCAAGTGACATAATCAGCGCGTCGCCCCTCTATCTAAAATGGCGCGGCACGCGCTCAGGCGGGCCCCAGACGGGATAGACGGCCCGCCATCGAGGAAGAACGCTCGTGCGCCGCGGGGCGGCGTGCTTCGCGCGCCCACAAAAAGCTGGGCTGGCTCGCGCTGATTCTGCGCCCGAGCGCGGGTCTCTCAGGGCTCCAGCAGCGGGGCCTCGGCCCGCCATTCAAGCGCGACGCGCGGCGGTCGCGCCTGTCGCGCGCCGCTCTTCTTCGAGCGGGCGAACAAGGGCCGAATGAGCGCGCGCCCGATGCGCTGGAAAATGCCCGAGCAGGCCCGCATCAGAGCGCCCGCCAATTTTGCCGCGCCCCTGTGGCCCCGGCTCGCCCGAAGAGAGCGGGTCGCTGATGCGACCGCGCCATGTCTTAATATTGTCGGGCGACGGCGCGCGCGAGCAGCCATCGCGGCCCGCGCGGGCCTGAAGGCCAAGGACAATGGGCGGCATGCCCGCGGCGACATCGTGCTCAGCTGCGGCAAAAGGCCAGATAATGCAACGCGCGAGACGCGCGACGCACGCGAGCGCGCGCGCGCAGCGCGCTGGGCGCCGAAAAGGTCGTCGACAAACCGAAGCAATGGGATGAACGCGAAGCAGCGCGCGAGGCGCGAGACGAACGCGCACGCTTTCCCGCGCGCGCACGGACGCGACGGCGCCGAAGGGCACGGCCAAATGCCCTGCCACGTGGGCCGCGCCCTGCGCGAGGAAGACACATGACGATAACATTGTCTTTCTAACGGCTAATGATCCGTGTAACAATACCTTGGAGTTCACAGCGACGCCAGGCAAGCGCCACGGAAACAAACTCGAGCCCACGAGATCTCGAACCTCGGAGCTCGAAAGCGTTAAAACCTTCAACTATCCCAAATCTGTCCCAAAGCCGGCGTGGGCCAGTTCACACACCTAGGTACAGCGAGCGAATGGGAGCTAGGACAGTTGCCGTCACCTTTCGGCACAGGGCTCGGGGGATCAAAAAATTCTGAAAAAATGCAAGAAGCACGATAAGCCCCGAGACACCCGAGACTGGCATCGGAGCCCAGAGCAGTCCCGAGACGAGATCCCCGAGCACAGGAACTCCAAAGGCAGGCGGTACTTACTGCCGAAGGCACCTAACGTATTGTCAACACTGAAATCACACCGCTCACGAACTCTCGGGAGACGCCTAGTTTCAGACGTAACCCAATGAAAACGGCCATTCTACTGAACACTCGCAAAGTCAGAAAAAAGTGATCCAAGGCGGCAGGATGCCACCCGCTTTCGGCGACCACACCTGGCACGCGCCCACGAAGGATATCTGACACCAGCGTGTTCACCAAAAACCCACGCGAGGCAGGGTGCAAGCATCTCACTTCGAAACCAGCATGGCTGGCCGACCTTCCGATATCGTGACAGTGGGGACCCCGCGCGGCTAACCAAGAACTGTGTCTCGAAGGATCGGCAGGGAAACGGGCGCGGCCTTGGCCTCCGAGAGCACGGCCGCGAGACGCTCCTCGCACAGCTTCGCGTGCGCTCTGAACTCCTCGGCGCGCTGCTCCCACGTCTTGCTGAGCAGCGCATGCTTCTCGTAGCGCTGCAAACTCTTGTCGGTCTTCCAGCCCCCGCGCCGCCTGATCGCGGCCATATCTCGGAGCCCCTTCATTCTGTCGTGAGTAGCTCCTGAGTGGCGGGCCTGATAGGGGACCGCGTCGATCCTCAGGCGGCCGACTGCAGCCTTGAAGGCCCGCGCCAGCTGGGGGTAGCTGAAACGCCACAGCGGGCTCCCAGGAGACCGTTGCTGCAGCGTCTCCAGGAGCCCATGCAGCGGCTTCCAGAAACTGATCCAGCAGGCAGCTCTGGTCGAACTCGTTCACCTTGTTGGGAAGTCCCCCCTCGAACGGATTCAGGGCGACTCCCCAGCGGCCGCGCGCGGAGTTCGGGCGCGCGAGGTCCTCGGGCCTCATCGCCAGCAGGCTCCCAGGGCGGCAGTACGTGCTCCACATCACCAGCACGCTCAGCCCCATCTCCAGCTTTCCGTCGTCGACGAGGGCGTTGACTATGGCCGCCCAGACGGGAAAGGCCTGGGGCACGCGCGCCCGAGGCGGCACGTTGACCCACCCCTTGAGAGCTCGCCAGCTCCTCGGCAGGCCCAGGCCCCCCACCTTGTTGAACTGTGGCTTCACGTGGAGCACCGACGCGATAACCTTCATCCCCCTTGACGGGCCTCTCCGCGCAACCAGAGTTCCTCGAAGTGCATCACCAAGAGCGCGTCCAGCTTGTCGGGATCTATCTCCTGTGCGCGGGCCACTCCAGTCCACTTCGCGAACGCCTTGAGCTCCGTCACGTAGTGCTTCTCGGCGCGCGTCCGCGCCGCGCGCTGCTCCAGCGCGCGCAGGCCGCCGAGCTGAGAATCGCGCTCCATCAGCTCCACCAGCCAGCGCCCCAGTCGCCGCCTGCCGCGGCGCTTCAAGCTGCGCGAGCGCGCGGGCCCGCCGCCCCCGCCGGCGGACTCGCTCGAAGTGGAGTCCGGCGGCGCGCTCCGCTTCAGCGCCGAGCCGCCTGTGGCGCGCGTTGAGATGCTGTGCGAGGCCACCGCCTGCTCGACCAGCGACGTCAGCGACGTGAGCTCGGGCCTCGCGAGGCCAGGCCTGAGCAGCACGCCCCGCCCCCCGCGGTCCTTCGCCAAGTCGCGGGTCCCCTGAGGCTGCCGCCTGGCACCGGTTGGAGTCAACGTCCGATCCCGCTTGGCCGCTGCCTGTGGGGAGGCCTGCGAGTCGGAGGATGGGCCGCTCCCGCGTGGCAACACCCTGACTAGGTGAGGCGCTGACGGCTGGCTCGCACTCTCGGCTCCAGCGGTGATCATCCACCCGCGAGCCGCCACATGACTGTCTCAGAGTCCGAAACTCAAACAAGCTCGGATCCGCAACGGCTTCGGTTGGATGCAGAACGCCCTGATGCTTGTTGTCACTGCTGGGACGCAGGCAAACCGCGGGAGCCAGAGGAGGCTCCAAAATCTCGGCGAGCCGAAGGGCCAGAAAGTTCCTGGGGCCATCGAGTTCGAGCCTGATCAGATCACAAAGTTTTGAACATCGTCCCAGGGGTGCGCAGTTCAGAAGAGGGTCAGAGCTCCCCCCTCTCTCCATGTCCTTTGTGCTTAGATTTCCTACTGAAAAAACTAGGGGGGTCAGGCCCACGAGAGGCCTTCTCAAAAACAACCTCGTCTGGGCTCGACCTGGGGCCTCGGACCAGACCCGTCTGGGCTCGACCTGGGGCCTCGGACCAGACCCGCAAGGGGCTCGGCACAGAAAAGACGGGAAGGCTAGTCCGCAGGGTTCAGCTCCGACGGGATCCACCTAACCGAAACACGCACGTTCCTGGCAAGGCCGAGGCAAGCGAGCCTTCTGAGAATCAGAAGGAGCCTCTAGTTCCTCGTGCGATACCTATCACAGCAAAGAACGAGCGCTATATAATCACAGAAAATAAGATGTCTCATATTACGCCCCTGGCGAGCGAGAAGGACACGCTCGACCCCCTATGAGAAGGGCGCGGGCTTCAAGCAAGAGGATGTTTTCACTGTGACTGAAGGGCCAGCCACCGCGCACGTGCCATGCATCCTCCGCCAGGTCCTCGGCACGGACATCCTCGAACTCGGCGGCGGACTCGAGCCCCTGGGCAAAGACCGCCCCCAGCTGCTCCAGCCCCTGCCCGTCGGCCGCAGGCAGCGCCCCCCGAAGCGCAGCCGCGCGCGCCTGGATGTGACCTGGGCGTCGGAAGCGGTCCCGCTCCCGAACGCGTCCGCATCCAGAGGTTCGCTCGCCGCCCAGCCCGCGCAGGCAGACGCCAAAGCCCTCCTCGCAGGCGTCCGCGGCACAGGCGACGCCGTTCCAGCGCAGCTCCCAGGAGGCAACCAGCGCCACCAGCAGGCCCTGGAAGCGCGACAACTCCTGCCTCACACTGGGCCAGAGCTCGTAGGAGTCGTGATAGTGCTTCCTGATGTAGCTGTAGACGGCACTGAAGCAAGACAGGCTCTCCCGACGAATGGGCCCAGCGAAAGCGCAGTGCCCGACTATGACATCAAAAGCCTGCCCCGTGACCAGCCGCCGCCGCAACAGCCCGCGCAACGCCTGCCGCAACCGCCAGAAGCGCCGACGGCTGAGCTGCGGCCGAAGACCCCAACGTTGTCCACGTAGGCGTAGTGGCGGACCTGCAAGCCGCCCCTCAGGCATCTCAGCAGCAGCGGCCTGCCGTGGTCAACGAGGAGCTCACAGCGATCGATGACCGATGCTGCGGCCTCCTCGTCGATATCCTCGACGAAGAACAACGACCAGGTGAAGCCCATAGGGAGCGCGGTGGCCAGCGGCACGAGCTCGCAAGACGGCTCGAGCTTGACGCCGTCCAACTCGCGGAGCCCCATCTCGCCAGCAGTAGTGGATGGAAGCCCGAAGTACTGAGACAGGTGGTCGGGCATCGTCATGCGATGGGAAGCACCGGCAGCGTCCGCAGTGCCGACGGCAAAATGCGCGGCGTCGTGGGAGTCGTCCTCGACCTCGATGTTGCCGAGGCCCTCGGCGGTGAGAAGGTTCACATGTGGTGGAGTCCGAAATCTGGCGTTCGTCCTCCGCGCATCCAGTATCATTCTCAGATGTCCCGACTTCTTCTTTACAAAGAACAGCCCCACACGCTCGATGCAAGATAACGAGAACTCCACCAGCCCTCTATCGCGTAGATCTCTGAGAAACTGCACATACTTTATGCGATTCCTGGTCAGGGCAGGATCCGCGTAGCAAGGAATGTCGTGCAACACAGAATCAGTCAAATCTTGTTCCACTGGTAGGCGCATTCGCTCCCCGTCCCCCTTCCAAGAAATACCGACCTCGAGCGCCGACGAGCCCCCCGATCTGCTTGCAATCAACCGCACTCGAGGGAAGCGACACCAGATCACGACTGCAAGGGACCAAGGTAGTTGAGACGGAGCTGGCGTCGGCGTAGCCGCCTTCCCGCCCTCGGAGCACCTCGCAAAAGGCCGCCTCCGAAGTCAAGTGCTTAACCTTGTCGCCACTGGGCTGCTGGAGCGCTGCCGGTCCTTCCAGGTAGCGTCTAGTAGACTCCGCCATCTCCGAGGTCAGGTCGAGGTCCCTCAAGCGGTCCTTCGACTCAGAGATGCGGTGGCCACTCGACCAATTCAATGCATCGATAGCCTCTGCCACTAGCGTGGGAAGTACCTCACGCGCACGGTCCCGTCGCTGCTGCTTCTTGGACCGACCGATCCTGACAGTTGGACCAACGCGCACGGCCAGCAGCGGGAAAAGACGCCGCCGACTCTCGGCCGCCTGACACGGCCCGTCCCCCACGCTCAGGGGGCCGCGGCTGGGGGCGAAGTCGCCGTTGCCCTCCTCCATCATCGTGGCTTCTCCACGGGCGCACCTCGACCTCCTCGAGCCGCCCCGCGTCCATCTCCTCGCCCTCGTCCGCGACCGCGCCCGCGGCCACCGCCAGCGTCACCATCGCCGTCCTCGGCGACCTCCTCGACAGTCGGAAACCCTCCGAGCGTCCTGGCACGCGTGGTGTAGTGGTCGTGCTCGTCCTTGCAGCGTCGGATTCCCCAGGAGCGCAGACCTGGGTCGACCGCCTCCAAGCCCGACGCGACGCCCTCGTGCACGTTCGCGAGATTCCACTTCGGCGCCGTCTGGCCGCTGTAGGCGTCGATGATGGCTGCCAGCCGCCGACCAAGCCGCTCGGCGCCAGCGCGGGACGGCAAAATTTATCTGATCGTGTGTCGCGAACATATGTAGTGACTTCACGATTGCTTGGAGCTCGTGGGTCACCCTATCCGTTCTCGAGATGCTGTTCTCTCGCAAGAAATCCACCCGCCACTTCTCCAGGCCCCCATGCCTCCGCTCGGCGTGGACCAGGAGGTGGGCGAGACAGCCAGGCCCCTCGATGTCGCGGCAGTCCAGCGGCTCCTGGTTCATCTCGGCCGTGAACTGCCTGAAGCCCTTATAGCGCCGCCCGAACTCGTCGCAGTCGACCCACAGCGTGCGGCTATCGTCGCCAGGAGCGTCGCCACTGTCGTGCAAGGCGCCCCCTAGCTCCTTGGCCCCTGGGGCCTCCTCAGTCGCCACGCCCTCGCCGACGCCCCCGATGGCGCCGCCGAGCCCAGCAGCGTCATGCCACCTCAACTCGGCCCTGATGGTATCCATCGCTCGGCGCTTGAATCCGGGAATCTCCGACTACTTACTCAGCACGATCTTCATGAGGCCACTCCTGTCCTGCGCGAAGCCGAACCCCTGGGACAGCGTGATGTCGCCCTGCTTCGCGTCAATGCTATCCCCGATGCGGCCAGCCGCAGCGCCGCTCTCGGCGATCACCCAGCTGAAGCCCTCGGGCGGCTGCAGAGGTGGCGTCGCCGTGCCATCGGCGCCATCCGCAAAGGGCGTAGAAGCGGCGCCTTCCGCTGCTCCGCTGCTCCAGCCTTCAGCGGCAGCCTCCTGCTCGGCACCATCGCCCACTCGGCGGACAGCAGCGTCGGCACCTGGGGGGCCTCGAAGCCCAGCTCCGCGCATGTCGCCAGGCAGCTCGCCAACTCCCGACGCAACATCTGCATAGTAGGGTAGTCGTCGGGCTGAAACCTGTAGAAGTAGTCCCACAACGTGCGAGGGATCTCTGACTGCGCGTTGAGCGCCACGAGCTGCTCGACGCCCATGTTGCCCTCGCTGTGCTGCTCCTCGTAGATCAGGAGATCTGGAGCCATGCTCCCCAAGATGCTCGCGCGCCCAGCGCCGCTGGCACCGACAGGGCCCAGCAGCACACGCTCGTGGAAGAGCAGCTCCCCAACGTCGGTGTAGCGCAGGCCAACCGACCTTCCAGGGACCAACTCAAGCGAGAACTCCTCGGCGGTGCATGGCGTCCCGTCGGGCCCCAGGAACCTCCCCGCGGGGGGCCTCCGCGCGCGCGCGCCATCGCGCCTCCTGGCAGCAGCCGCCGCGGCCTGCCCGATGAGCGCCGACAGCAGGTGGCCGCCCGCGACCCCGCCCCAGCTCAGGCCCTCGGCCTCCTCGGCTGGGCAGGGTGGGCACGGGCGCGCCTCCTCCAAGCACGCAGGCGGCTCCGCGCGTCCAAGGTCGGCGACGGCCCCCTCGAGGCGGCCGACCGCGGCGCCCAGCTCTGCGCGCTGAGACTCCCCGCGGGCCCGCTGATCCAGCTGCCCGAGCACCAGCAGCAGCGCCAGCACGGCGCGCATCGCCAACTTTGATAAAAAGGAAAAAGCGAGGCTTGAGCACAGGTGCTATGGACACGGAGGGGGGGTTATAGGAATCTGGACCTCGACGCCTCCAAAACTATGGCACGTCGCGCGACGCGGCGCGTCGATGGATTCGGCGCGGAACTTCTCCTGCCGAAATGCACTCGTCCACTTTCGAGCGGGCTAAAACCGCCCACTGACCAGACTTCTGCTCCGCCGTCGGTCCGCGCCCGCGCGGCCCCGGAGCGCGGCGGCCAGACGCGCTCGCTGAAGTCGGCCTGCTCGGTCGACGGGCTGGGCCGCATGGCCCGCGCGCGCTTCCTTGGATGACTGCTGCAGCGACGTCGCCGAATGCGCGCGTGCATTGCGGGGCGCCAGCGACGCGCGGTTGGCTTGGTTCGCGCCCGCGACCAAGGTTGAGACGGGCCGGGCAAGCCGCTTCCTGAAACTGGGAGAAGAAACTGCGGGCTCGAAAGCGACTTGCTCTTTGCGCGCGTCACCGGCGATCTCCCATTTCCCCTCGTCGTCCGCGCTGCGCTGGCGGGGCGCGCGACTGGTCCAAGTAACTTCAGCCTGCGGGAAAGCGCGAACGAGACGTCGGCGCGGAAAACGAAAGGCGCGCGGACTTGCACCGAGGCCGCGCGCCGACCGCGAGCGGCGCCGCGCAGGCGGGCCCGGCGGGCGGCGCCCCTCTCGCCCGCGCTGGCAAACGCCCGACCATCGCGAGAAGACAACGCTCGCAGACGTCGCGAGTCGAGGGAGCGCAGCATTTTCTCCCGAGCGAGCGGCCATGGCATTTCGAACGACGCGCAACGCAGCAATCGATCAGCGCCCGGGCCAGGGTCAGGCCCGACGCGGCGCGCGAACCGACCTGTCGGCTGGATGCGCGGTCGCTAGCGCGCGGCGCCGCGAAACTCTCGCTGCGAATCGGAACTGCGAATCGGCGATGGGCAAGCACGGGCCCGACGGGGCGCGCGAATGTCGCGCTTTTCAAGGCCCGTGCTTCGTCGGGCGAGGCGGCGTCGCAGGCTTGCGCGCCTCGTCGTTCCAGCTGCGGTGGCCCTGCCGCGCTTCCCTGGAACGCCCGCGCTTGCGCCCCTCCCATGGTGCCATGGGGGCGCCCTTGCTGGAACTGCTGGCCTCTGCCACCCTTGGAGGCGCCTTGGGGCCGCCATTGGGGTCGGCCGCGATCAGGGCCGACTGGGCCGCGGCCTCGTCGGCGTCGCGCACTTCCTCGGCGCGACATAACGCGGCATGGTCCGCACGTTTTGCAGCGCGCCCCAACGCCGCGCGACCAGCGGAACCAGCGCGGCGCGAAAGCCCACGCATCTGAAAACGCCCGCGCGCCTCAAATGACGAAACTTCGAAGCGCGAGCAGCCCGCCCAGTCCTTCTGGGCCGGCCTACTGCACCCGCCGCTTGCGGCCGCCGTCGCGGTGACCTCGCGGCGGGCCGCGGCTGCGCTATAGCTCAGCCGGCCAGCGGCGCGGGCACCGATCGCCCGGCGACTTCGCGCGAGGCGTCGCAGGCTGGGCGCTGGCAGGGCGCGCTCGGGCGTCGGCTTCGCCCCCGAGGTCTCGCGCGACGAGAAAAGCGCGGCGCTGGCGCGAGCGAGCGCGGAAGAGCCGCGCCTGTGCCAAATTTCGGAAGCCCCCTGAAAACTCCGCCTCGTCTTCGTCGCGATCGAGATGCGCCGCGGCGAGGTGCCGAGGCGACCGCCTGGCCATCGTTGCGCAGACGAAACCTTTCGAAGTCCCGCGGCTCGGCCGCTTCGCTGGCCGGCCCATCAACGAGATCGGCGCTGCGCCGCGACGGTTGTAAGCAAAGCGGCGCGCGCGCGTCGCCGCGACAGGCTGGGCGGGGCCGGGGCAAGCGGTCACCGGGTAAACTTTCGACGTTAATTCGCGCTGCGGAGCGAAACCCTGATGCCCGCGTGGACCGCCGCGGGCGCCGGCGCCCGCGACGCGACGCGCGCGTCGCTTCGCGGCGGAGATCGCGCGCTGGCGCGTCGAACGACTTCGTCATTCTCCCGGAGAAACGCGACAGCGGTACTGGCGCCCCCGCTGGCCGACCCAGAGGCCGCCGGCTGCCCTTTGCTCGCGGCATCGCCCTGCGCTGAGCGGGCGCGCGCGACTCGCGCTGCGTGGGCGCGCTGAACCCCCGTCGGACGTGGCGGGCACGATGGCCGCGAGGGCGCGTCGCTTCCGGCCCCCGTCCAAGTCTGCACCCCAGAAGCATCAATCCTCAAACTTGGCCTCGGCCAACTCTGAGGGAGCGGAGATGTTTTCGGCCGCCAGCGCCGCTGCGACCGAGTCGAACCAGGCGACGCCCTGCGCGCCTGGCCCCTCGATGCGCCCGAGAGAAGCGCGAAGGGTTTCGGTTGCGCTTCGGCCATCGCGAGGCGGCGCTTTGCGGGCCCGCGCGCCGCACGATCAGCCATCGACCGCCGCCGCGCCGAACGCTGGCGGAACGAAGTGGCAGCGCAACAGCAACGGCCGCGCCGCAACGCGCCGACGCACCCGACCGAAGCTGGCCGCATGGGCCGGCGGGCAGAAAGCCACCGAGAGTCGACGACTGGCCGCATTGGACGACGCCGGCGGCAGGGACTGGCAAGGCCCAGAACCGCCGAGCTCCCGCGGGCCGAGAAAGCCAGCGCACAGGCGGGGCCCGCAATGGCCCCGCATGGCTACTGGGGCCGATGGGCAACAAGCGCCAGCAAGAGAACAAACCGCACTGGCCTGCACCTACGTCGGGGGGTTCTCTGGGCCCCGAAGCCACCGAAATCGGCACGAGTGGCCCGACTGACATGCGGCCGCGCGCCTCCGGGCATAATGGGCACCGCGTGGCCGCGCAAGGCCGACGGGCAATATGCGCCAGCGCGATGACAAGCCGCATTGGCCTGCGCCTGCGGCTGGAGCCGACTGGGCCCAGCTCTGCAGTGCGCTGGGGTCGACTGGGCCCGCGCACCTGCGATGGTCGCATTGGCTCCGCCTGGCCACGCGAGGCCGACGGACAGCATGCGTCCGTGAGATGACAAACCTCGTTGGTCTGCACCTGCGGCTGGGAACCGACTGGGCCCCAGAGCCGCCGCGCGCCGGGGCCGCGTGGACCCGCGCACCTGCGAGGTCGGAGCCGAAGTCGGTGGAACATGTCCTTGGTGAGGCTGTCCTGTTGCAATTCGTGGCCCGTCGTGTCCTGCCGGCGCACTGGGCGGAGACAAGCCTGAAGAGTGTAACAATGTAGTGGTGTGGTGCGGGATATATGCGTGGGAGTAGTGTGGTGTGGTGTGGTGTCGAAGACTGGAGGTGGGTGGCACTAAATGCTTGGAAACGGACTCTGGTGGTTGGATGTCGACTGGTCGAATTTGTGAGTCAGTGGGTGGAGGTCGAAGGCTGCGGGTGGGTGGTACTAGGTGTTGGGAGTCGGACTCTGGTGGTTGGAAGCCGACTGGTTGAATTTGTGAGTCGGTGGGTGGAACTCGACGGCTGGCTGTGGGTAATACTGGGCGCTGGGAGTCGGACTCTGGTGATTGGAGGTCGATTGGTTGAGTTTTTTTTGAATCGGTGGGTGGAGGTCGAAGGCTGGCTGTGGGTAGTACTGGGTGCTGGGAGTCGGACTTTGGTGGTTGGAGGTCGACTGGTTGAATTTGTGAGTCGGCGGGGGGAGTTCCACGGCTGGCTATGGGTAATACTGGGTGCTGAAAGTCGGACTTTGGTGGTTGGAGGTCGACTGGTTGAGTTTGTGAGTCGGCGGGCGGAGGTCCAAGGCTGGAGGTGGGTGGTACTAGGTGCTGGGAGTCGGAGTCTGGTGGTTGGACGTGGAGCGGTCGAACTTGCGAGTCGGAGGGCGGAGGCCGAAGGCTGGACGTGGATGCTGGCGAGTGTTGACCCGCACGCTGTTCGTCGAAGCCCGTCTGGCTGGAGTCGGATGCCATGCCCCGGAACCAAAAAATGTATGACGGAACGTCGCCTGACACGACACTGCAGGCTCGTCGTCCCCCTCCCCGTCCTCTTTGGTTGAGCTGGGCGTGAGGCCGGGCGGCATGAGCACCCTCGTTACCCGAATGTTTTCGGCGGCGGTCGGAAGCCCCGATCTTAAAACCGGGGATGTGGGAGAACGAGCCGGGGTCGGAATATGGAGATTGATGTGAAAATTGTGGTGAAACAGATCTCGCAAGCATGGAGGTAGGAAGCTGGAGATTGGAAGCTGGAATCGTAGAGGTTAGAACCGGAATCGTAAAGCTTGGAGGTGGGGGGTGGAGAATGGGATAGTCGTTGGTGAAACATGTTCATATCGAAAAATAGGATGGTCTTGAAGAGGCCGTCCTGGTAGGGGGCGTTCCGCTGCCTGTTGAAACGATAGGCTGGGAGGAACCTGCAGAGCAAAATTGCGCTGCCATGTCGATTGTGTTGTGAGCGTTAGCGCCGCCGTTTTGAAGTAGTGCTCTCTCAGAACTCTCGGCTCTACAGATCACTGTCCGTGTCGGGGTCTGGGTCCAAAGTGTTTTTGGAACGAAAAACATTCAATGAATGGCGCACCTTCTCCTCCGCAGCCTTGCCCACTGTAGTCGTTTTCCCTTCCCCGTGTTCGTTGTACCACGCCACCTTCTTCCCGTTGACGGTGACCACCCGCTTGCCCCAGAAGATCCACACTGTGTCTTTCTGATGCTTCGGATATTTGCATAGGTGGTATTTTGTGTAGCCCAACAGTTTGTCAGCAAACTGCTCCTCCGTAGTTTGGTTGCTTTTGGAAAATACACCGTCCAACCATTTGTTGTCTTCCATCCTGTGGTATTTTTTTGTAGGACTCCAGTTTCGCTGATACGGTCGGGAACGTAATCATTGCCATTTTCGTGGGGTTCCTGGACTTCGTTATGCTGATGTCTTTGATGCCGTCATCGATACTCTTCAATCTACATTCCGTCTTGGATCTCCTCGCCTTCCTCATCTATGCCTACCTCCTTTGGCACTTCATCCTGTTTCCCTCCGTCAGCCTTCATTTTCTGATCCTTGGGTGCCGAGCCCGTGCTTGAGTCGGCCTTCTTCTTTCCACACTTCTCCATGTTTGAAATACCCAGCGTCGTATACAATTATGTCGCACAAATGAGAGACGAGAGATTCAAAATTGTGGGATAGAATATGGGGAAAAAGGAATTACAT
The DNA here is from genome assembly GCA_963575745.1 of Prorocentrum cordatum. Lineage (NCBI taxonomy): Eukaryota > Dinophyceae > Prorocentrales > Prorocentraceae > Prorocentrum > Prorocentrum cordatum. The sequence goes on from CAUYUJ010019991.1 coordinate 89,115, forward strand.
ATGCTAGGTGTGAGCCGGATCGCTTGAGCCAAGATGGCTACCATGCTATCTACTTTTGAGTCCCCTATCCCTTAGCAACTCCTGCGTCGATCCTTGGCGTGAGCGACAAAAAGAAGCTGGACGAACGCGATACATAAGCGACCTTACGCGTTGGCTTACGCGGGCCGCCAGCGCGGCACGCTGAATTGAAGACGAGGGCGCTGACGCGCGACCTTACGCGGGCAGCTCGGGCACGAATGTCCGCGCAATCGAGCCCGTTGTTTGCGCCGCTCACGTGTGGGCCCTACCCCTGGAAGTCCGACTTCTGAAAACTCGGTCGGGGCTCCGAACTTGAGGGATGTCTGCCAGCCAGGTGAACCCCAGCAGGGGTGTCCGACACTTCAGCGTCGATTGGACCCGCAGGGCTACCCTGACTCTGGATCCGCCGTCCGTTGGTTGATTCTCCGACTTGCACTTGTTGTGTCGGAATGGATCCCATAGGGTGCAATAAAGTATGGCGAGAATCTACGCTTCAAAAATGCAAGGCTGACACTTCCGCCCTACTTTTGCGGAAAGTTCCACAGATTCGTGGAACACTTCCGCAACATTGTGCACAAGATAGGGCGGAGGTCCACGAAAGTGGAGCGGAAGCAGACGGAGTAGGACGGAAATCACCGTGGCGGCTTTGGGGCCATAACTCGGCGCACTGGCTGCCGTTCAGGACGGATCCAGAGTCAGGGCAGGGGTACTCCAGATTTCGTAATTTAATAAAGGGAGGGGGTCTCATTTCGGGGGGGTCTCTTCCAGGCTATCTTGGAGGGCCTGGGGGGGTCTGGGGACGATGTTTTGGAGGGTTCTCCCACGGGGGGGGGGTCTGAAATGGCTTGTCTTGGAGGGTCCAGACCCCCTCCCTTTTATTACGAAATCTGGACCAGACTGGCCTGAAATGGCCTGTCTTGGTGAGGTTCGCAGGTGGTCGCAGACCACCTCCACGGCGCAGCGGCGGGCCTCGCCCGCGCGCGCGAGCAGCCGCGGGAGCACAAGGCGCTCCTCGCCGCCGCCCCCGCAGCGCTCGCTCCTGTAGGGCGGCGAGACCTGGACACATCCAACGCCGCTGGCCGGGCCCACCCTGGGCCCGCGAACAATGTATACGCCCCCCCCCGTCGTGGCAGGGGGGGCGCACACACCGATCCTGGGCCCAGGGGGGCCCTGGCCAGCGGCGGTGGATCTGCGCGTCGCCTGTTCTGCCCCAAGCGGTGCTTGCACTCACGGTCTCTCTCACGTGTTTGCCGGAAGGGAGTTCCGGGAGCCCCAACAAGGCTCACAAGAGGTCTCCTCCTCCTCCTCCTCCTCCTGCTCCTTCTCCTGCTGCTCCTCCTCCTCCTCCTCCTCCTCCTCCTCCTCCTCCCTCCTCGTCCTCCTCCTCCTCCTCCTGTGTTTCCTCATCCTCATCCTCCTCCTGCTCCTCCGCCGCCTCCTCTCCCTCCTCCTCCTCCTCCCCCTCCTCCCCCTCCCTCTCCTGATTCCCCCCTCTTCCTCCTCCACGGGTGCGAAGGCACCTAAGCAGAAAGCTTGGCCAAGCTGGGCTCCTCGTCATACGCTCTTTGGGGAGCTCATGGGGCTTCAGGGTAACTCTTCGGGGCGTCTGGCCCAAACCCTCCCGAACACCTCTGGCTGTTACATTCATCAGGGGAGTCTTCTTCCAGGGTCGGCGGCACCAGCCGCAAGGTCTTCACAGTAGGACACCACATAAGTTGCACCACACAAATTGCACCACGTCGGTTCTCCTTAAAAAGAGAATGAGGATCCACCACCCTCCCCAGGCCGGACTTACCCGTTCGCCCTGGGGATGTGAAACTTGCATATGGCAGTGCTGCCCTATCGATCATTCTAAATGTGAGTTCGTACCATTCCAGCCAAGCCGTGTTCTCCCCCTTCATCCTCGTGCACTAACACTATGCGAGCACACCCGCTTATCTAGAACGATCAATGTGTAAAAAAGCCCTTGCAACAAACTGGACGAAGTGCAAACGCGCGCGTCGTCGCGCGCACATGTGCCGTAAGGATTTCAAAATCGAGTGTCCCGAAAACAACTAAACACACATAGCTGCGCAATGTTATTCTCAAAACAAAACAGTCTGCGTGCGCGCTACTGCAAATTCTTGGGATAAAAAGACCAGAAATCTGTCACTTTTCGTCCAATGCGACCAAAAGGGCCTGCAGCGCGCTCGTGTCGAAGTCATTCGATCGCCTTTGCGCGCGTGCTGGGGGGGAGTCGCGATCTCTGTCAAAGAATACCATGCGGGCCACTGGCGTCCGTCGGCCCCGCGCGCATGTCGAAATCCTTCCAAAACTTTCATCGCCGACACGTGGACATCATCATCGCCATCGGCATGTCAGCATCGACGCCGTCATTGACCTTGCCGTCGTCATCGTCATCGTAGTCACAAGCATCGCTATCATTATTATTAGTATGATTATTATTATTGTGTCTGTCGGTGTCGACGTCGCCATGATACCGCGCCCGCCCGAATCACCGACTCGAATTGAAGTGCTCGCGCGTCAGCGCGGCCTGTGAGACGCGCTGGGAAGTCCTCACTGATCAGCGCCACCGCGGCCGCGTCGGTCGGGCAAGACTAGTTGGCCGCTTTGCGCGCGAGCCTGCGCGCGCTAGCGCGGCCGCAACGATACGCTAGCCAGCGCCAAGCAGTCATCACGATCTCCGCCGCATGGGTTTGGCAAACGTTGCGCGTGGGTGGGTGGGATAATTGCGCGCGAGCAGTGGAGTTGACAATTCCAAGTTCGACAGGGTGAATTGCACCACATAGGTTGCACCACATAGATTACACCACCCAGGTTGCACCACGTCGATGGCAGTATGCCAGATACAAACCCCAAGCAGCGGATGGTTTGAAAATTAGTGATATGGAAACAGATCGATTGTGAGATCGATAGTGGGATCGATAGTGAGAACGATAGTAAGGTCGATCGTGAGACCAATAGTGAAATCGATTCAGTGAGATCGATTCAGTAAAATCGATCGTGAGATCGCTCGTGCGATCTATAGTGAGATCGGTTGTGAGATCGATAATGAGATCGACTTCGAAATCGATAGAGAATGGGGTAATGAACTCGATGGTGAGACCGATCGATAAGGAGATCGACCAAAAACCCGGGAACCCAAAAACCCGGGAACCCCGCCGCCCACCGAAATCGGCCCGGAACCAACAATCGGGAACTAAAACCCGGAACCAAAAACCCAGGAACCCGGGAACCCCGCCGCCCACCGAAATCGGCCCGGAACCAACAACCAGGAACTAAAACCCGGAACCAGGAACCCGGGAACCCGGCCGCCCACCGAAATCGGCCAAGAACTTTTGCCAAATCTTTCAACGTCCGCTACGACCCCTTCAGTGCAAGCACTGATCGGGGAATCACATGGATTGCGCACCACCTAGATTGGATCACATTGAGTGCACCACATAGCACAACATAGATTGCACCACATATATATATATATATATATATATATATATATATAATTATACAAGACTGCATTGGCGCTTCGCGCCATGCACCTTGGTTCTTAAAGCTCGGCATGCAGGATAACCAAATATAGCGATGATTCATTGTTGCCGTTTGCGCCATCGTCGTTATAGTAATGTTATGTATTATCCTTATACTTCCTCTCCTCTTACTCGTAATCTTCCTTGTCTGCGAGCCACTCCTTGTCCTCATCCCCAGTTTTTATTGCAGGGGCTCCTCTTTGGAGGTGTTCTTGGGCCCCTCTCAAAAGCTTTTTGGGGACCTCTGGGGGCCTCCTGGGCGCCTTTTGGGGGCCTCTGGGGGCTTCTTGCGGCCACCTTGCTACCAACCACGGTCTCCCTGAACGACCGGGTCACGATTTGGAGTGCTTCGGGAGGCGTCTTGGGGCCATCTGGGGCTGTCAGCGGGGCTCTCTTGGGGCCATCTTGCGGCCCTGTTGGACCATATTGGAGCTCTTTTGGACTGTCTGGAAGCCCTTTGACACCGTTGTGGGAAGATTTTTGGGGCCTCTTCGGCGGACTCGGACGCACGGAATACCGAAGAACCGAATGTCCATAAATTCCATAAAAAACTAAAGGAAAGTGTTGTTTTTTGCACTTGGAGGACCTCTTGGTGGTCTTCTTTGGGTCCTCTTCGGGCGTCTTGGGGCTGTCTGGGGCCGCGTGGGGCTCTCGCGGGGCCGTTTGGCCGCCCTCCTTACCGCTTTGGGCCCGCTGGCAAGGCCCGGCAGGGGCGTCCAGGAGGCCCGGAAGGCCCGGGGGACCCATTGCAAGGCGTCCAGGGGGCCCCAAAAGCGCCAGATCCCGGGGGTCCGATTTTCCGCGGGGGGGGGGGGGGGGGTTTCCCACCCCCCCGGATTGTAAAAATATAGCAAAGGGAATATATACAAGTTTGACAAACAGATTGAATCACATGTCTTGCATCACGTCGATTGTCCACGTAGATTGCACCACATAGATTGCACCACACATATTGTACAACATAGAATGCATCACACAGATTGCACCACTTCGATTGCACCACATGGGTTGTGCACCAAATGGGTTGCGCACCACATAGACTTCACTACATATATTTCCCCATATTGATTGCACCATATGGATTGCTTAACATAGACTGCACAATATCTATATATATATATATATATATATATATATATATATATGCACGCGCACCCACCCCCCTTGCGGAGAAAGGGGGGAGGTGAGGGTCGCTCTTTTCCTCGAGCAACAAAGGGCTGCAGGATTTCCTGGATCCTCCAGGACAGTCTGATTATATTTTATATAATCACATATCTATGTAAAACTACAAACTTCCTAGCACCTCTCCTTGGGCGCCGGAAGCGGCTCGGCCTCCAGCCAAGAAAAGTGAGCCGTAGGGAAACCTCTTTGTGCTCCCCTGGCAGGCCTTGCAACGGCGCTGGCCACCTAAACTCACCGCGGGGCTAACCGCAGAGGGCAGGCGCGGGGCAAACCGCAGCCTGTAAAACAAAGCTCACCTTCGGCTGTCGTAGTGCTTCCTGCGACCATTCTCCTAGCCCTCTCCGTGGATCACCTGAGAGCCTCTGGAACGGTCTCGGCACTCGCCCTTGAACGTCTCGATCCACTTCTGCGCGGCCTCTGGACTGCTGATGTCCTGCAAGCTGAGCTTGGCAAGAGGTCCATACGCTGTAGCCATCACCCGCAGCTGCTCGATCTCTTTGGCCTGGCGATCTGACAGAACACATCCGTGCTTGATCATCCTCGTGACCAGGTCTTTCTTGATCCCTGACACGGCCAGGCCCTTGGCCTTCAAGACAGCTCGCAGCTCGGCTACAAGAAACGTGCTCAAGAGCTTGTGCCTTGCACCTTTGTCCTGCTGTGCACACACGGTCTTGAACTCGACGTCAGCCCGCGCAGATGGTGGGCAAGTGCTTCCAGAGGCGGGGCTAACCGCACCCTGGAGGAGGAACTTGTCGTAGAAGTTCTTGAAGTAGCAACCACACCAGCACCCCAGTAAGAAAGCACTCGCTGCAGTCACCACAACAAGTCCTATCATCAGGTAGAACCAGAACTCCTCGCGGTCCACGTAGTGGCTGACAGGTGCGGGGCAAACCGCAACCTCGTCAGAACCTCCGTACACTGTCACCTTCTCGCCTGACGCCTTCGTCACGACCTCCGTGAAAACTGCCATTGCGCTCAAGCCCATCAACTGCTTTCCGAACCTGAGGTTGAGAGTGGTGCAATGCTTCTCGATTGTCGGCCACTCGCTGTACTTCGTGAGCATGTCGGCTGTCATCTTGCTGGTGTCCTCCTTGTGAAGCTCAAACGCCTTGAGACGCAACCGCTCCTGAATCCACAAGTACCTCAGCTCCAGATGCCTGACCTTGCCCACCCCAACTCGGCTGCACATGCCACGTCCAGCTGTGCTGTCACTATAGATCTTCAGGTTGCAGGGCCTCTGGGTCTCGATCAGGTAAGTCTTACACTGAAGTCCTCTGGCTGTCGCACTTCCCGTAGCATACATCTCGGATTCCCCTGAACTTAGGGCTATCGTACTCTGCGTCACTGAGTAGCAGTCCCAAGTGTGGTCGCCATACCTCACAGCTCCTCCACTGGTAGATCGCCGCTGTAGTTCACTCGTAGGTGCCCAATCCGCGTCACCATCTACACGAATGCCCTCAGGAGTACCTTGAAGTGGGTAACACCAGACCAACACATGCTGGCCTTCATAGTACCTTCCAAGTCGCTGAACACGCGCATGCATCAAGACGTTCGGGTTGGAGACATGCTGCATCGCTGTCTTGCTGGCGTACATCGTGTCGGGCCTGTCCGAAGAAAGGTAAAGAGCGGTGCCTGCTGCACCCGCCACTTCTCGAGCACGATCCTTGGAAAGAAGGTCTAGGCTGTCTCGTCGTCCTTGTCCTGTAGCTTTCGTTCCTGGAGTAGGAGCTGGTTTACAACCTCGCTTCTGCGTCCACTTGATCATGAAGTCCACATGCTTGGGATCGGCAGTCCAGAAGAAACCTGGCTCCTCGCAACCTGGCAACTTGTCAGTATAGCCGATCGTCCTCTTGAGGTATGTAGTCTGCCCCACCGCTCCTGGTCCAAGTCTGGCGCTGGCCGTGACCTCAAACTGCTGCCTCAATAACTCGTCGAGCTCGTCCAGCTGCTCGTCGTAGCCTTCAGCAAGAAAGTCATCGCCATGGCAGATCGCTGTGCTATCCTCGTCGACGGGGGCTGTGTTGGGGCTAGCAGGTAAGTAGAACACGTTAGGAGTTCCAACCAAGCATTCCCAATGGCCGTCGTCCATAGTAGTTCTCACAAGCTCACCCCACATCTGCGACGCCTTCCTGGTACCGTTCATGGCCTTGCGTAACCACCAGCACCTTCCAGGCGGACACAGCTCTCTCCCAGGATGCACGTAGATCGTCTCGTCTAAGTCAGCGTTGAAGAAAGCCTTCCTGACGTCCCAGACTTGTATCTTCCGCAGGTGCTGCCCGCTGGAAGTTGGACTTGAAGCGGCACGGCTCAGCGTCGCTCTGACAATCATGAGCGGGGGCGTGCCTTGGTGGTTGTCCTCCCTGATCTCGTACTTGTTCACCTCGGTGGCTACGAACCTCCACCTAACCTTTCCTTCTTTCATGTGGGCTATCGGGAAACCTCCAATGTGCTTGCCGTCAGTCGCCGTCGATGTCGCCACTTCCACGTAGACCCCGTAGTCCTTCATGGCTTGCAGCTCGTCGTCGCGACCCTTCTGATACAGGTCCTCATCCAGAGGCTCTCCAGTATAGTAATCGTAGTGTATCGTCTTTGGGCTCCACTGGTCTTTCTCATGCAGCTCGGCGCTCACCTCAACCATCTGCTCCACCTGCTGATCCTCAGGATCTCCGAAGTGGCTCCTGATTGTGCCAATGTGGCTCATCAAACATCTCCTGCATGCACACTCAGCTTGGTGGCATTCTCGGAGCTGGCATCGTGATGAGTGCTTCTCACACCTCTCGGAACATCTCGCACTGCGCTTTGGGTGTGGATCCCACATGGGGTCGAAGCTCTCGTCGTAGCCCTCCTCGCAGACTGCCAACTCACAGACAGAGAGATGCCCAATGCTTGCTACCCTGGGCTTCTTGACCTCAGTTCCTTCACGAACTTCATCTGGGGCACTTCGCCGAAAGTCGCTCCTGAGCTCTCCACTCTCCGTGTCCATGGCTGTCTGCACCTCAGCCTCTCCTGGGCCAGGGACCATAGCTACGTCGCTGGCAGCAGGTGCGGGGCTCACCGCAACCTCACTGCTGCTTGATGCCGCTGCTCCTCCTGGTGCGGCTCCAGGCGCGGGGCTACCCGCAGCCGGCGCTGGCACCACGACTGTAGCCTCAGGGGCCACAGGGTCCTTTGCCAACTTCTCGCGCAGCAAGTCGGCCTGAATGGTCTCGAAACGCTGTCGGCAGGCTGCCGAATGCGAACCGTATCCTGTACTGCACTTCCTGCACTCGTCAGTAGGACCATGAGCATCGATCATGCGCTCCGTGATGTACATGCTGCGTCCGATCGTTCCTGAACTCTTGTCGGGCGTCTGCTTCCAGGGCGTCACCCTGATGTGCTGGATGAGCTCGGGCTGCCATCTGAACTCCTCAGGCATCCTTCGCACCGTTCTGACCTTCTGCACTCCACGTTCAGGATCGATCACGAGATGTGTGTCGTCCAGCTCACTCTTACCAACCCAGATTCCTTTTGCGAAGCGGGCTTCCCATTTGCCACGTCCCGCGGCAACTCTGGCTGAGATCCGATACCAGACCTGCTCACCCATCTCCGCAATCTCGCCGTTGTACTCTTTGCCGTAGAGCATCTTGTAGGAGGAACCTCCGTGACTGCGAGGCTGGAATCTGGTAATCATCCACCCCACTGAGTTCACAAGCCATGGCACGATCGGATCCGTCATCTTGATCTCACAGCCCAGCTTGTGCTCCAGCTTCAGCTTGTAGGCTCGAAGTAGACCAGCTGCTAGCTTGTTAGCTCCTTCAGCGTAGCCTGCACTCTGCTTGGAAAAGGGCGGTGATCCCCGCACCAAGGTTGAGTGTGATCTGCGATCTCGAACTGCCTGCGCCAGAGCCATGGTGGCAGGCTCCTGGTCTGTCTGAAGTATGACTGTTGTGTGGCCCCAAGCTTCCAGCACGCCTAGCAGGAAGGACACCTTGTAGTCATCCGTCTCCTTGTTCGCGTACAACGTCGCCTGAGCCAAGATCTTACAGTCGATAACATTCAAGACAGAGACCGCTTGGTCTAACTCGGCCTTCGTGACCGACATCTTCTCCCTGATGCTGAAGTAACCTCCTTTAAGCTTGTACTTCGCAGCCAGCTGGTCCGTCCCTACGTAAAACATGTCGAACATCACCTTCGGGATCTTGTTCTCATCAGCTGGTTCCTGAGCGTGGTGTGGGTCATCGTCTGCTCGAGCCTGCACGCAGATGGGACACCAAGGCCGAAAAGGTAGATGATGCCCTTCGTGCGCGGCTCTCTCCGCAGCACTAGGTTGGTGAGGAGTCTTCAACACTCTCGTTGGCACAGTTGTGGTCTCATCAGCTTCAGGACCTAGAACCTTCGGCAAAGATCCCGCTTCCTGTTCAGCTGGTACCTTCCTCGGTAGCGTCTTTCGTACCGCAGCTACCTTTGAAGCTTCTGGTTGAGTCTGGCCGTCGATGATGTGATCGTACTCTAAGTAGTAGTTGCCTTGGTGACGACGTAGAGGTACGAACTCAGCTCCGTCAGGTGGCTCGATGGTACCGTTGATGATCCAGTGACCTGCAGGGCTATGAAGAACACTCTGACCACGTTGTACTACAGCATCTGTAGCCACAACTGGGTACTCCACATCGGCAACCTCAGCACCGACTTGAATAACCTCTCCTCCTCGGGATAGGTTCAGTTCCACGTGGCCGTACCTCTCGATCTCCTCGCCTCCTATGCCCTTCAAGCCGACAACGTTGCTTTCCGTCGGCGTGTAGTTATGCTTGGTCACCTGTGATCTCGGTATCGCACTGATCTGCGCACCTGAGTCGAGCATGATCGCATTCCGAAGCGGGGCTAACCGCAATCGGTCATCTGCAGGACTCTGATCTTCATCCACGGGCCGAAGACCAGCGACGGTAACATGCCTGGGGCCGGCCAGCGCGGGGCTCACCGCAGCTGGCACATCGCAGCACTTACTGATAGTCTTTCTTGTGCTTCTTTGGTCTTGGCTTCTCGTTGTCGTCTGGCTCTTCCTCGTCCTTGAACCAGTTGTCCAGGCAGTACTCGGCACACGCGGCACAGTAGTCCAGCTTCCACTGATCGAAGTGCCATCGCCATCCTTCAAAGGTCTTCTTGCAAGAGCAGCAGACATATTGGTGGTAGCTAGGCAAGCAGTACTTCCAGTCGATCGTGTGGCTGCGCTTCTTGAGACCTCTGCCCTCAGGGCCAGAATCATCTTCGCTTGCAGCGCACAGTTGACTGGGCGCAGCACCTGCTGAGTCATCGCGCTGTCGGCGCTTCCTTGACTTCCCAGCATCTGTTGTGTAGGTACTGCCGAGCTTGTTCCTGTGCCCACTCCTGTCTGTCGTAACCTTTCGAGCTCCCTGACTGCCGCTGCCCCGATCTTCTTCTTTTCTTTTACCTTCTCTTTTCGGAGCTGCTTCTTGTCCTTCTTGTCCTTCTCGGATGTCTTCTTCTCGTCGGCGATCCGCTTTCGGCAGTTTGCGCTGCGGTGGCCCTTCTTGTGACAGTAGTTGCACTCGATCTCGGCGTCGGGATTCGGTGGCCTCTCCTTGCCTTTGCCGTCTTTCCCTTTGCCGCGGCCTTTCCACGGTCTCTTTCCGCCCTTCAGCGCTCCTATCTCCATCGGGTCGTCCTGAACCGCTCGCTCTGCCATCAACGCCGACACCACCTCGGCTCTCAGGAGCTCGTACGTACTTAACCGACTGCTGTTCCGAAACACGTGCTTCTGCAGCTCGTCGTAATCCTTCAGCGCCTTTGTAAGGATGCCTCGCTTGATCAGGTCCGAGACTGGTTCTCCTGCCATCTTCTGGTACCTCGTCATGTCCTCGTCCAGCTTGCTGATGCTCACCATCACGTCTTCTTTGGTGTCGAACTTCGTGTCCGTGAGCTTGGTCCACATCGCCAGCACGTTTCCTGCCTCGCTCGGGTTGTACTCCTTCTGAAGTTTCCTCCAACACTCGGCTCCTTCTCCTACTGGGCTGTTCCTCACGATCAGCTCGCCTACCGAGTCCTCGGGCATCGCCAGGACCAGGCCGTAGTACAACTGCGTGCTTAGCTCTTCCTCCTGCGCGTCCAGGTTGACGTTGTCCACCTCCTGGGCTCCGTCCTCGCACCTTTCCAGAAGATCTCGGTACCTTCGATCCTGGGCGATCAGGTACGCTCTGTACTGGAAACTGAACGTCTTCCAGCTCGCCCTGTGGCCGTCGAACGGCTTCACCTTGTGAAGAATCTTCGGATCCATCATCTCGCCGCGCGGGGCTACCCGCTGCTGCTGAGCCTGTTGCTGAGCTTGAAGCTGACCTCGCATCTCTGCGATCGTCACGTCTCTGTTCTGAAGTTCCTGTCTCATGTTCTGACTCTCCGTCGTCAGCCTCTGAACTTGATCGACCAGTTGCTGCAGCTGCTGCTCCATCTTGATAGTCGAGCACGTCGATGACACGCTTCCCAATCCTCTCGATGTCGCTCGCCAGCTGCCTCTTCACCGCTGCTCGCTCCTCCTGCGTGAGCTGCGCTCTGCTGCCGCACGCCTTGAGCTTCCTAAAGGCGGTCCCTCGAAGCTCGCGGTGCTGACGCGTGTCCGCCGACCTGCCTCCTCGCTTGTTCGGCTTCTTGGCCTTCTCCGTGGCTGCTTGGCCTCCACTGTCAGAGCGCGGGTCTGACCGCAGCTCTGACTAGCAAGGGGTCCTCTCGGCGCTCGCGTGGATCGTCCCGCCAGCTGCTGAGGGGCTCCTTGAGCTCGCCTGGGTGCGGAGCGGCCCGCGATCCTCAAGCGAGCTCCGCTACCATGCACGCGCACCCACCCCCCTTGCGGAGAAAGGGGGGAGGTGAGGGTCGCTCTTTTCCTCGAGCAACAAAGGGCTGCAGGATTTCCTGGATCCTCCAGGACAGTCTGATTATATTTTATATAATCACATATCTATGTAAAACTACAAACTTCCTAGCAATATATATATATATATATACTGCACAACAGACATGGCGCACCAGTACACAAGAGAAAAACACCCAGCAGCGGATGGCTTGAAAATTCGTGATTCGGACATTGAGATCGATTGTGATATCAATAATGAGATCGATAGTGGGATCGATAGTGAGGACGATAGTACGGTCGATCATGAGACCCATAGTGAAATCGATTCAGTGAGATCGATAGTGAGATCGCTCGCGCGATCTACAGTGAGATTGATTGTGAGATGGATAATGCGATCGATTGTGAGATCGATACAGAAATTAATAATGACATCGATGGTGAGACCGATCGATAAAGAGATCGACCCAAAAACCAGGGAACCTCGCCGCCCACCGAAATCGGCTCGGAACCAGCAACCGAGAACCCGGAAACCCGCAACCGGGAACCTGGGAACCCGGCCGCCAACCGAAATCGGCCAGCAACTTCCGCCAAATCCTTCAATCTCCTCTGGGACTCCTTCAGTGCAAGCACTGATTGGGGAATGAATGGCACCACGTAGATTGCACCACATATATTGCACAACATAGATGGCTAGAAACACACACTGTTTGGGGTCCACGCTGGCTAACATTGCCATGCCTCTATTATGATATGGTTCTAAATGTTAAATGTGTTTCACATGTTGTTTATTGTTATTTGTTGTTTGTAGACATCGTCGCCAAATCCTGGAGACCCATGCGCAGAGCATCGACCCCAGGCACCGCAGGAAAACGGGCTCCTCGTCGGACTGGTACGGCAGCTTGACGTCCAAGGCCTTCAGCAGGTACGAGTCGTAGACATCAGAGGAACAAACGACAGCACACATGTAAACTTTCGGAGGTCCGCTCGGATTTCTCAGATCGGCGCTGGAGGCGCCTCCAGGGGGGCTCAGCGCAGATCCAAGAAGTCCGGGCGGAACTTCGAAAATTGATGTTTGTGCATTTGTTTCTTCTTCGGGATGTGCATCGTCACGGTCCGAACGTCCCCAGGGTAGTGCGTGAAGAAGGCGAAGCTCGGAGGAAGGCCAGTTGAGACAACAGCAACCCTTCCGCCCGGGCTAACTTAAATCCGCCGACCCTGTCGGCGTGTGTGAGGGGCTTGTCCGTTCAAGTTAACATCTCCGTCATTCGTTGGTCGTCTCTGTCGTCCCCTTTCCCTGCCTCCCCCCTTTCCCTGGGCTCGTCGAAGCTCCCCCTTTCCCAGGGACCTCCTCAGCGCGCCAGCCAAAGCAAAGTTGAGCAACGTCGTAATTGAGTCGAAGGGAAGCCTCTTCCCTTCGATCCCTCCCCCGCAAAGGGGGGGAGGGTGGGTCCCGGGGGGGGGAGGTCAGATACCACGCCCCCCCTGGGAGTCCCGGAGCTTAAAAAAGCCCCAAGACGGACCAAGAGTGCCCCAAGAGGCCCCAAAGACAGTCCAAGAGAACCCCGAATCGCCGAACGATATGTCCAAGACACCTTGACGGCCTCCAGACGGCCCAAGAGGCCTGCAAAGCGCCCCAAGAGGCCTCCAGGAGCTTTCCCACAAGAGCTCCAAGAGGCAACAATGATGGATTTCCCCCCGTTTTTGACAGATTTTGGCGTTCTTGCCTCGTCCGCTTCCCGACGCGCCAAGACGGCCCAAGAGGACCCCAAGATCGCCCCGAGACGGCCCAAGAGGCCCCCAAGAGGGTCCCCTAACTTAACGGCCGAAGAGGGCCCCACGACGGCCCAAGACGCCTCCAAGACGGCCCAAGAGGCCCCCAAGACGGCTCCAGGAGAGTGCCCAGACGGGGGACCCGAACGGACATTTCGAGCTCTCAGCCCCACGAGGCCCCCAAGAGGCTCCCAAGGGGCCCAGAAACTGCCCCAAGACAGCCCACGAGAGCCCCCAATTGGCCAGGAGGCCTCCAAGAGTGCGTCGATACGGCACAAGAGGAGCACTGGACGGCACAAGACGGCCTCAAGAGAGGCCCAGGCTGTCCAAAGAAAGCCTCTGGCCTCCTCCTCTTCCTCCTCTTCCTCCTCCTCCTCCTCCTCCTCCTCCTCCTCCTCCTCCTCCTCCCCCCCCTCTGCTCCCCCTCCTCCTGCTCTCCTCTGCCTCCTTCTCCTCCTCTTGCTTCTCCTCCACATCCTTCTCCCCCCTCCTCCTCCCTCATCCACCTCCTCCACCCTTCCTCCACCTCCCACTCCTCCTCCTCCCCCTGACCCCCCCCCCGTTTTCATCTTCGTCGTTCTCAGGGTCGGCAGCACCAGCCGTGAGGCCTTCGCAACCCGCTCAAAATCGGTCCCTATAGACCGAAGGATTGCACAAAAAATCAAGGATTGCAAAAAAACCAAGGGTTTTTTGCAATCCTTCGGTTTTTTTGCAATCCTTCGTTTTGTTTGCAATCCTTCGCCCAAGATCCATCCCGACCCGTGTTTCGACGCGGAGCGACGAGGAGCCCCCGTGAAGCCCCCGCAGAACGACGATATCGCCTGGAAGGGCTGCCGGGGTCTCCGCCGGCCCTCCTCCGAGAAGCGGGGCAGCCCTCCCACGCCGAGGGGCGAACCTTGGTGAGCCTGTTTTCCGCCACCACTACCATAAGTTGGAGGGGGGAGGGGAGGAGGAGGAGAGGGAGGAGGAGGAGGAGGAGGAGGAGGAGGAGGAGGAGGAGGAGGAGGAGGAGGAGGAGGACCCCCTCCCCTCAAACTTATGGTGGTGGTGGTGGAAAACACGCCCATCAAACCTGGCGGGCCGCTGGCGGCCTCCGGAGGCGGCGCCCGGTGCAGCAGGTGGATGGCCTGGGTGTGCTTCTGCAGCTCCCGGGCCGTCTCGTGGGCGGCGTTGCCGAACCCCCACACCAGCACGGATCGATTCTCGTAGGCCCGCCCGCTGGGCTCGAGCTCCTCCACGAGAGCGCTCGCTGGAAACATAGGCTCTCGGAGGCCCGCGCGGATGCCTTGGCTTGGCGCTGGACCCCTTCCCCGGCGCGCGGAGCGCGCCGCCAGGGGGGCCCAACGCCGATCCAAGCAATCTGTGCGGACCTCTGGCAGATTTCTTCTTGTGTTCGCAGATTCCCCAAACTGCCGATGTCTTGACTTTTTCCAGGTCCCCGGAGCTCTGGACACCTTCCCTGGGACCAGCTCCTCGTCCCAGATCGTTCTTGACGCTCCCAGGGGTCCTGCGAGGGCCCCCCCGACGCCGGAGACGACGAACAACCACCGCCCTGACTTTTTCATTTCGCTGGAGATCTGTGTCTCCTTCGGTCCTCGTAGCCCCTCAGGAGTCCCTCGCCGACGACGTCCGCGGGCCTGTGCGGAGCCTGCAGCCCCGCGGCCACCACCACGCGGCGGCAGCCCTGGGGCTCCTCGGCCCCGCCGCGGCGCTCCACGCTGAGCTCGAAGCCCCCCTCGCCGGCCAGCGGCCGTATCCGCCGAACCTCCACGCCGTACTCGATGCCCCACGCCAAGGACGCTTCCCCACAGACATGCTCGCGTCGTGAAAAACATGACGGATAGTTCTTGGTCGCTGGCGGAGGCCCTCGCCGCCCTCGCCGGGCTGCGGGGCCGTCGAAAAACGGCTCGGGATGAGAAAACGGCCCTGGGGAAAGGGTCGGGACTTTCGGGGACCCCACCCCGTGCTGAGAGATCAAGCATCGCAGGACTGGGTCCGCGTCTGCCGATGTGGCGGGCTCCGAGGCTCGGGCGATGCAATTTGTTATCACCGGGCGATTTCGCCTGGCTCCGGGCCCCAGGGCCATCACAGGTCGATCACGCTCAAAAAATGCAGCAGAGAGACGGGTCTGGGGCTCCGGCTGTTTGTTCGCGGTGCTGAATTTGTTTCGCCATGTCGGATCTCAGTCTGGCAGGGCGTGCCCCCGAGGACCGCTGGGTGTGGATACCTCCCGCGCCCTCAGATGGCGGGTGTGGGTATTCACATCCGGCGGTCTGCGAGATCATCGGGGGGGCACGCCACCAGACCCGTGGGTATGGGCATGCTCTGGGCGTGGAGATGTGCTCCGACTGCTCGGCCGCGTACTCCCTGAGGTACTCCACGAGCACGTTAGCGTGCGGGTAGAGCTCGTCCGACCTCTCGGTCACAGGCCTCACGCCCGCTGCATCCGAGCCCAACAGCGAGTTCCAGTCGTGGCGCATGCGGAACTCCTCGCTGCGCGAGCGCGCATGCCGCTTGTTCAGGCTGATGAGCGAGCGGTGCACGGGGAACCTCTCGAAGAAGCTCCCCGCCGAACCACTGCGCTCGAAGATCACGTAGTCGGCCAAGGCGGACCCGTCGCGCAGCAGCAGATGTCCCAACTGCAGGCCGGCCGGCCCCGCGCCCACGATGCAGACGGCGCGCGGCGTCCGCATCACCCCTGTCGCTTTCTTCTTGGGCGACCTCAACGGGCCGCCTCACCGATCCTGGCCGGCCCATCCTGGGCCCAAGATGGGCAAATCGATCTCGCCGAACCAAGCGGCAGCGGCGCCCTCGTATGCCATGCAGCACTTTCGAGCCTCTTGGCACAAGCCGAGACCATGGCTCGGACCTGAACGGTTGAGGACGGGCGCGGTGAAGTTGACTGCAGTGGTGGAATTCAGAATGGCGGGAAGGATGAAGAGAAGTAGCGCGCCGAGGAAAACAAACGAAGGGGCCACGGTCATGCCATCGACTGAGCAGTAGCGTTTCGTTGCCGAGTATGGCCTGCCAGCCCACTCAAAAATCTGCAAACAACCACATATTTGCAACGCACGCTCGATGCGTAAGCGGGGTGCTTTTTAGGTGCCTGAAGCCGCATATTTGCAGGCTCGCCTTTTCAAACCCCTCCCCATCGTCCGCCTCCTCCTTCCCCCCACAAAGCTTTTGATGCCCCCCTCGTCCTTATGTAGTGAGCCCAAATATGTGCTCTGCTGGTGTGGCGTATACAAATATGAAAACGATCATTTATTTCACACAATCGCCTTGTTTCATCAAACGTTCTCTCACCCTCTATATCTATTAGATTGAACGTTGTATCACCGATCCGCACGTGGCCCTGGCCTCACTGAAAAACTTGATAATATGTGTGTACATATATACACACACCTTCCAATTTCGCGGGACCTATCCCCGCCTGGGGCGGTGGGCTTTGGAAGCAACTGGTGGGTCTGCGATGGATGGGCCCCGAGAAAGCTTGTCAGGAACGAGTGGGCAAAAGCAGACAGACAAAAACCGCGCACAACAAAGGTGCGTTGGCAGAAATGGTGAAACGGAAACTATCGGGTGAAACGGCGAGCGTGCGAAGCATGAGAAGTAGGGGGAGGAGGAGGGGAGGAGGAGGAGGAGGAGGAGGAGGAGGAGGAAGAGGAGGGGAAACAAAGGCGTCATATAGGAAGCATGTTGCTTTGCGACGCGTGGCCACGCATCACCTTCCTGACGCCAAAGCCTGTGCAAAGCCTCCTGGCTACCAGCTGCCATCCGGGCCAGGTCATAAACATTACGTTTCCAACAGTTCCTCGGTCGGCCCCGTTTGCGGCGACCACTCCGCCAGCGCGGATCGAAGCACGCCAGCGCGAACACACACCGTCTCACAACGCTGCCCTCTGGGGAGCTGGGCGAATTTCGCCCATGAGCACTACTTGGCGGTTAGCCAATTGGGTATTAAGCTTTCGGTGATTGCGAGTCTGAAGCACAATAGCGTTGGTAAAATGACCATAGCGTGAGTGTGGGATGCCGACAGTTTGCGCAGGCATCGCGCTTGAAAATGATCTAGCTTTTTACGTTCTGACTTGTTCAACCAGAGCGCGCGCGCATGCAATGCATTAATTTGGACACTACGCATTCGTCCAAGAATGCAACCTCTTTTTGTTCAGAGGAACTTCGCTGTGCTTCCACACCTTGCACAATGATTCAAAGTCCTCATACGCCGCGCCTAATCTCCTGCTCAACTCAGGCCCACGTCCTCCGCCAGAGCAGAGTAAGCCTTCAAGGTGTGTCATGCATTCTTTTTGAAGTATTGCCTGACCATCCAGCCGTTGGACGTGGGGATGGCAGCGTAGCGGAATAACTTCAAGTTTGCTCCAGTTTAAGGATAAACCGTAGTGCTCCCCCGCGTCCCTCACGCACATCGTCAACTGCGAGACATACGCTTCCTCGGCGCCAGTGCGAAGTGCGTCGCCCGCGTGGATGAGCTAGCTCGTTGAAGGGCATGTCGTCATGTTGATAGAAGCCAAACGTCTGGAAATGCCGCGTCGCGTCGTGCGCCAGCGCGCTCATCGCGATCAAAAACAAGAGCGGGGGCAACGGGCAACCCTGAGAGACGCCGAAGGCCTGGGGCCAGAAGTCCCAACAGAATCACGGGCGCAGAAAGTCATGCTCTCGTAGATCCCTTTCATGGCAGAGGCGATGCGTCCCGGGGCCCCGAAACGCTGTAACTCTCAATGCCTGAAGAAGTCCCTCGGGCAACACGCTGCCGAAGGCCTTGGCCCAACCGAGGGCGAGCAGGGGCAAGCGTCCGCAGGCCGCGCCCATGGCGTCCTCGATCAGCCGCCTGGCGACGAATAGCGCTTCCGTTGTTCGTCGCCCTTTTGAAAATGGCCGCCGCCGCTGCTTCGCGCCGCGCCTCAGGAACAGACGCCTCCGCCCAGCATTTGTCGCATCGCAGAACAACCCATTCACATGCCGATGTGCCTGCGTGGCAAATTGCCTTCCAAAATTCGGCGGGCGCGCCGTCCTTCCCCGGCGGCGCGCCCCCCCCTCAGCGCGCGCGCTACCGCGCAGACCTCGTCCGCGACGGGCAGCGACAGTCCCAGCGGCTCCGAATTGTCCATCGGAGTTATTGGCCGGGCGGCCCACTGGACTGTGGCGAAGTATTCGGCCAATGTCTGCGCCCGCTCGTCGCTGTAAACTGCTCTGCCCCGCGCGTCGCACAACCGCCCTTGAGTCGCACCGCGCGGTCTTCGGAGCTTCCGCGCCTGCCCCCAATCGCCGGCCTCCAGCTGCTCGCCGAGCCAGTTGCTTCTGTCGATCTCGATGGAAACTTTAATTATGCCACGCAGTCCCTCCTCGAGATCAGCGCCCCCCTGCCGCCTGGCCTCGTTCCGCTCGGTGATCAGCCCCTAAATGGCGCCGCTGACCCAAGGCTGTTTCTTTGGCGCCGGCGCGCGGGGAAGACGCTCAGCAGCGGCGTTCGCGAAAGCACTCGCCGCGGCAGCGCTCAGCTCGTTCAACGTTTGCTCGCGGCGTGATTCTGGCAAGTTGCGCGAGAAGCTTTCGCTGAACTGCAGCTGCCCTGGTCTGTCTGCCAGCGTCGAAATTCCAGCTTCAGGCACCTCCTCCCGTTGGAGATCGCGACGCCCAGGCACATGCGGCACTGCTGTAAGAAGTGGCGCGAGGTAAATGCAAAATCCTGCCTGCTCTGGATATCTGCGACGCGCTGAAGGCAATCGACACCGCGCAACAGAAAGTCGATCTGGCCAAAATGCTGCGGGGTGCCAGGCTCCCCGGCTGCGACCCCGCACTGTAGCGGGCGATCTGGTGCTCAGGGGGGTGGTCGAAGAACGCGCTGGCGACGACCGTGCCCTCCTCTTCGCAAAGTTCTAGAAGCGCGTTCCGGTTGCAGGGCGGCTTGCGTTCGGCACGAGCATCTCCGATATTATCGCCTAAATTCGCAGGCCCAACGGGCCAGGGCGTGCTGAGATCTCCGGTACCTGGTTAACAGTATTTCTAGTTCGCGCGCGCGGGGCGGCCCCTGGGGGTCCCCGGACGAAAAGTATCCCGGCAAGGTCCCGGCTAGGTCGGGTCAGAGATGCCGGAGTTCTGTTACAGGGCCCAAGGACGGGCCAAGAGGCCCCCAAGAAGCCTCCAAGACGGTCCAGGAGGTCCCCGAGACGGCCAGAGATCGCCCGAAGACGCCCAACAGGGCCCCAAGACAGCCCAAGGGGCCTCCAAGACGCCCCAAGGGCCTTCCAAGAGGCCTCCGAAGAGGGCCCCAAGAGGCCAAAATCGTTGATTTTCATTGTTTTTTCTATGTTTTTTTGCGTTCTGGCTTTTTCGGCTTCCGGACGCTCCAAGACGGCCCAAGAGGCCCCCAAGACCGCTCCAAGACGGCCCACGAGGCTCCCAAGACGGCCCCGGAACGGCCCAGGAGGGCCCCCAAGACGGCCCAAGTGCCGCCCAAGACAGACCAAGAGGCCCCAAGACGGGCCCAAGAGGGGCTCAAGAGGGGAACCGAGAACTGAAAAATCGAGCCCTCCGCCCCAGAAGGCGCCCAGGAGGCCCCAAAAAGGCT
The DNA here is from genome assembly GCA_963575745.1 of Prorocentrum cordatum. Lineage (NCBI taxonomy): Eukaryota > Dinophyceae > Prorocentrales > Prorocentraceae > Prorocentrum > Prorocentrum cordatum. The sequence goes on from CAUYUJ010019991.1 coordinate 109,039, forward strand.
CCAAGAGGCCCCCAAGAGGCCCCCAAGACGCCCCAAGAGGCGCCCAAGAGGCCCAAAAGAGGCCCCAAGAGGCCCCAAAACAGCCCCCAAGAGGCCCCCAAACTCGGCTAGCCCACAACGGTGCGACAATATGCGCCGGCGGAATGAGCGAAGCGATTAAATAACGTTCTTCTCGACCGAATCGTCGATGCAACCTGGCGTTGAAATCGCCCAACACCGCGGCGTGCCCGCGCTTGGAATTACCGGCGACGGCGCTGCGGAGCCGGTGGAAAAAAGTCTTGTCTGCATTCGCGCGGCTTCCCGTCATGGGGCGCGTAAGTACAAAAAAACGGGACTTTCCCGCCCTGGACGCGCAACTTCAAATAGGAGATTCTCGCGGTCACGATCTCGAAGCCGCCGACGCTCCTCCGGACACGAGGGGGGACTGGGAAACCGACTCCTGCCGCGTCGGGATCGCCGGCGTCTCTAGAGAGAACAAGCAAGAAATCCCTGTCAGTAACACTGAGAGCAGACTCGTGCTTGTGCGTTTCCTGAATTGCGAGAGTATCGATGTCTAGCGCGTGCACGTGCTCCTGGGGCTCCTCCACCTTCGCCTCAGTCAGCCCCTCCACGTTCCAAGAAGCAAGACAAACATCGTGTCCACATGGGCGCAGCGGCCCACTTCGAAAGCCAGGGCCCCCGCAACCAGTGCCAGCACGAGACCTGCATGTGTATGTACATGTGGTCTGCGATGTCGCGGACTGAGTCCTTAACCGATCTGGGTTCATAGAGGCAGAGGTGCCGACTGCCGGTGCGACTAGTCTGGGGGCCGTTTCCTAGTCCCCCTGGCGCCTTCCGGCACCTTTGTGCATCCCCGTTCCAACACTCCCTCCCTTCCTGCCCTGCGACGCCCGGGCCAGCAGCTCGCGCGGCTTCTCTTTCAATTCCTTGACGGGGGACTTGCTGTGCAACGTGTCCCACTTAGCCCACGCGCCCTGCCAATCGTAGAAAACGTTGATACTGTCGACCCCGGCTGTGAGAGCGTGCTCTCCTCCGACGGTCACGATGTAGGGGGAGTCGCCGCCCCCGCCCACGGATACTTTATACGGCACTTCCGACTCATCCTTGCGCGCGTTTGAGGCCCAAGCAAACGTTGCGGGCTGCCCGGTCCGCCGGGGGACGGTCCTGGCTGGCCCAGACGTTCTTCTCGCCGCTCCTGATGCTAGCGCGCCTAAGAAGATCGACTGCGGTATCTCGAGAAACCTGGCTGGGAAATTCAGCAAAGAACATGCCCTTGAACTCCCCCTTGGCGCAGGTCTTGTCCGGCCCTGGTCCACCCGGGTACCCGGGTCGGCGAGCTTGCCATGCAGCCATTCCGTGGCCCTCTCGAGGTGTTCCAGCGCATCCAGACTTCCAACTACCATGCTCAGGGCATCTTGTCCCCCGGGTTGCGCCCAGACTCTTTAAGATCTTTAGTCATGAACTTCTCGATGTACTCACGGATTTTAGCCTCCACGGAATCCATGGATGGAACCGTCATCTGCTCGATATTCTTGCAAACGGCCTCGAGCTTGTCAACCCTCAAGTCATTCATGTCCAAGCGTTTCTTCATCTTCCCCAAAAGTATGTCCCGCTTCGAGAAATCGCTGCGAAGCCCATCCACCGCGTTGGTCATTGGGCCCAGCTGCTCCTTTAGAAGGGCCGCGATCCCGTGCAAGGTGACTTGCTCTCCTTGGGGGTGCTCCTGGATGAGCTCCTCGTCGCCCTCCTCCTCTACCTCCTCTTCTTCTGCTGCCATTCGAACGTGGTCTGCATCCTCCTCCTGTTCGTGCTGTGCGCTCCTGTCCACTTAAAACTGGGTGGAAGGAGAATTTGGTCCATGCCCAGTACGTGCCATCTTCTCTCCCTTCAGCTTGCCCCAGGGGGGTTCCAAGACTTCCTTGACGGGGGTGCTGGCCATGCGAGTAGAATTCGACGTTGGTGGGAACATCCAAATTTTCTCCAGCTCTTGTTCCAAATTCAGAGGCATCCGGGCAGCCATGACGCCTGTGCAGTGAGAGACGGGAAAAGGGGCTAGAAGTAAAAAGATATGTGGAAGTGACTAAGACAGCGTGGAGTTCAGAACTGCAACATCAAGTTCTGTTTAGAATTGCGCACACCCTCGGACTTGAGCCCGCCTTGAACAACTTGAGCCAAAATGGCTACGGTCAAAATCCGCTCAAAATCGGTCCCTGGAAATATCCTGGGGTCGAATCTGACGAGTTATCCGAGCCGTGTCCAACCATGGCGACAGGAGGGCCTCGATCTCCCTGCCCTGCTGACAAAACCAGCTGGGCAACCTCAACCTCCCAGCCCCCTCTGGAAGGGCCTGGCGCGGAAGCCGGCAAAAAGGATCCCCATGGGGGGTGATAAAGGGAGGGGCGAAGACACGTGCACCTCTCGTGCACCTGTCAGCTGGAGGGCCCTTCACGGCCCCGAAGGTGCACGCACGGTGCACTTTTCTCTCCGCCCCCCCTACCCATCGCCCCCCACTGCGCAACGCCCGCTCGGAGAAGGCCGCACCCGCGCCGGGAGAGGGCGGAGGGGGGGGGGGAGTGCGCACGGCTCGCCGCATCCCGAGGACCTCGGGCGCCCCGGGGTCCTGCACTTTCTTCAGCGTCCTGGCCGCGCGCCCTTCGCTCCTGACTCCCGACCCGAGCGGCCGCTTCTTGCGCCTCGGGGAAGGGGAGGGGGGGATGGAGGCTGCCCACGCTGGCCATCGCTCGGACGTCCATTTCCTGTGCCACTTTTCGGTTTCGTGCGTGGCTTTTTCGCGAAATGATCAGGGATGCTCCTCGATGGTCCTCGCCGAGGAAAAAACGCACACGTCCGAGCGATGCCAAGCACGGGGGCTCCGCACGAGCAGTGCCCTCCTCGGAGCGCGGGCCCCCTCTCCGCAGCCCCCGGGCCCCGCCCCCCGCGCGGGCCCCCCGCGCCCATCGAGGCCCCGAGCGCTGCCCCCGATGCACCTCTGGGGCCGCAACTCCGCACGTGGGCCCCGCGCCGCTCGGGCGCCGCCGGAGGTGAGCCTCGGCCAGAGCGGCCTCGCCAGAGTGGCGGGGGATCGATCCTGGTCACCGCCGAGTGCACAGCCTCGCCCACGAGCGACTTGTCGAATCGAGTGGGGCGCTGCTGTCTGAAGCGCCTGGCCAGACTGCTCGCACTCTGCCGAGCCCAAGCTCGGCGGTGGACAAACCTCCCTTTAGAAAACCTCCCCTTAGTGAAAACGGCCCGGGAGCGAATTCGACGGAGCTGGGCCCGCAGAAATGACGGCCGCGAACGCCCTCTGGCGAACCGAAAAGGGCCAATTCCTTAATCGACGCGTCAGGGTAGGAGGCCTATCAACCTCCGACTCCAGGGAGAGGCCCGGGTGGCGGCCAGGGCATCCCTCACGAGGCCCTGGGCGGCCCCGGGGTGTGCCCGAGACGGCGCGACGGGCTGGCCTGGGGGCACCTCGGGCCAGGACGACTCCGGGCCGCCGACGTGTCTCCCGGAGGGCCTGGACTCTGAAGAGCGGCCGCATTGATGTGATGGGCAACGAGGAGGAGGGGGGGGGACTGGCTCAGGGGGGAAGCATCGGCCTGGAACCGGCGGTACATCGCCGATAGATCGGCGATGGGCCACCAGTAGCGAGCCCGCGCGTTCCTGAGCGGGGTGGGGCCGCCAGATCTCCATCGACGCTCACTGGACGAGTGGGGATCGATGCGTTCCCCCCTGTGCCACTCCTCCCCTATCGCGTTGCCCCTGATGATGTTCCTGGAAGCTTCAAAACCCTTGAAAAGGGAGCTCCGACCTGCATCCAGGATGCTTTTTTCATCCAGGATGGAGCCTCGACCCAAAGGACTGAGGTTTCCAGTCCTGTCGCTTCTGGGTGCCAAGGAAGTCTTCTTCGCCCTCCTCCCTAAGAGCAGGGTCCTGGGCGCTCTCGGAGCGCATCCTGGCCAGAATTCCACGACGAATCCGCCGCACGGCAGCGGGGTAAGCCCACGCAACGGCCAACAAAAAACACCCCCCACCCCCGCTCAACCCGTGGGTTCGAAAACATCCGTGTTGGAAGTCAACCCTTCACTTTGGATGGAACAGTCCAGAATGGAGGAGAGAAGCACATCCAGAATGAAGATGGAGCCTTCACTCTGGAGGTTTCCGATCCTCTAGCCCCGCCCCCTCCTGCAATTAGCTTTCACGTCGAGGCCCGAGCCTCAGTTGGCCACTCGAGACGATCCTGGCTTGGCACGAGGCCCTCCAGAAGGGCTCTTCAAGAGGCGCGTCTTCATGGGAGGCACCTCGGGGTCGGAGAACCTCCAAGAACCCCAAAGCAACACCCCCCCAGGGCTTCAGGGAACGACAAACTACTGATGCCGCTACGCCTCAGACCTCTCCCAAGGTGCGTTCTGATTAGGTTTTTGAGGAGAATCCAACCGTGGCGACGAGGACACCCAGGACGAGCAGCGATAATGGTGTTTGTTCCTCCTCTGAAGGTTGGGTCGTCGTCGTCGTCGTCGTCGTCGTCGTCGTCGCCCGTCGTCGCGCGGGAACGGAGTCTGCAGAGCGCGCATACGATGGCCACCCGGCGGCAGTCCGCAGCGGCTGCAGGAGCTGCAGCAGCTACAATGGGCGCTCCCACCGGCGGCCTGCTACTCCGACCGGCCCCCAGCCCTGCCCGTACTCCCAGGGAGGGCGGCGTCGAAGGCGACGACGACGACGACGGCGACGGCGACGGCGACGGCGACGACCGACACGGACGACGGCGACGACGACGACGGCGACGACGACGATGACGACGATGACGGCGGCGGCGGCGGCGGCGGCAGCGGCGGCAGCGGCGACGACGACGACGACGACGACGACGACGACGACGACGACGACGACGACGACGACGGCAGCGACGTTTTCGGCGGCAGCGGCGGCGACGACGCACGGCGACGACCCTCACCGTGGGCCGCGCTGTCGGCGACCGAGGGCGGGGGGTGGCCCTCGCGGCCCAGGGCGGAGCAGGACAAGGGTTGAGTCAGGCGTGTCCCCCTACAGGGGGATTTTTGACGAAAAATACAAAAATATTCAAAACATGCTTAAAGATATTCAAAAAATAGTCCCCAGACTATTTGTTTTTCTATGTTTGAATATCCCCCCTGTGGAGGGACAGGCTCGACTTAAGACAAGGAGCAAGAGGGGGCGGAGGAGCGGGAGCAGAGTGGGCCGGGAGGTCCAGCATCAACAGGAGGGGCAGGAGCGGTTCCCCCGCCTCTTCTTCCCTCTCCACATCCCCGAAGAGGAAGAGGACAGACGGGGAGGAGGTGATGGAGGAGGAGATGGAGGACGAAAGACGAAGAGGACGACAGAAGAATTTCCGTCCTTGTTCCCTACCCTCTCCTTCTCAATCCCGCCCCTCGACAACTACCCCCGCCAGGCTGGGCTGTCTGCTTGAGACATCAGGAACTGCTGCATAGCGTGTCGCGGCGGCGGCCCCTGTGACACGCTATGCCCTGCAAGAGGACAACGTGTCGTTCCGCTCCGTGGGGCGGGAGGCTGTCAAACGCTCGTGATGTGGACACTGGGGGGCTAAGAGATGGATAATGTGTCGCGCCGAAGCTTGGCGGCCAGAGCCAGCGGAGCGACACGCTGTCCTTCGCAGGGCATCGCGTCGTCGTCGTCGTCCTCGTCGTCGTCCTGTCCAGTCGTCGTGGTCGAGGGTCAGATTTCGTCGTTGCTGTCGCCGGTCGCAAGTTCTATTCCTGGGAGCCTCTGGGGGCCGTTTGGTGGTCTCTGAGGGGCCTCTTGGAACCTCCTGGGGGCCTGGGCCTCCTGGGCAGAAAGCGTTTTGGGGCCTCTTGGGAGCCGTTCGGGTCCGCTTCTGGGCCTCTTGGGGGCGCCTTGGGCGCGCCGCAGGGCTTCTTGGGCTCCGCTGACGGCCTGGGGGGGGGGGCGTCTTGGGGCTCTCTGGGGCCGTCTCAGGCGCGTCTTGGGCACTCTTGGGGCCCTCCTAGGCGGGCCTCCTGGAGGCTTCTTGGGGCGTCATGGGTCGGTATCGGGGCCTCTGGGGGCGCTCTTGGGTGCCTCTTGGGGCTCTCCTGGGCGGTCTCGGCGGCGCCTGAGGCCGTCTTGGAGCCATTTGGGGCGTCTGGGAACTCTCTGGGGAACTTGTCATAGGCGTCTTTGGGGCGGTATCCGAAACACCGGGGCCCTCTAGGACCCCTGGTTCAGCAATGGAGGGTCGAGGTCCCTTTTTTGGGGCCGCGGGCCTGCCCCGCCCTTGGGATCTATATGTGTATGTATGTATGTATGTATGTATGTATGTATGTATGTATGTATGTATGTATGTATGTATGTATGTATGTATGTATGTGTGTGTGTATGTATGTAGGTATGTATGTTTGTTTGTATGTATGTATGTGTGCATGTATGCATGTATGCATGTATGCATGTATGCATGCATGCATGTATGCATGTATGCATGCATGCATGCATGCACGCACGCACGCATTTATGCATGTATGTATGTATGTATGTATGTATGTATGTGTGTGTATGTATGTATGTATGTATGTATGTATGTATGTATGTATGTATGTATGTATGTATGTATGTATGTATGTATGTATGTATGTATGTATGTATGTGCGCATGTATGTGTATGTATATATGCATACGTATTTACATGTACCATACGACATGTATATATATATATATATATGTATGTGCATGTGTGTAGTCGTGCTTGTATGTATATGTGCATGTATGTGTATGCATGTGTATGCATGTGTATGTATGTATGCATGCATGTATGCATGTATGTATGTATGCATGTGTCTATAATTTTGTGCATGTATGTACGTATGTCTGTATGTATGTATGGATGGGTGAGTGTATGCATGTATGTGTGTACGTATACGTATGCATGTGTGTTTGTATGTATGAATGGATGGGCGTGTGCATGCAACTACGTAGATATGCTGATATGTGTATATGTGTATACGTGTGTATGTGTATGTGTATGTGTATGTGTATGTGCATGTATGTATGTATGTAGGTAGGTAGGTATGTATGTATGTATGTATGTATGTGTGTAGGCGTATGTGTGTATATGTATGTATAGGTGTAATGGACATGCTTGTATACGCATGACATATGTGTATGCATGCATGGATGCAGGTACGTATGTGTGGACGTATGTATGTATATGTGTTTGCATGCATGCATGCACGGGTGTGCGCATGTACGTATGTACGCATGTATGCATGTATGCGTGGACATGTGTACATATACGTACGCATGTATGTATGTATGTATGTACGTACGTACGTACGTATGTACGTATGTACGTATGTACGTCTGTACGTATGTACGTATGTACGAATGTACGTATGTACGTATGTATGTATGTAGGTAGGTAAGTAGGTAGGTATGTATGTTCCCATGAATCTATTTTATTACCCGGGATCGCCCCCAGAATTCGGACCCCCCGAATCCCGAGCCCCCAGGGCCCTCTGGACCCCCCGGATCCGTGGCCCGAGGGGCCCCCTGGACGCCCCTGCAGAAGGCGCCCGAAGCGTTTCAGAGCTCCTGGGAGCACTTCCTTGCTGGGCATGGGCAACGGGCCCAAATCGCGCAAAACGCCCCCCCGAAGGCCCCAAGACGCGCGAAGACAACCCAAATAAGATTTTCCAATGTTTTCGCATGAGTTGGGGAGTGCCTTGTTCTTCGGTCTTCCGGGCGTCCGAGACCGTCTGGGAGGCCCGACAATCGCCCCAAAATTCGAAAAGGGTCTCAGGCAATCAAAGAGAACCCTAGGACGGCATAACATGGTCGCAACATGGCCTGAAGAGAGCCCCATGACGGCTCAAGATGGCCCCAAGACGCCCTCCGAAGCGCTCTAAATTGCGACCCGTTCGTTCAGGGAGACCGCGGCCGGAGGCAGGGTGGCCCGATGAAGCCCCCAGAAACCCCCAGAAGACGCCCAGGAAGCCTCCGAAGGCTTCGAGAGACGAAAATGAGGAAAAAACAAAAGCATGGGGGAAGGATGACGAATCGCATTATGATAATGGCGATGCCAGAAAAGGCAACATGGAGTCATCGCTAAATTGTCTGTTCGATCTTCCTGCCTTTCCGCCTGAATGCCGGCAATCTTACACATATATATATGTATATATATACACATGTGTGTGGGTGTCTGTCTGTCTGTCTGTCTGTCTGTCTGTCTCTGTCTGTCTGTGTGTCTGTCTACATATATATATATATATATATATATATATATATTAGAACCATCGCGCGCGCTTCGCGCGCGCTCAGGTTCTAGCAGACCCCGGGCCTTGACGAATTCACTGCTCCACTGAAGTAGTGGACCACAGTCCACGCATGCCAATCTGCATTCCGAAAGGCCTTCGCGGAAAATGATGTAGGGGGGGCGGAGGCCGTATGAATCGGGTTCCCAGAAGGCTTTCTGGGAGCATGGGTTTGGGGGGCGTCTTGGGGAGCCTGTTGGGGCGTGCCGTCGTCGTCGTCGTCGTCGTAATGTCGTCGTTGTCATCGTCGTCGTCGTCGTCGTCGTCGTCGTATTCGTCGTCTCGTCGTCGGTTCAAGAAAGCACTCGGGGCAACTCTGTGCGAAATGATCTGAGGAGGGTTCCCAATCAACTTCCCAGACAGCTCTCCTGTAATTAGCATGATGGTGCTTCGAAGCCTCCGGAGACTCGCGGGCACATGATGAACCATGTCCCCAGAAGGCCTTCTGGGGACATGGTTTGTTGGGGTGTGTTGAAAGGTCTCTTGGGCGTTCCCTGGGGGCCCTTTGGGGGCCTCCGGGAACTCTCGGGCCAATGATGATGTCCCCGCAAGGTTTTCTGCGGACATGATTTCTTGGGGTGTGTTGGGGGGCCTCTTGGGCTTTCCCTTGGAGCCCCTTGGGGGTCTCTTGGGGCTTCCTGGGGGCCTCTTGGGCGCCTCACGGGGCTTCGTGGGAAACTCTTGGTGGCCTCCGGGGGCCTACAAGCGGCCTGGGGCCAGAGACCTCGAAATATCGGTTGGCGGTCCCCCTCAGGGCCCTCTCTTGGGGAGCTCTTGGGGCCCAATTGGAATGTCTGGGGAGCATCCTGGGCCGTCTTGGGGCCCTCGTCGGGGCCTCGTGGCCCGTCTTGGAGCGATCTGAAAGGCCTCCGAGCGAGGCCGTGAGGGAGCGCTGGGAAGCGAGGAAAGCGAGAACGCCTAAATCATTCAAAAGCCATCAGAAAATTAGCGGATCTTGCCTTCCAGGGCCCTCTTGGGGAGCCTCTTGAGTCCGTCGTGGAGCGTGTTGGAGTCCTCGTCGGCTGTCTTGAAGGCATCTTGGGCGTCTTCGGGGCCTCGTGGGACCGTCTAGGGCCCTCTCGGGACCTCCATTAGCCTGTCGTGGCCTGCTTCGGGGCGGGCCCGGGCCGCCTCGGGACCCCTCTGGGCCTTCTCTTGGCGCGCTCTTGGGGCACACTTGGGTTGTCTGGGAAGCATCCTGGGCCGTCTTGGGGCTCTCGTCGGGGCCTCGGGGGCCTTCTTGGAGCGATCTGAATGGCCTCCGAAGCCATGAGGGAGCGCTGGAAAATGGGAGAAGCGAGAACGCCCAAACCCAAAACGCTCGGAAAATCAGCGAAATCTTGCCTTCCAGGGCCCTCTTGGGGAGCCGCTTGAGTCCGTCGTGGAGCGTGTTGGAGTCCTCGTCGGCTGTCTTGAAGGCATATTGGGCGTCTTCGGGGCCTCGTGGGACCGTCTTGGGCCCTCTCGGGGCCCCCTTAGCCTGTCGTGGCCTGCTTCGGGGCGGGCTCGGGCCGCCTCGGGAGCTCTGGACCCCCCCCGCAACCCCCGGCGGGCACCGATGGGGGGAACAGGCAGCGGCCTGCCCAACCCCCACAGGCCTACTCCGAGATAGAGAATCATGTTCCCCAGAAGCTCTCCGGGGGCGTAATATTTTTCCGGCTCTCTTAAGAGGGGGGCCTTTTGGGGCTTGCCGAGGAGCGCCTTTTGGCCTTGTCGACAAGCCTATTGGAAACATGGTTGGGGCGGTGGGCGGAAGAATCATGTTCCCGGAAAGCTATCTGGGAAATACGATTTACCGAAGTGTCTTGGGGGCCCGCAGGGGGCTTCCCTGGGGGCCCCTTGGGGACCTAGTGGGGCTTCCGGGGGGCCTCTTGGGAGCCTCACGGGGCTTCTTGGGAGCCTCTTGATGGCCTCCGGGGGCGTCTTAGGAGCCTCTCAGGCCAGAGACCTTGAAATGTCGCGCTCTTCGGGCCCTCTTGGGTCGCTCTTGGGGCTCTCTTGGGGCGCTCTCGAGGCCCTCTTGACTTATCTTGGGAGCCTCTTGGGCCGTCTCTGGGCTTTCCTGGGAGCCTCTTCGGCCGTCTTGGAATGATCTGAAGGGCCTCTGACGCGGTCCAGGACCGTGGGGAGGTGGAACATGGGAGAGCGCATGAATGCTTCAAACACCATTTTGGAAAATTGAATATTTTTCGGTTTCGGGGCGTTTTGGCGGCGTCGTCGGCCGTCCTGAAGCCATTTTCGGCATGTCTGGGGCCTCTGGGGGCTGTCTTTGGGCGCCCTGGGAACCCGGAAGTCATGTTCCCGGAGATGCTTCCGGGAACATGATGTCGAACGAGGCTCTTTGGGGCCTCCCTGAGGCCGTCTTGGGGGCCTCCTGGGCCGACTTCGGGGCCTCCTGGGCCGTCTTGGGGGGTTCCGTGAGCCCCACAGGCCGACCCTTTCGGGCCGTCTTGGGCCCTCTTGGGCTGTCTTGGGGCTCCGCGGGGGCGTCTGGGGCACTGCGAAGACGAAGCCAGCGAGTATGCTGAAAATGTATGTTTTGCAAAGGAAGGGGGCCGATGTTTGCCTCTTGAAGGGCCCCTTGGGGCCCTTTTCGGCAATCTTCAAGCCATCTCGGGCCCTCTTGGGCCGGCTTCGGGGCCTCTTGGGCCGTCTTGAGGGGTTCCGTGGGCCCCACAGGCCGACCCTTTTGGGCCGTCTGGGGCCCTCTTGGGTTTCTCTTGGGCTGTGTTGCGGCTCCTCGGGGGCGTCTGGGGCACTGCGAAGACGAAGCCAGCGAGTATGCTGAAAATGTACGCTATATAAGGAATGTGCCGATATTTGCCTCTTGAAGGCCCTCTCGGGGCCCTCTTCGGCCATCTTCAAGCCATCTCGGGCCCTCAGGGGCCTCGCTGAGGCTGACTTGTGGGGCTCTTGGGCGTCCTCGGAAAATGGAAATCATGTTCCCGGAGAGGTTTCAGCGAACATGATTTTGAACGGGGCCCTCCTGGGCCTCCCTGAGGCCGTCTTGGGGGCCTCCTGGGACGGTTTGGGGGCCTTTGGGGTCGTCTCGGGGGACTCCGTGAGCCCCACAAGACGACTCTTTTGGGCCGTCTTAGGCCTTTCTGGGTCTCTTTTGGGCTGTATTGGGGCTCCGCGGGGGCGTCTGGGGCAGTGTGAAGACGAAGCCAGCGAGTATGCCGAAAAGGTACGGATTACGAAGGAAATGGGCAGATTTTGCCTGTTGAAGGCCTTCTTGGGGCCCTCACGGGCCCTCTTCGGCCGCTCTTAGGCGTCTCCGGGATATATATATATATATATATATATATATATATATATATATATATATATATACACACATACATGCATACACATACATATATATATATATATATATATATACATACATACATACATACATACATACATACATACATACATACATACATACATACATACATACATACATACATACATACATACATACATACATACATACATACATACATACATACACACATACATACATACATGCATGCATACATACATACATACATACATACATACATACATACATACATACATACATGTCGGCGGTGCGCCGTGGCACGACCCCCCCCCCCAGCACTACCGGGGGGTTTCGTGCACTTCCGGGGGGTTTCGTGCAGCCCGCACCGGGTGCCGCCGGCGGCTTAAAACCCCCCCCCTTGCCGCTTTACCGGGGGGTTTCGTGCAGGCCGCATTGGGGCCTCCCCTGTCGCTTTACCGGGGGGGTTCGTGCAGGCCGCGCTGCGTCTACCTGGGCTCCCCCCCCCCCTGTGGGAGGGAGTGGGGGGGGGGAGTGGGGGGTGGGTTGGGGGGGGGGGGAGGGAAGGGGGGCTCCCTGTCGAAGTGTGGCGTGTGCTCGCCTTGTGTTCTCTATTCGCGTCAGCTCCTCTTCTTCTTCCTCCTCCTCCTCCGCCTCCTCCTCCTCCTCCTCCGCCTCCTTTTCCTCCTCCTGCTCCTGCTCCTCCTCCTCCTCCTCCTCGTCCTCCTCCTCCTCCTTTTCCTCGTCCTTTGTAATGCAGATTGGGGCCACAAGCATGCGAGTTGCGCCGCAGCCTCTCGTATTGTGGCCACGAGCCCAACAGTGCGAACAACAGGAATGCCAGTTCCTCCTCCTGCTCGTCCACCTCCTCTTCCTCCTCCTCGTCCTTTGGGAACGCATGCGAGACCAGCCATTGAAGCGTTCTGTGCAACTTTCGATGCGGCTGCGAAGCATTGTGCTGGGTGGGGGAGACACATACTGATGAGGGCAGACGCAAGGATGGGGCAGGAGGGAGGAGGGGGAGGAGGGCGGGAGGTGAGGTGACGTAAGGGGACGTGTGGCGTTGTTCAAAACGAGGACCCAACACTCACAGGATAGTTGGGGGAAACATGATGTTGTGTTTGTTGCATGGAGTCGATGGCGCTACGTTGGGTTTTATATTTCGCGGTCGTTGGTCGGATGCCGTCGGTGCCATCGCTGATGGCTGCTGTATACGTTCCTCTTGCCAGCGTAGGTCAGTGTTGTCGACGCTCGGAATTCCCTAACCATGTTTGAGGTCGTCCGTGGGAACGTCGAGTGTCTCATACAAGCCACGTGTACGCCCACGCCTGGCACACAGAGTCCCGCCCTGTGCGGTGGACATTGCATTATTTATGCGTGTGCGCTGTGCCCTTCTCGGCCCATCCTGCTGCCACCTCTGTGTGCATCACCCAGATTCTTCATCTATATAGGGGCTCCAGGTCCCCGAGGGGGCCCGGCCCCATTTGTCTCCATGTCGGCACCGGGGCTCCAGGACCCCCCGTTCCCGGTCCAAGAGTGCTTAGATGGCCTCCAAGACGGCCATGATGGCTGAAACCGCTAAGATGGCCTCAAGAGAGCCCAAGATGGCCCCAAGATGCACCCCACACGGCCCAGTATGGGGTCAAGATAGCTCAAGATAGCCCCCGAGGCGGTCCGTAGCCATTTTGGCTCAAGCCATTTTGGCTCAAGCCACATAGCGTCTCAAGCTAAACTGGGGACGAGGATTTCCTAGTGCGGGGTCAATGTCCGACAGTCTGCGCTGGACCCCTGGCGGCGCCTTCAGCGCCGCCCCTGGCGCGCGTAGCGCGCAAGGGAGAAGGGTGCAGTGCTTATAGAATCTGAGCAGCATCCAATCTCCATTCTGATTCAGCTTGTTCTTCGCCGATCCATCCCATTCCCTTTGCCCCCCTCCCCCCAAGCTCCGATCTGAAGAACGAGAGAAGCCTGCGACAGGGTGGCGGAGTTTCATTGTTGGCGTTCGAATGTTCAGAAAGGGAATGGGTCGGCGCCTCAGTGTGCGTGCCGTTCGCGCCAAGGCGCGTCAGGCTGCAATGTTGGCTTGCAGGTGACGTCCGCCTGCAGGTGGCTTGCAGGCGCCACATGGCGTCTCAAGCTAAACCTGAGACGAGGATCTCCGAGTGTAGAGTCAGTGTCCGACACTCCAGAGTGTGCTGGGTCGAGCGAATCCCTCCAGATTGTTTACAGATCTTTTGGTTACCTATTTCTGTTGATGCACGGAGGTTTGTTCGCGGTATTGTTCGTTTTATTTGTGATGCACGTTTGCGCAGCATTTCGCGTTCGTTTTGCATGGCCGCCCGCTCTTTCAGTTGCGACCAGGTTCGTAGCATGACTCACTTTCGATGTGCAAGTGAGCAAGACAGGAGGCTGGAGGGACAAGTCAACGAAGTCCGGAAATCTCTTTCTTCACATTTGAGCGAATACATGCTGTCGCACAGATGTTTATCACTGTAGTCTGCCACCTCTGTGTGCACAAACACCCATATTCTTCATCTATATAGGGGCTCCAGGTCCCCGAGGGGGCCGGCCCCATTTGTCTCCATGTCGGCACCGGGGCTCCAGGACCCCCCGTTCCCGGTCCAAGAGTGCTTGGATGGCCTCCAAAGGGCCATGATGGCTGAGACCGCTAAGATGGTCTCAAGAGAGCCCGAGATGGCCCCAAGATGCACCCCACACGGCCCAGTATGGGGCACGGATAGCTCAAGCTAAATTATTGACGCTTCGCGTATCCCCACCAGCCCATCCAGAAACGACGCCCAGGCGAGAAGAGGTGATCAAGGAAGCGGGGCAGCATACAGAGGAACAAATTGCTGGGGAGGCCGCCGCACCCCAAGGGGGGGCGGATGGAGGAGGAGTCGGAGGCGGAAGAGGAGGAGGATGATGAGGGGGGGGAGGGAGGAATGAGGAGGAGGAGGAATAGGCGGATGATGATGTTGATGTTGATATTGATGATGCTGATGATGACGATGATGGTGGTGGTCTTGACGATGGTGATGGTGATGGTGATGATGATGATGATCATGATGATGATGATGGTGATGATGAGGGGGAGGAGGAGGAGGATAAGGGCCATCAGAAGAGTCACAGGCCTTCTGCATGCCTCGCGGAGTCTCTTGGGATGTCTCTTGGGAGCCTTCCGCTCTTTCAGTTGCGACCAAATTCGTTGCATGACTCACTTTCGATGTGCAAGTGAGCAAGACAGGAGGCTGGAAACACAAGTCCACGAAGTCCGGAAATACGGTTTCTTCACATTTGGGCGAATACATGTTGTCGCACAGATGTTTGTCATTGTATTCTGCCACATCAGCTCTGCGAGTGCCGAGCAGAGCGTGTATCCACGTCATGGGTAGCGCACAGATGGCACGGTGCCTCGTTGTGCTGCCTTCGCCCCCATGTACATATGAAGGCCCCCCCATGGGCCGGGGGCCCCCCCATGTACATGCGTTTCGTCCGGGGACTCCCATGGGCCGCCCCGCGCGCGCGAACTAGAATGTTCTTGATCGTTCTTGTTGTCCTATCGCTATTACTCTTTCTTGTCCCGTCTACGTTGGCCCAAGGTTGGATGCTGCGGCCGACGCCGCGCACGATCCCACTGGCATGCGCCTTCAAGCAGTTTCTCTCGCGATTCTTTCTTTGATGGCGGCTGGGGTTTCCATTGGCCTCCTCGATCGCGCCATCGCTGATGCGCGGCACTTCGTCGGCGCTTTTGGGCCGCAGGCTACTCTCGCGGTGAGGTTCGTGAGCCAAGACAAGAAGACGGACCATAAGTTGCCAGTTCTGACAGCGGCCGCGCTGTCAGAGCAACTGCCTGGCCTCATCCACAGATCCCACGCGGAGGTGCTCCACTTGTTCGTCAGGCCCCGCGGGGGGAACATCATCACGCTCGACGCTGACGTGTCCGTCCTGCCCGATGGCCACGCGGAGTGCTTGGCGATGGCACCTGTGGTCGTTGTGGCCACCAGCGGATGGGAATGCTCAAACCGTCAGTATTGGTACGCCATGGACCCTGCGGGGCTGCGGGGCGGGGAAGGCCGCGACGTCGCACTCACCTTGCAGCGCCTGTTGGGCACAGATCCCAATTCCAATGCGGAAGAACAGTTGGGGCGCATGCCGGGGTCCCTTAACGCCAAGCCGCATAAGCTATGCGCGGCGCAGCTTGTGACCGTGTCGCGAAGTTTCTTCAGCGCTGCCCGCTTCTACTCCCTGACCGCCAGGCACGCGCCGCGCCTGGCCGTCGACAGAGCGGGCGACGTGTCGGCGCAGATACCTCGCGCACCTGCCCAGTGCAAGGCGTCATCTGTGGCCCACGACGCCAGCAGCTTGGACTGGAAAGCGTGCTGCGAGTTCTGGGAACTGTCGCCGCACGCTCCCCTGCAAGATTGCATCGCGGCCGTGCATTGGCGCAAAACTACGGCGTGGGGAGCTTACAGGGAGACGACCGCTAAGAAGGCCAGGGACAGGGTGCTCTGAAGAAACCCCGCCGCAGACACATCCCCGCCGCCGCCCGCGGCCGCGCCGCAGCCTGACGCTGGCCGCCCGCCTCCGCCGCCAAGTGCGCCGCCGATGCTCGTCGCCCGCGCGCAAACTGCCGAACCTTCTTCGGGTTCCGGCGACGCGCAGGCGCCAGGCGGGGCCGCGCCGCCTGCGCAGCCACCAGCCCCGCCCAGGCCGTCGGGGCACCCCGGGCGCTGCGGAGCCAGCGCCTGCTACGCCGCCGGTGTCTGCAGCCCGCGCGCTCGCGGCCGAGCAAAGCCGCCTTTGGCCCGCGGCGTCCTTCCGTCGTTTCTCGGGCGATTTGGGGTGCATCGACTCGCCCCCGTCCCCCGCTGCAAAAGCCGCGAGCAACGACCCGCCACGGTCAGGCAAGGCCGTGTCCGAGGGCGGGGCGCCCCCCGACGATGCTGGCGCGTCGCCCCACCGCCCTCCGCCCCCGCAGCCCGCGGGAGGAGACGGCGCGAGCGGCGGCGGCGCCGAGCTGGAGTGCGCCAGAGGAGCGTTCACGTGTGCGGGCTGCGGAAAGCATTTGGCCAAGACGAGTTTCTCCAAGACCCAGCTCAAGTACGGCAGCGACAACCGGTGCGTGGATTGCGCTCAAAAGGCACGCTCTGGCAAGGGCGTCTGCAGTGGCCATCGCCCGAGAAAGCTCAAGCAGTGTTCGTCTTGCCGCGCCGAGTTGGGGAAGGCATCTTTTGCCAGGTCCCTGTGGCTCTCAGCGGATTACGAGTCCCGCATCTGCAAGGGGTGCGCTGCGAAGCCAGGCCCGCCCCCAGAGCCTGCAGACAAAGTCGACGAGGACATGTTTGAGTCTCGGCCAGAGGCTCTACGATTCATCCTCACCTCGGCAAGTGCGCTCCCTTCCGCTGACATCCGCGCCAACAGCGCCGCGCGGACCTTGCGCGGCCGCTCTCAGCTAACCAGTATCGAGGTCGACGGGGGCCTGGCGGTGGAAGAGAAGCTTGAGCTACTCCAGAAAGCGCACGATGAGGACGTTCAGCACAGCGGTGGGGCCGATGGACTGCGCTGGGCCCTTGTCGATGCTATGGGGGGCTGGACGTACCTCGACCTGGGCGCCACCTTCTGCGTGACGAGATGCGTCACGCGTCGCCGAAGCACCTCTCGCGGAGCCTGCGTCGCAGACGCGCCGCCCCAACACCTTCCTGGGAAATTGGAGGCGCTGAGCGTCGTCGGGCTCGATTTGAAGGCCCTGCCATTCACGCGCGTCAGGAGAGGAAGGAGAGGAGGGGGAATACGGGGAAGGAAGAGGTGGAAGAGGAGGGGGGAAAAGGATGGAAAAGGAAGAGGAAGAGGAGTTCGAAGAGGGCGAACGGGATGTGGAGGACGAGCTGGAGGGCAGGAGGTGGGCAGAAGAAGAGGAGGACGAAGAAAAGGAAACGGAAGGAAGAGGGCGGGGGGCGGGACGATGGGGGACGTTCGTCGGAGGCTAAAAAAGCGGAGGAGGAGAAGGGGGAGGGGGGGGGAGGGAGAGGGAGGAGGAGGAGGAGAGGAGGGGAGGAGGAGGAGGAGGACCGAGAGGAGCAGGAGAGGAGGAGGGGAGGGAGGGAGGGAGGAGGAGGAGGGGGGGGGAAGGAGGAGAGGGAGGAGGAGGAGGGGGAGGAAGAGGAGGAGGAGGCGGAGGAGGAGGCAGAGGAGCAGCAGCACCACCAGGAGGAGGAGCAGGAGGAGAAGCAGGAGGAGGAGGGGGAGGAGGGGGAGGGCGGGGAGCATGAGGGGGAGGAGGAGGAGGAGGAGGAGGGGGAAGAGCAGGGCGAAGAGGATGAGCAGGAGGAGCAGGAGGAGCAGGAACCGAGGAAATTCGTTATTCCGCCAAGGCAATGCCGTCTTGGACGTTACTCTGCTAGTGGACTTCGCCAGCGGGAAGTTGTGGACCAAGGACGTCGACGCTGCGCCTTCGGAACGAGACTCCGCGAGTTTGTCTGGGGCGCAGTCTTTCCTGCTCGACTGGGTGATGTCCGTGGTCAACCACGCCCCGACAGTGTGGTGGAGCGACAACGGGGGGCAGTTCAAATCCGTGATCAACGCACTGATGGAGAACACGTTCGGCACGGTCCCTGTGTTTATCCCGCCGGGACATCCAGCGTCCAACGGCTTGACAGAGAGGATGAACGGTGTCTTGGGCCGCTTGGCGAACGACCGGTCGAAATTGCAATCAGTGACCACGGCTTTGAACAACGCCTCCAGGGGTAGGCACTCGTGCCCCCCAGAGGTGCTTCATCGTTTGCTTCTCCCTCGCCGCAGCACTCTCGCGCACCAGGCGGTTCGGCAGCAGATGCAGGCCACGGGGGCCGCGAGCGCCGAGGTCGATCGGGGCGCATTCCTGGCAGCCTATGCAGAGATGGTGGAGAAGATGGAGGCCGATGGGGTGCCGCAGCACCTGATTGACGACCACGTCACCCAAGTCAGCACGATCCGCGACGCGATGTCCTCCAGGCAGCTGCGGATAGACATCGGCAGCCGGCTGCAGTGGTCGAGGAATTCGTCCAACTGGGGTATGGTGTTCTACACGGGCGACGTCGTGTGGATCCGGAAGAGTCAGGTCGCGCTCCTTTCCATTCATTTCGACAGAATCCCCGCTGCCATTTCAATTGTTCCCTCCCTTCTTCGAAGGCCACAACAGCAGGTCCCAATGACTTTGCTTGACATATGCTGGCGACTTTGGTGTGTGCGAAGGAGCCCCAGAGGAAACAGGGATGTCGTTCGTGACAGCGTCGGCCTGCCCCGTGCGGTTGGTCGCGGCAGGCCCTGAAGAGGATGGCCAACCACACGCCGAAACGCTGAGGGCGAACTGGACCAGGGGCGCCCGAATAGTTGGGCATACTAAGTCCGAGACCAAAGGAGGATCCCAAGACCAAGATAATGCCGATTATATTGCACTTGTGTTGACATGTAGTTGCTTTAAGAATCCTTCCATTCAGAGTTGACATGATGTTGCGCTCGTTGTGATATGACCGGCAAATAACGATTTCGGCCCCTAGGGCACCGGCGTCAGAATACTGTTGACTATCCGAGTCACTGATCGCATAAAGGATCTCACATCCATTATGCCCCCGATCGCTGTCTCCCATTACGCTAACCTCAGTGGGCCCACGGCCAAATGGCATAGCTATATGGTTAGCATGTACTGTTGTTGCCGCTACGCGATATCTCGGGCACCGGTCCCCTTCGAACTGGTCTTGGGACCTTTCCTGCTCTCCCTCCCCCCCCGCTTCCTCGTCGCCGCGCTGGGCGCAGCTCTAAAAACTGTTCGCGTCGCCCTCCCGTTATCCTCCTTCTCTCGTGCTGTCATTCCACCAGTAATCACGAGTTACGCAGGAGACTTCGCGGGATCTGACTTTGAAAATTTGGCCGCGGTTCAATCCCGAGCCAGGGGGGGGGGGATCGGCCCGAAGGTCAATGCAAAACCTTCCGCGTACCTGGGCACTGCCCCCCTTCGCAAACCTCAAAGCAATTATCCGTTCTGCCCGCAGGTCGGCGCGAAGGACATCCACGATAAGTGCGAGGACGGGTCGTTCGAGATCGTTGGCGTCGCGGGGCCATTGCTCGAGGTCAAGCGCAAGGGGGCCGAGCAGGGCCAGTCTAAGGCAACGGTCCGGACCATCCACAGGGAGAGCGCTCGCTTGGCCGTCGTGGACATCGCCAGCTCCCAGGCAGATTCCGCGCGGCCGCCGCCGCCCCCGGCGCGGAGGCGCGCGGGGGCGTTGCCCAAGGTGATCAACATTCCTGACGACGGGCACTGCCTCTTCAGCGCCACCGCCTACGCCGCTAAGGGGATCAAAGGGAAAGTGCCCAGCGCGGAGCGGCTTTCCGTCATGGGCCAGGCATGCCGGCAGGACGTTGCCGCTTGGATCGATGGGCACCGCTCGCACCTCGTGGGCGACGTTTCCATCGAATTCCTCCTGCGGACCGAGCTCGAGGACGACCCCCGCGTTGATGCGAGCGCCGGGTGGGCGAAGATCGCGCGGTTCATCCGGACCCCGCGGTACTTCGCCAGCGGAGTGGCCATGTACGCCATGGAACAGTTGCACCCTGCGTCCATCACGCGCTACGAGAGGGGGGCCCACGGCTTGCGGATGATGCGATCCCCCGGAACCCTTCGAGAAGGCGCCGTCGCCGTGCACTTGCTCCACAAGAACGGCAACCATTAAGACCTCTTCCGCGAAGCGCCGTGCGTGGACGCGCTCCTCGGCCCCGACATTTCTGGCCCTGTGTCGGAGGCCGTCCGGTCGAACAGTCGGCCCCCGCCAGTGCCGGCATCGGCTCCTGCTCCCGAGGCGAAGAGGCGACGTTTGATGAGCAAGCAATCGGCCGAGCCATCTCGGGGCACTGTGCTGCGGACCGTTGACGGGATGAGGGGCGCGAGCAGCGGCGGCAAAACGAAGATCATCAAGGACCTGAGGCGGCAGGGCTTCGCGGAAGCGGCTTCCCGGAGGTCGCTCAAGAGGCTCTGCGATGAGAAAGCTGTTTTTCCTTCGCAGACCAGGCGCTCGCTGCGTAATAGCAATAGGAAGTGGAGAGCCTTGAGGGCTGACAAAGCTCAGGTAGCCGCAGCGAAGATACCCGAGGCTTCGCCTCATGCTGCCGACCCCCGTCATCTTCATTGGCAAAATGGCTACGGCTGTTTGGTGTCAAGCCAGAACAGGAGCGCGCTGCCGTGCGCCCGCGCACGGGCGTCGGCCGGCCGGCCTCCTCCCTGCCCGTGCTTCTTACCATTTGCTATACGGATTGCCCATTGTCTTAGCCATGGCTTATCCCAGCCCCTCTCTCGCTGAGCATGTAGCCCACGGTATCAGTGTTGGAGATCACGAGACCAAAGTTCCTTTGGCATCTTACCACGACTCTCAGAGGAAAGACTATCACAAATGCGCGATCACGGCCGCCTCGGCGGGCATATTTTTCATGGCCCCGTATCAACCGTCTTACAAGCCTAACGCCACTACGCCGCGCTGGGAACTGGTCCCCTTCAAACTGGCTGGTTCTGTTCGTTGGCGGGTTGGCTGGCTGGCTGGCCACGTGATCTGTGAACGGCTCGGTTCGGTGAGCTTGGAGGTCCCATTGGGGAACCTGCGGGCGTTTCACTTGTAGGCGTTCCATATTTTCATACATCCATGTTTCCATATCTCTACACTTTCCTGTGCGGTTGGCAGGCGCGCTTCGCCACCTCAGACGACCGCCAGCGGGCGGCGCAAAACAATCCAACCTCATGCGTCGAGCTTCTCTTATCCAGTCCGATTCATGTTTGATCTTTGCTCCCTGCCCTTCCCGCCCGCCGCCGCCGCTGTCGCCGCGAAGAGGCGGGAAACAATGGGAGACAAGGGGCACGAGGAGGACGAGGAGGAGGAGGACGACGAGGAGGAAGAGGAGGAGGACGAGGAGTAGGAACAAGAGGCAGGAGGAGGACGAGGAGGAGGAGGAGGAGGAGGAGGAGGAGGAGGAGGAGGGGGACGACGAGGAGAACGAGGAGGAGGACGAGGAGCAGGAACAAGAGGCAGGAGGAGGACGAGGAGGAGGAGGAGGAATAATAAAACAGGAGGTGGAGGAGGAGGAGGAGGAGGAGGACGAGGAGACGGCAGGATGAGAGGGTGAGGAGGAAAAGGAGGAGGAACGGAGGTGGAGGAGGAGAAGAAGAGAAGGAGAGGAGGAGGAGGAGGAGGAGGAGGAGGAGGAGGAGGAGGAGGAGGAGGAGGAGGAGGAGGAGGAGGAGGAGGAGGAGGAGGTGGACGAACAGGAGGAGGAACTGGCATTCCTGTCGTTCGCACTACTGGGCTCGTGGCCACAATACGAGAGGCCGCGGCGCAACTCCCAAGAGCCGCTGTGGGTGGGGTCGACGGCGCGGCCGCGTGCAGTGCCGCCGTGTTCCGGCACGGCTCTGGGATGCAATGCCGCCGCCCCGTCCCGGTAAGATTCGCGCATCGGGGCTGGGGTTCGCGCGTGCCGGGAGCGCGCCGCTTACGGAGGGGTTGCGTCCTTACCGGGGGGGTTCGTGCAGCCTACCAGAGGAATTCGTGTTTACCAGGGGGTTTCGTGCAGGCTCGCACCGGGAATGGTTTACCGGGGGGGTTCGTGCAGGCTCGCACCGGGAATGGCGCCAGCTCGAAACCCCCCAGGAGAGATTACCGGGGGGGGGGGTTCGCTCCGCACCGGGCACCGCCGACATACATACATACATACATACACATTTACATATAACTGCGCACCGGGTCCGGGGGCGCGGGGCCGCAGCCTCGACCACAAATGGGGGGACGTCGGCTCTTGGGGCGTCCCTGAGGCCTTCAAAACGCCCCGGGAACGAACGCGCCAAGAGAACCCGAAGACGCCCCCAGACGGACCCAAGACACCCAAAGGCCGCTCCAAGATGCCCAAGGTGGCCCCCAAGACACCTCCAGAGGCCTCGCAGACGCCCTAAGAAGCCCCCGAGAGGCCCCCCAGGACGTCCCCAAGAGGCAAAAATAGCCCCATTCCCTTCGCAAAACGTGCATTTTAACATATTCATTGTTTTCGCTGTCGTACCGTTCTTGACGACATCAGAGGTCCCCAAGACCGCCCCAAGACGGCTCAAGAGGCGCCCCCGAGGGCCCCAAGACGGCCCAAAAGAGCCCCAGGACGGCCCAAGAGGCGCCCAAGACGGCCCAAACGGGCCCCCAAATGCGCCCAAGAGAAGCCCAATATTGGGAGATCCAACCGGCAATTCGAGCTTTCCGCCACAAGAGGCGCCAGGGAGGCACCTAGAGGCCCCGAAGAAGCCCCAAGAGGCACCCACGAGGCCACCCAGACGCCGCAAGAAGGCCCCACGAGGACCCCCGAGAGAGCCCCGAGAGCCAAAAAATGCTTGTTTTCCGTAGATGTTCGAAGGATTTTAATCATCTCGCCTTCTCGGGTTCCCGACGCGCGAAAACAGCCCAAGATGCCCCCAAGATCGACCCAAGGAAGCCCGGTCCAGGGGCCTCTAGCGACGCACGGTGCGTTTTAAACTGCCCCGGAGGCCCCCGAGACGCCCCAAGAGGCTTTTAAGATGCCGCCCAAGAGCGCCCCGAGAGGGCAAAATCGTTGATTCCTATCTGTTGTTGTTAAAACTGTTGTTTGTATTATCGCTGTTTCGTGCTTCCGGCGCTCAAGCACCGCCCAAGAAACTCTCAAAGCCGCTCCAAGACCGCCAAGACAGCGCGCCAGGCGCCCTCAAGTCGGGCCCCCACGCGGCCAATACGGCCAATGACGGCTTCAGATTGCAGAACATCACCTTCCGACTGCCCAGAGAACCCCGACGATGCTCACAAGGGGCCCCAAGAAACCCCAAGTTGCCCCCCCAAGAAGCACCCAAGAGGTGCCTCCAACAGCAAGTTGAGGAAGCACGGATAACCCCCCAGAAGCCCTTTCAGATGCCCCCCGAAGACCCAAGAGGCCCTCAGGAGGCACGACTATGTCACGCGCCTGTGCTTGATAGCGCTGTCCAAGATCTTCCAGCGCCCCCCCGGCCTGGGCTATGTATGTATGTATGTATGTATGTATGTATGTATGTATGTTTGCACATATATATATGTATACATATATACATATATATATATATACATATATTTACATACATACATATATACATATATATATATATATATATATATACATACATACATACATACACATATACATACATATACGTGCGCGCGCCTGTTCGTAGTGTGATTGGAATTCTACGTATGATGCGTATTCTTAGTACTACTATTATCATTAGCAGTAGGCGCCGATGAGAGCAGAGCGCAGGAAACGGCCAACACACTTGCATAAATTACGCACGCACAAACTGCTTCACGCATGCCCTACCCACCAGATGGGCCTCCCTCTCGCCCGCCTTGTGCCGAGGCGCCCTGTCCCTCTGCCGCGGAGAAAACTCTCTGCCCGGGTGATGGCGCGATCAGGCACCAGGCCGTCCGCGGCTACAAGCGCCCTGGCGGCCGGCGTGCGCCAAAGCCTCTGGAGATGAGCGCGCCACGTCCCGGCCGAGACCTGCCACCGCTTGCCCCGCGGGCCACCGTGCTCGGAGATCAGCTTGCTGATGCCCTTGCGGTATGCCGCCGTTGCCTCCGCGGGGTGGGCTGCTCTCCCGGGAGCGCGCAGATGGGCCCGTGCAGCATGCCGACCATTCTCCGCCGTGCCGAATCCAAGCGCTTCCGCAGCGTCGGCGCGGGCGCGATCGGCGAGGGGCGGTACCGGAGGCCCGCCCACACTGCTCGGTCATTGTGTGTACGTGTAACTATATAAACGCCAAACAAAAACTCGCCAGGAGTGTCCGTAAATCTGGGTGCGGGGTGGTGGTGTTGTGATTTTGAGATATCCGTGTGCTTCATTTAAGCTACGTGGCGCTATAAATTTGGTCACAAGAGAACTATCAACTCCAATGCTCAAACAAACACCCCACCCTCCCACCCGCATCTCGTTTTGCAAAACGCGTTCGGCGGCGACTGCGGTTGCCGATGAGGACTTGCTGGTGCATCTCTGCGGCCCCACTGGCCCACGCCCGCGCACGCGCAGACTGGCGCAAATGATGCGGCCGCGGAAACGATGGTCGATAGGAACTTCCGAGCGCGTCTCAAACGTAGCGTTGGCGCGCGGGCGATTGAGTCTGGTTCGGTGCCTGCTCGCGCGCAGACGGTCAGCTGGTTTGGCACAGATGATGCAGCCGCGATGGCGCTTACCGATGGGAAAATCCCAGCGCATATCCATGGTCGCGCTGGATCGCGGGCACTTCAGTCTGGGTCGGTGACGAGGGCGGGCACGATACCATGACGACGTCGATGTAACGGCGGCGTCGTCGCTGATGACGACGACGACGGCGTCGATGATCCCGAGGAAAATGATGATAATGGTGATGATGTTGATGATGATGAAGATGGCAATGACGACGCTGGCAACAGAGATGACGCTTGCGCTGATGATGATGCTGCTGATGATAATTATCATGATGACGATGATGGTGATAATGATGATAATGATGATGGTCATGGTAATGATGATGATGATGATGATGCTGATGATGATGATGGTAATAAGCGCACCCGCAGACATCAGGCCATCCCGACATGATTTCGACATGCGCTCGCGGACATGTGCGCGTGTGGCCCGAAGGTATCATGTGACAGAGTTGGTGGCCCCACGATGGTGGTCGAACGTTTTCGGCATGCGCACGTTGCACTCCTTAGGCTCTGTTTTGACAGGGTGTTGAAACACTGGCGGTTTTCTTAAGATTTCAACGAGCGCGCGCGGACAGAGTTCTGGCAACAATTTGTTGGCCAAACAAAAACTTATACATGTTGGCTCACCGTGTCCTGACATGTTTTCACCTACGCATATGCTACGAAGTTGTTGAAGGATTTGAACGTGCGCGCGTGGCGGCGCGCGCGCGTGGATTTCGTTGGATCCTTCTGTGAAAGACAACCGAGCACTTTTTGTCAGAAGCGAATGCACGCTCATGGCATCGTCTGAAAGCAACGCGGGCGGGGGGTCAATACTTGGCCCTAGGATTGCACGATTTCACGTGGAACATGCACGTGCAAACAACGTAATGCCAGCTACTTGGTGCAAACTGTGCGGCCGACCCACCGCACGAAGCGCCCACGAGGCGGCCAGGAACGGCCAGGGGGTGGCACCGGGAGAGCAGACCCGGCCAGCGCACGGGGCGCCCACGAGGCGCCCAAGACCAGGCGCAAACTGGGCACCAGGCGAAACCTCGACGGACCCAGCCTATTCCTTAGACAACAGATGTAAGAACCCCCAATGGCAAGCACCGTCTTTGGAATTATTACCACAAGTGCAAAACTATACAACGCGTGCACCGAGGGAGGGCGGTTCCTGTTCAAACTGTGGCCCTCGCCAAATAATCCGCTTGATTTTATGGTTCGGAGTTTAGAATAGTGCAACGACTACACGGATGCCGGGTGGTTCCTTTTCAAAGCGGGGCTGTCGCAAGGCTCTCCAATGATCTTGAAAGCCCAGCCTTGTCGCCATCCTTATAGCTCGAATCATGGAAGGCGGTTTCGTTCAAGATGGAGCTCCCGCCGTAATTGCGGTCCCATGAAGCCGTTTCCAGCAATGAAAACGGATGCGTCGGTGTCTGGACAAATTCCTGCACCACTCGCGCGACTGGAGTGCTGGCGCAAACTTCAACGCGCCCCCCTGCCCCCGATTCAGTGTTCGTTGGCATCGCCAGCGGGGGGCAGGACCTTGGCAAGTCGGCAGATCAAAAGATCGCAACGTAGCCCGCCAATCTTACATTTGGGGGCGCGGGGGGGGGCCACACAAATCCGCACAGATCAACACAAAAGGTGCAGGACTGCATCCATCAACCGTTGCACGGACTCAACGGGGAGCGGACTCGGGACGGGCGGTTCTGCTGCAGGATCGCTGATGCACCCTGGTGCTGCCCAGCCCTGCTCCCTCCTCCACGTCGTCGCCCTCCTCCCCCGACGACGGCGACGACGACGACGACGACGACGGGCGACCACGACGAGGACGAGAACGACGACGACCGACGACGACGACGACGACGACGACGACGACGACGACGACGACGACGACGACGACGACGACGGGCGACCACGACGAGGACGAGAACGACGACGACCGACGACGACCGACGACGACGACGACGCCTCCGACGGCGCCTCCGACCACCGCGCCCCCGACGACGCCTCCGACGGCGGCGGCGGCGACGCCTCCCGCCCCCGACGGCGGCGAACGGTCGCCCTCGGTGGGCGCGGCCCGCGCGGCGCGTGGCTGCGCGCCCCGCGGGAGGGCGCGCGGCCCTGGCTCGCGCCCTGGCTCGCGCCCGTGGCGGCCCGCGCCCCGGCCTCCGGTGGGGGGGGGGGGGGGCGCTCCTCGGCGCCTCCTCTCCTGCTCCCCACGAGGAGGCTCGAGGGTCGAGGGGGGGGATCGGGGAGGCGCGGGGAGGACCGAGGAGGACCGAGAGAGGGAGGGTCGAGGGAGCAGGAGGATCGAGGAGATGGGCACCGAGGGGGATGGAGGAGGATCGAGGATACAGAGGGGGAGGAGGAGCGAGAAGCGAGGCGCAGGAAAAGGGGCGAGGTGCAGCCTCGCTCACCCTCGTCCTTTTTCATCCTTTTCCTCGCCCTCCTCGCTCCTCCTCGTTTCTTTTCCTCCTCGCTTCTTCTCGTCATTATCATCCATCCCGCGGCGCGCATATCTGTATTGAAAATGTGCGCCATGTTCAAGGATGGAGGGATAATCCTTTTCAACATGTTGTTCTCGCAATAGCGCCGCGCGCATTCGTCTTAAAAGTGTGCAGCCGTTCTAAAGGTTCGTGCGATTGAAGTCCCAGGAATGCTGTTCTGGCGCGATTAAGGACTGTCAGCACGCAACAGTAGCGGTTATTCGCGGTGTTGAACTTCCAGGAATGGTCTTCTGACACAATCTAGGATTGCCAGGGCACAAGTGTTATGTTGATGCGTGGCGCTGAATTCCCCGGACCGGCGTTCTGGCACTCTGGGGGGTCCCCGAGAGGTTGCCGTCCGATGGAACACTTCCCGCAATGAAAACAAATTCTTGTAGGGACCTGTGAAGAGGGACCTTGGACGGAGGGTTCCTGCAACATCGTAGATGCGTCTTGGGTTTGCACTGGTGTTTCTCCTCCTCCTCCTCGTTCCTCCTCCGCCTCGCTCCTCCTCCTCCTCCTCGCTTTTTGTTCCTCGCTCCTCGCTCCTCCTCCTCCTCCTTCTCCTGCTCCTCCTCCTCGTCCTGCATCTTCTCATCCGCCTCGCTCCTACCTCTTCGCTCCTCGCTCCATCCCTCACTATTACAAATAACTCCTCCCTGTCGCACCCCGAGGCGGGTCGGTAGGACGGGCCTGGCGTTTCGCCTGAGACTTCCTCACCATTGATAATCATGAGGCAAGAGCTTCACGGATGGAGGGCGGGTCGTTTCCAAAATGTGGCTCTCGCCATAGCGCCGCGCACATTCGTTTCAAAAGTCTGCATGAATTTCAAAATGTGGCTCTCGCCTGAGCGCTGCGCACACTCGTCTTAACAAATTACAACAAGTCCACATACTGTGCCGTGATGAAAGATTACCCTATTTTGACGGGTCGGAAAAAGTTCATCCTTCGTCCGCAATGCGAGCACACGTCTGTGCCGTGATGACAGATTGCCCCACTTTGACGGGTCGGCAAAAGTGCATCCTGCGTCCACAATGCGAGCACACGTCTGTGCCGCGATGACAAGTTGCCCCATTTGGACGGGTCGGCAAAAGTGCATCCTGCGTCCGCAATGCGAACGCACGTCGCTAGTCGCCCCGCTAGGGACGTGGAGCCTGGTACAATGTTACGGGGAGGTGCTTCGCTTTCGGGGTGGAGTTCGAACCTGGGCTGTCGGGGCGGGGTTCAAACCTGGATCTGGTTCCTTAAATTAAAATTTTATTAAGCCAAACGGGATGGCGGTTCGAAAACGGCAAACCGCGTGGGACATCCTCACAAAATTGGCTCTCAAGACGGTTCGAACTCGGTTCGAAACAATAGAATGCGGTTCGAAACAAAAGCAGAATGAGCGTTTCGCGTGGGGCTTCCCTCAAAATACGGCGTCGGACCCAGTTCGAAACAAAAGGATGGCGGTTCGAAAACGGCAAACCGCGTGGGACATCCTCACAAAATCTGCTGTCCTGATGGTTCGAACCCGGTTCGAAAGAAGGGGATGGCGGTTCGAAAACGGCAAACCGCGTGGGACATCCTCGCACAAATTCTTGTTCTCACGGTTCCAACTCGGTTCGAAAGAAGGGGATGGCGGTTCGAAAACGGCAAACCGCGTGGGACACCCTCACAAAAATGGTTGTTCTGACGGTTCCACGTCGGTTCGACACAATAGCATCGATTTCCAAACGGTTGGAAAACGACCGTTTCGCTTGAGATTTCCTTGAAAATACGTTTGAAGCCCAACGGCCGCGTCGACGACGACGACGACGACGACGACGACGACGACGACGACGACGACGACGACAATGACGACGACGACGACGACGACGACGACGACGACGACGACGACGGCGGTTACGACGTTTACATGCGCTCTCGCCCGAATGCCGGCCACTCCTTAGTTCTCGCCTCACCGCCGGCCAGTGTCTCGGTCTGGCCGACCGCTCTCTGGGGTGGCGCCTGGAGAGGCCCCCGGTGCGGCGCTGGCCCCCTTCCGGAGGGGGGGACGTGCCGGGGGGAGACACCCGCCCCCCCCCTTCAAGGGGGGGACCCCTTGGGGGGGGATACTGCTGTCACCCCCAAACAGCCACATTTTTGAAAAGGACCCGCCCGTTTGGGCTGCTTCTGCTTGGGCCGGCTGATCTACGCCATTTCCTATTGGAAAACCAATATGTTTTCCACTAGTGTTCCGGGTTCCGGCCTTTTCTGCAAAATCGTGTTTTTTTTTTTTCGACCCCACCCCGGAGGCCGAATCCAACGGGGAAAGCACGACTCATCCGCCCGTTTGGGCTGCTTCTGCTTGGGCCGCCTGATGTACCCCATTTCCTATTGGAAAACCAATATGTTAGGAAGAGGGAGGATGAGGAAGAGGGAGGAGGACAGGAGGAGGAAGGAGGGAGCAGGGGAAGGGAGTGGGAGGAGGAGGAAGAGGAGGGAAATGATGAGGACGAGGAAGAGGAGGAGTAGGACAGGCGCCGAATGTTTCGGTGGGGATCGTTCGAAGTAAGATATTGTCTGGGCCAAATCGTTTTTTTTGGGTTTGACCCCAGCTCCGAAGGCCCAATCCAGCAGTCAAAACACGACCTTCTAGCAGTAAATGCGAGCGTGATCGCAACAGTCTCGATTGCTATCGCAAGTCCAATGCAAATTCGTCCAGGTCGTCCTCGCTGCAACTTTTGGGGCAAGTTGGGGGGAGGAGGGGTGGAAGGATGAGGGAGGAGCTTGCATCGATCAACTTTCAGGCTTTATTGATATTGTTGTGCTCTGCGTACTTGAGCTGTTTGTCAGCAATGGTGTTCACTGGCAATGTGGCGTTCACAGGCGGCCGGGCGCTCACACTCACAGTGGTGTTCAAGCGTTGCTGGACTCGGGTAGTGTTGATCCGGCTCCGAGGCCAAATCGAGCAGTCAAGACATGGCCTTCGAGCAGTAAATGCGCGCGTGGTCGCAACAGTCTCGGCTCTTATCGCAAATCCAATACAAGATTATCCAGTTTGTCCTCGCTGCAACATGTAGGACATGTTGGAGGGAGGACGGGTGGAAGGATGAGGGTGGAGCTTGCATCGATGAACTTTCAAGGCTTATCGATGTTGCTGCGCTCTGCGTTCCTGGTGTTCACTAGCAAGAGCTCAGAGTCACATTGGTGCTGAGGCGTTGTTGGACTCAGGCGGTATTGATCCAGCTCAGGCCGAATCCAAGAGGTAAACAACTGTCTTGGAAGAAATGCGCGTGCGGTCGCAGCAGTCTCGATTCCCAGCGCAAATCAAATACAAACTCGTCCAGTGTGTCTCCGCTGCAACTTCAAGTTGGAGGGAGGAGTGGTGGAAGGATAAGGGTGGATCTTGGCGATGTTGTGCCCACAGGCATCTGGGTGCTCACTGTCACTGCGGTGCTCAGGCGCTGCTGCGCCCAAGTAGCACTGATTGTATTTCGGTGCAACCAGCTCCACATCACAACGACACCGATCGAAGCACCCCCTCATGCCACAACAGCGTGTGGATGCATCGTAGCCATTACTTCGGCTATGCTAAAAAAGGGCCAAACTTTAATCACGCCCATGTATACATATGGTTGACGTCGCAGATGCGGTGTTCTGGCACGATGTAGGATTGTCAAGGCGCGACATTCACGTTGATTCGCGGTGCTGACGACCCAAAAACTGTGTTATGGCACGATTTCGGATCGTCAGGTCGCAACATTGACGTTGATTCGCGGCGCTGAAGTCAGACGGTTGTCTTCCAACGTGGCTCCTACCGCAGTGAACATAAATCATTCTAGGAGCCTGTGACGAGAAAATTTGGAGGGAGAGTTTGTTGAAACATCGTTGATGAGTTCTGTGTTTACCCTGGTCCTCCTCATCCTCTTCGTCCTTTTCCTCATCCTCCGCCTTCTCCTGCTAATGCTGCTGCTCCTCCTCCTCCTCCTCCTCCTCCTCCTCCCACTCCTCCACCTCATCCGCCTCGCTCCTCGCTCCTTCGGCTCGCGCAGGAGGAAGAAGATGGGGAGCAACAGGGGCGACGGATGATGATGATGATGATGATGATGATGATGATGATGATGATGATGCTGCTGCTGCTGATGATAATGATGATGCTGCTGATGATGATGGTTATGATGATGGCGATGGTGACGGTGATGATGGTGATGGCGATGGTGAAGGTGATGCTGGTGATGGCGATGGTGGTGGCGATGACGGTAATGATGATGATGGTGATGATGATGATGATGATGGTGATGATGATGATGATGATGATGAAGATGATGATGATGATTATGGTGATGATGATGGTGATGATGATGATGATGATGATGGTGGTGATGATGATGATGATAATGGTGGTAATGTTGATAGTGATGGCCATGATGATGGTGACGGTGAATGCTGCTTGTATGTTCCACTCGCGCTGCCTGCCGCGTGGCAGCCCAGCATGTCGCAAAAAAACACCTGGTGACCAACCACGATCCCAGACCTGCCGCTACCGGTCGCCTCGCCCGCTCGGCACACCCCCGCGCCAGCGGGCCTTCCTCAGACCACGCGGGCTGGCACTCGGCTGCAGGGGTGGGCCGCGACCGTGCCGCCTGCCGCGGCCTGGGGTGTCCCAGGGAGCGCCTGCCTCACCCCGCGCCGACTTCGTCCACGTAGATGCGGCTGTGCGTTGAGCCGACGAAGAGCGCGTTGCCGTCTGCGCTCCAGTGCGCCCCCCAAACTCCGCCGACTGAACGAGGGAGCAACGATGAAAGAGGGAAGCCGCGGCAAACTTGGCCACTTGGGGCTTGGGGTGTCACAGCTCAGGGAAGCCCAGTTCGCTAGTGACACCTGGCCCGAAGATTTCAAAGGGCCCCCGTGGAAAGGAAGAGGAGTAGGAATGGCACGGAATAAACAGTCTGACCACTGATAAAGTCAGAATCGATGTGCATGCCACCCCTGAGCTCCAGGTAGACCATGACCTCGATGTCGAGCGCTGAGACGAAGAGCCAAAAGGTGGAGAATGAGGGGTTTCACACAACACGCTCAGCTTACATTGCTGCTCGTACTCAGGCTCGGGTGCTCGGGCGGCAGCCGCCGAACTTGACGGAGCAGTTAATAATTCCGAAGATGGATGTTGGAGCTGGCTGTGGTTCGATCACTGCCATGGCTGTCAGGGCGACTGCCGCGGCTGCCACTATGTTGTCGCTGGCCAGTGCACCGCGAGCCGTGCGAGTCGCAACATCCCTATGTGCGTCAAGTGCCGCGGACTTGAGGACATGGCGCATGCCGCCATCACGCGGCAACGGCGCCGCCACCCGCATCCGCCTGCGCACCACAGAGCCGTCCCGTGTGGGCTGGGGGGGGGGCAGCACCAGAGAGGTGCTGCACTCCACCAGCTGCTGCGTGGTCCACTCCTCCACCGAGAGGACCACGGACAACGCGAAGAGCATCCTCAACACGCGCCTCCGTGCCCTGCCTCGCGGCGGTCCGCGGCGTCACCGTGCCGCGCAGAGCCCCTACGGGGCAGGCCACGGCCTTCCCAGAGCACGACCGCTCGGCACGTGCAGCGCGTGCCCAGCACCCGGTTCCCCCAGTCAGCCGCCTGCGAAATGGGCAACACAGCTTTCGCGCACAGTCAGGGGCCGAAGCCGAGGGCGGGACTGCACCGACAGGGCAAAGTATCGAATGAGTACTCAAGCCTCACAGCGAGCACGATCCCCCGCTGCCTTGACCTGTGATTGCCCTGCTCCAACCACTCATCTCCACAATGTTGACTAATTACCTCCTGCAGCGCGTCACCGAGGTGGTAGCGGTGCCTCCCCAGGATGCTCTCGAGCCTGTCATGCAGCAGCCTCCCCCCGAGCTCCGCGACGGCCTCGGGCGGGGGGTCGATCCTGGTCGCCGCCGAGTGCACAGCCTCGCCCACGAATCGAGTGGGGCGCTGCTGTCTGAAGCGCCTGGCCAGATTGCTCGCACTCTGCCGAGCCCAAGCTCGGCGGTGGACAAACCTCCCTTTGGTGCACCTCCCCTTAGTGAAAACGGCCTGGGACCGAAACCGACGGACCTGGACCCGCAAAAATGACGGCCGCGACGCCCTCTCGCGAACCGAAAACGGTCAATTCCTTCATCGACGTGTCAGGGTAGGAAATCTATCCACCTCCGACAGGCTTACCCACCGTGTGGCACACGCGCGAGCGGCGATCCGCCGCCATGCAGGCCTCCGGACGCCAGACCCAAGCCGGACATCTCCTCGAACAGCGCAGCGCACTCAGGACAACCCAGCAGCCAAGCAATTGGACGACATGGGCGAGGGGCCGACTTGAACCGGCTTGAGCCAAAATGGCCTGAGCCAAAATAGCTACGGAGGAGGAGGAAGAAGAGGAGGACGAGGAGGATAAAAGGGTGTTTTGCTCGCGCTGAACTGTTTCCTGGCTTGAAGCAGGGGCCAGCGACAAATGAGCCAATGGCTATGGCTCGGGGGCACATGCCCCGTAGACCTGAGCTAAGAGGGGCCAGTGCGCGATTATCATCTCGCTCTGGCCGCACTTGGGGTGCTTGCCCTGAAGGAAGCGGCGCATCTTGTGCTGGGCAGCTTCATTACGCTGCCAGCCGGCCACACCGAAGCTGGGGCAAGCTTTACCCAGCCCCAGCGGCTTCGAGGTGGCATACTGCCAGCATGTCTTGCAGAACCAGAGGGTGTCACCGACCCCGGCCTCGGGCCGAGGGGTGAGCTCACACCATTCAATATCGTGACTGTGGGCAAACTGCTTCACCCGCTGAAAGCTATCAGGGACGTCACTGTGCGTACAGTCCTTTCGGTCCAGGGCACTGTCTGGGATCACCTTTGACCGCAAACATCGCTCGCACTGCCACCAGGATGGCCCGACCTGGACGAACTCGTGAGCGATCATACAGGCTGGAGTGCGGCCAGTGTACGGCCGTTTGAGGTCCTTCCATTCATCCCGATGGGCTGGTCCCGACTCGAGCACACGGGAGGCGGCATGCATAAACTTCTTTACCCTGAAAAGCCGATCTTCCAGGCTGGCCGTGACCTGGCCCGACCTAGGATACAGGCAAGCTTGGCGGCCTGGTCGGCCTGGTCATTAAGCCAGGCACGCCAGTCTGTCTCCGAAACAAGGCAGGGCGGGACCTCGACGTGGGCCTTTTGCTTAATGAGCGCACCGCAGGCCCCGTCCTGGCGAGAAAGCCCCCTCCAAAGACCCCCGGATCGCCCCCGAGGAGTGGCCCAAAACTCGGCCCCGGAGCGAGCAACCGAGAGGACGGCATGGGGCACAATCCGTCGCTGAAATCACCTCGATCGAAGGCGAGGTGCTCGACAGCAACAGCGGACTGGGCCATGCGAGGGGGCACGGTCCCTAACAGGCACCAGAGGCAGCCCGTGGCGGGGTCCCTTTGCACCACACTGAAGCCTCCCCTCCGAAGCGAACCGAGAATGTAAGCCGACGCCGATCCATCCCCTGCCACGGGCTCCCCTTAGAGGAAAAAGAACTATGCACATACACCGATTCTGGCCAGGCCCATCCTGAGCCCAGGATCGGTGCATACGCCCTCCTACCTTGGCCAGGAAGGCATATGCACCGATCCTGGGTCAAGGATGGGCGTTGTCAGGATCGGTGCATGTGCATAGTTCTCTTCGCTCGATCCCCTGGGACAAACTTGGAGCTGCTCAAACCAACCTCCTCCTCGCCCACAAAAGCCCTGGCGACCGTGGCAGGGGGCGGGAGCGCGACAGCAGCACCAGGCAGACAGGGGAGGCGGTGCGGCATGAGGAGAGGGTCGTGGCACGCCTCGCACCCCTTCACAACCTCAGCCCAATTCTCCCCCTGCTCCAGGGGACCGGCCTCGAAGCAGACGCAGCCCAGAACACGATGGGTGGGCGTATCTGACACTCGGCAGCGCGGGCACGCCGGCGCAATCAAGTAGCTCCACTTGTGGGCCACCTGCCTCGTCGTGTAAGTTCCGCCAGCAAGGGAGGTCACCACGTGCCGCGTGAGGCACCTCACGTACTTGTTCTCCACGACTGCGCGCATGCCTTCCCACCAAATGCCGGGATGGTCATCCGCCAGGGCGTGCCGCGACCTGGCGACAACGTCGGCTCGAGCAGTGGTGGTCGCCAGCACGTCTTGCTCGAAATACGGGCCAATCGCCTTGGGCCCGACGCTGAGCACGCAGAGCTCACCCAGCGTGGGCGAGATGAACGAAGTGGCATGCTTGTACTCCCAGCCTGCCCACTTCAGCGACCGAAGCATTGCCCCAACAGGCGCCGCTTCGGACTTGTCCTTGTCCAAGTCCTGCGAGGCCACGTCGAAAGCGCTCCGCAGGTCCTTGGCCGATAGGACTCGGCCGAAGAGGAGGGAGGAGGAGGAGGAGCAGGAGGAGGAGGAGGGGGAGAACAAGAGGAGAGGCGAGTGTACAGGGCCCGCAGCCGTCGGGAACCATAGACCCCGGCACTGGGGCACTCTAGGAGGAGGAAGAGGACGATGAGGAAGAGGACGACGACGACGACGAGGAGAAGGAGAAAGAGTAGGAGGAGGACGAAGACGACGACAACGACGAGGCGGAGGATGAGGAGACTCTGGAGATTTCAGCCACGACAGCGTCGATGAGCCCAATTACCTCTAGGGCTAGGAAGATGAGGAGGATGAGGATGCTTCGGAGATTTCAGCCGCGACAGCGTCAATGAGCCTACCTCTGGTGCTAGGAGGATGACTGGAGGCCTCCCGCAAGCGGGTCGGAGCAGTTGGGGTCGGAGGATCGCGCCGCATCGCCGACGCATCGGCGACGGCGGGGTGGCGGAGAACGGACTCCAGATCGTGCCGCATCGCCGATGTATCGGAGATGCGGCGCGATCCTCCGACCCCACCTGCTCCCGTCCCATCATCTGGAAGGCCTGGAATGAGGAGTCCGAGGAGAGGGTGATGAGCTGCACGTAGAGGAAGAGAACACACATCACTGAGCATCAACTTTCGCAATTCTGCGGGGATTTCTTGGATCTGTGCTGGACCCCTCGCCCTGGCGCGCGGAGCGCGCCAGCGGCAGCGCCCGAGGCGCCGCGGGGGGGCCCAGCGCAGATCCGGAAAATCCGCGCGGAGCTCCGAAGATTTCGGCGGCGGCACGAGCCTCGCTCGCCAGGCCAGCGTGCGACCGCCCGGAAGGGAGGCTCACTGGCGCACGCACATCGCGCCGACGCCAGGCTTCTGGTCGAAGAGCCAGCCACTGCCGTCCGCCATCCGCAGGTAGACGACGCCGCCATCACCTCATGCCGCCGCCGCCGGCGACCGACGACGACGACCCGCCACGAGCGAAGACGACGAAGACGAACGACGACGACGACGACGACGACGACGACCCACCACAAGCGACGACGACGACGACCGAAGACGATGACGACGACTGACGACGACGACGACTCATGGTGCTGCCGCCGCCGCCGCCGCCGACGACGACGACGACGCCTTCGTTTCTGGGGCTCTTGGGCGCTTCCGGAGCTCCTAGTCTCGAAGAACACAACTCGGCATAACACAAGCTTTCGGAGATCCCCAAATCCATGCTCATGCGATTTGTACTTCGACCTCGGGCGCTTCTGGAGGTCCTGGTCGCCATCGGCTGGGCGCAGCTCCAGACGCCCGCCAAGGCAGGCCCCAGGAGGGGTCTGGGGTCTGGAGGGTCGTCGTCGTCGTCGTCGTCGTCGTCTTCGTCGGTCGACGGCCGACGGTCGCCGGTGGTCGGCCCAAAATGCGCCCGAACCCTGCCCAAGGCAGTCTGCGAAGCCGTCACGAGTGCGCAGAGACGGCCACAGAGGCTCGCAAGACGGCCCAAACGAACTCCAAGCGCGGCCGAAACGGGCCCCCCAAACGTCCCAAGAGGGGCCCCAGACGGCGGACACGAACCGACGTTTTGAGCTCGCAGCCCCAAGGGGCTCGCCGAAGACTCAAAGAGGCTCCCAAGAGGCCTCGACCCCAAAAGGCCCCCGAAGGCGGCCCAGGAAGGCCCAAGGCGCCCCAAAAAGGCTTCCAAGAGACTCCCAAGCGGCCTCACAATACAACTGCTCCTGGAGGCCCCAGAAAGCCCTCCGAAGAGGTCCAAAGAACGATCCATAAGGACTCTGACCCACTACCTAGGCTCAGCGGAGATCCGCCGTTCACTGTTGGCTTGCCACAGGGGTGCCCGGCGTGCTGAACTTCTTGCGGTTTGGTTTTTGCTTCTTTCCAAAAGAACTCCCCCTAGGACTTCGGCCCGTCAGGCCAGCCACCTGGAAGGGACCCCCGAAGCGGGAAGCATCTTCCAAGACGGAGTTTTAAAGTCAGTTGGGAGAAAGCCAGTTGGGAGACCCAAGCAGATACTTCGCCTAAGGCGAAGTATGCGTCCAACCCTGTTGTATCGCATTAGCGATCGTACCAGAGGTAGGAAGAGCCGCGTGAGCGGCGAGGGAACATTTCAAGAGTGAAGGGTGGAACCTTTTCCTGTCTCGATGTCGGCTAGCGGGCCGCGGTGCGACCCGGTCAAATGGGCGGCTGGTCGCTTGAGCCAAGCGGCCGCGGACAAACGCTCGTTACCTCTCGCCTTTGCCCTTCCTCCTCAGACTGGGGGGGAGAAAACGAAGCGTGAGTCCACCACCGGTTTTACTCAGCAAAACAACTATATCACAAAGGGAAGGCAGCAGCCAGCGGGCTCAACCTTAGCAGGTTACCCCGCAGCTTACTAATCCTCGGGCGGCCCAAATGGTTTCGTCTTGCCAGCCCTGTAGGGAGCGTGTCGCTTCAAGTCGTGCTTGAAGGATTGCATTCCTTCCATAACTTGTGAGAGCATATATCTGTCAATGCTCCCCTTGGCGTGACCATCTCCAGTCATGTCGCGGGTGTCACACCACTGCGCACAGTGCTCGATACCGCGCTCCGTCATTTGCCGTATCCAGCTGATGTGACACACAGGGCACATTCAGTCGGCTTCTTCAGGTCGCTTAGCAAGGACTTGAAGGCATATTCCGCATCAATGGTCAGGGTGGTTTTAATTATAAGCCGCCCATGTCCATGATATCCTTCAATTGAGTGGGTGTCAGCGGCCCTGCGTGGAGCTCGTGTAGCTTAACTCGTGGGATCGCAGTCCTCCAAGGTATGGGCTGCTTTTAACGTTTCGGCTGAATCGGTAGAGCGGGCCTGCAAGCTGCGAGACTTGCAGTGCGCGTCAACAAGATGGACGACAGGCTTACTAGCAGGCGTGCGTCCACGCGTTAGCAGGTTTGCCCCGCGAATGCCATAGCCTTTGACCTCGCCATCGGCATCGCCGTTCAGGCGGCGGTAGCCGGAATCGCTATGCAGATCGACCTCGCCCGTTGGTGTCATCGTTTTACAAGCGATCTTCTTAGGGCAGGGCTGCAGCTCCCTGGAAATCGCGTCGAGTCATCGCACTTGCATGTCGGTCGGTTCTTGGACACGCTGCAACGATGCAACATATACCATGAAGCATACTTGCGCGAGAAGGGCGTAAGCCAGGGCGCCTCTGAGACTCACGAACATGTCAGTGCCCATCTTCGACGCGTTGGCCCCAGCATCTGCGCCGGTGAGTTCGCGGTGCTGGATAAGACGGAGTCGTTTTACGTATTCGCATTGTCGAGAGTAACATTGCCGTCGTTGTCCGTAGCACGCCTCGCAGCGCATTTGGTAAATCAATGTATGTTGAATTTGCACTTGCCAAACGTATTCTCAACGCACTTAACGGACTTGTCAATGGCGCCCTCAGGACCAGCTATGTTTTGATCATCGACATGTTTGGCAGTGAGAAGGTCGGGGCTCGCCTCGAACTCCTCGTCGTAAGATGTGGGTCTGAGCCCGAAGCCGCTCGTGGTCTTCCTGAAATTCAGTGAGA
This sequence comes from Prorocentrum cordatum, assembly GCA_963575745.1. Classification (NCBI taxonomy): domain Eukaryota; class Dinophyceae; order Prorocentrales; family Prorocentraceae; genus Prorocentrum; species Prorocentrum cordatum. Next base: position 148,217 of record CAUYUJ010019991.1, read on the forward strand.
AGGCTCTTGGCGCATCTTTGGCGCCGGTGCCTGGTTGAAGGCGCTGTAGACAGTGTCTGGACCCATCAGAATGCTCGAATCCAGGGAGAAATCTGAAAATTGATGCTGAACCAGGTGGCAAGGTGAAACACGCCATCCGTTCCTCTTCACCAGTCGCTTCAGTTCTTGCTATGTGAGTCCCTTCGAGATGGCTATGTCGACGTCTAGGGAAGCAATGATCCACTGCTTCCTGCGCGCCGCCGCGCGGACGAGCAATCGCTGGCTTGGCTGCCGCGCCGTTCCTGAGAACGTTTCTACACCGAAGGCTTCGAGGTCCATGAAACCCCGAAACACCAGGCGTAACCTGATGGTACGTTCCATTTCGCCCTTCACGTTCTTGACGAATTTCCACGTGTATACGCATCTCGACCTTAAGATGTTTGACGCCTTGGATATACCTTGTATGTTGAAACACTCGTTGTCAACCCATGTCTTCACTTCAGTATATAGGGCTTTCGATACCTTGACTGGACTCGCCCGGATCTGCCTTCGTGAGAAGGCCGCCCTCCTTGACGACTGCAACTCGTTTAGCTGCAGTCGTCGCATATACTCGCACAGTGGTAACGCGGTCGAAGTTCAGTGTGTCATGTTGTTGTTCGGGCAAGACTACCTGCGGCATGTCCGCCGTAAAGCAGAGTTCTACGCATTGCCCGTGCTCGTCGGAGTCTAACCTATAACTGTCATCTTCGTCCGTGGAACACAGTGGGACATGATATGTCTCGGTTGCGTAGATGTCCCGTGGGTTACCCCGCTCAGGCAAATGCCCTTGCTGGTCTTCAGCTACTGTGACCAGTGCGCTGTTATCAGATCATCTGTGGGTGCAGAACAGAGTTCTTCCACGGGAGGCGCCTCCAGCAATTTCTTTTCGTCATGTAATTCGGCGCGCCGCACTTCAATAATGTGCGCCGCGAGGTCCGCCTCTGATTCCTCATAGATTGTGGGAAGCAGGTCGTCTTCCTGTGGTGGTTCGGCTCTTGGGGCCTATTGGCATGTCTGCCAGTTCTTCGAACTCCGCCATGTCTTGACCGAAGCCCACTCAAGGTTTGGTGGACTTCAGGCACTGGATAATTTTAGAATAAGCTGATCCAGTTATACCCTGAATATTTAGGGCAGTGCCTTCAGCTCCATGACAATGGAAGCCTGGGTTCACGTCGTTGCCATCGGGCACCACCGCGCAACTGTCAGCATACGCTACCAGAAGTATCTCGTGGACACCCTCAGCTAACCCAACAGAGAGAACGCTTTCGACGCGGAAGAAGTTTATGAAGAGATACTGGAGAGCTAAGTGTACCTGTGGAGATAATCGGTTCGCACTCGCCCTTTGGAATACTCCCCCTTTGGTCGGGAGATAGCCGAAAGTCAATGCAGGTCGCCCCGCAGGTAGACTGGCTACGAAGGCCAACACCGCCCGCGAGGCTGCGTTGTCCGAGCCAATTTCGAATGATCAGAGCGTCAATATACAGCGAGTGTCTTGCATCACCGTGCTGGACTTGCACATCGCGATTGCCAGCCCGCGCGATAACTTGGCCCCTGTCGCGGTCGTTCCGCGCGACTGGAAATGGTCCATTCCAGCCGCCCCAGTCGTCTTTCGTGGTGGAAGGGCGATGGTAGTCAACAGGATCCCCCTCCTTGTAGTAATGCTGACCCGCGATGGTCGTTTTGGTCCGCGGTGCACGGCTTTTCTTTGCTATTGCAGTGGCTTCTGTGATAGCCTCAATGCTTACGCGGCGATAGTATGTTCTCAATTGTGATCGGATGTCTTCGTCTGCTGTTCGCGATCTAGAACAGGCAAGTCAGGAGACATGGCAAGTTGTCGGCCAAACAATGCTGGCAAACAAGGCCTCATGCAATAATCGGGTGAACACAGGTGACATGTCTAACCGAGTCTAACCACTTGAGTTCAGCTTCCATAGCGTGAAGCGGGTGTCGTGGTATGCCATCTGGCTTCAAAGGCAGTAGCGTGCTGTCCACGCGCGCGTATTCTTAGCTCAGTGCCTCTTGCCCTAAGGCCTGCCTTCGCGGTGTCGTTATTGAGAGCGCCCTCTCCGTCAGAGCATAATACTTTGGCGGGTCCGAACTGCATCCAGCACTGGTGGTTCGCATCTAGCATGCTGGTCATAGTTTTGTCTGGTATCTCGATTCCATCGCCGTATCGAATGCAACGATTGATTGTGCGAAATACCTGATGCTCCTGTTTGTAGAACGCTGTCGCGTTCCATTTCATCATTGAATGTGCCAAATAGTGCGGTATACGACATTATTATAGTCTGCCCGGGTTTTTCCCAAGCACTGCACCCCCGGCATGCATCGCAGACGCCTGCTCAGGTTTAGCCCAACACTGTCCAGACCAGCGACGGTGAAGACGAGTCTCATCTTAGGCTCCTTGGCGTGGAGCCATCGCAGATGTAGTTTTCGCAGCTCGCGTGTTGCCACGCTTGGGTCAAGGCTGCGCAGGTTCTGTAGACTGATCTGCACGTCAAACCTTGGCCATTCTGGAATACTTGAACGGGCAGCAGGGTTCCCCGCAGGTGGCGGTGGAGGTGGCTGGTGGCGGACAGGGGCCCCCGAGACGGCCTCGAGAGGGTCTCAAGCAATCCTCAGAGGCCCCCCCAAGCCCAAGATGATCTCGCAGACGACTCTGAAGACCACCAACAAGGACCCAAGAAGGCCCAAAGAGTTCCCCAAGACGGTTCACGAGAGGCCCCCAGACGTTTCCCAAAGGCCTGAGAACTGCCGCGAACAGGCCCCCGACAAGCATCCCGCGAAATGCCAACGGTCATCACCATCAGCATCATCACCATCATGATCAAATCATCATCATAAGAATCAGCATCTGCATCATCATCATCATCAGCAGCAGCATCATCACCACAACCATCATACTCATCAGCAGCATCAGCATCAGCACCAGCATCATCACCATCACCATCAGTATCATCATTATATTCATCATCATCACCACCATCATCACCATCTTCGTCATCAGCAGCATCAGCATCACCAGCATCATCATGATAATAATCAGCATCATCATCAGCATCAGCATCACCATCACCACCACCATCATCACCATCACCACCACCACCACCATCATCACCATCACCATCACCATCACCATCACCATCACCATCACCATCACCATCACCATCACCATCACCATCACCATCACCATCACCATCACCATCATCATCATCATCATCATCATCATCATCATCATCATCATCATCATCATCATCATCATCATCATCATCATCCTCATTATCATCATCATCATCATCATCATCATCATCATCATCATCATCAGCATCCGCATCCGCATCAGCATCAGCATCGTCGTGAGCATTGCCATCGTCGTCGAAACCTTCTCCATAATCTTAAAGGCTCCCAAGAGGTCTCCGAAGGCTCCCAGGAGCTCCCAGGAAGCCCAAGAGGCCCACAAGAGGATTCCAAAACGGCCCCTGTGGCCTTGAAGAAATCCCCCAGGAGAAACCTAAAGAACAGTTTTCGCTACGTTGTTCTTTTCGCCCTCCCACGGCTCACGAGGCGTTCAAGCCGAATCAGGAATGACTTGAACGCCAACGTGTTCCCCGAAAGCTTTACCAACAAATTCGGGGCGCCAATCGATCCCAAAAGACCTTGGGGAAACAATGGAAACGGTGACAGCGGCCCGAGATGGAACCCAAGACTGGCCTTGAGAGAGCCCAACAGGCACCTCACGAAAGCACATTGCGCCGGCCACCCGGATGACCCAGTTGCAGAAGCCTTCCCGCCTCCAGGTGGGTCCAAGATGGCGCCCAAGACAGCCAAGATGGCCTCCCAGTTCGCCAAAGATGGTTCTCCTCCTCCTCCTGCTCCTCCTTCTCCTTCTACTCAAGGTAGCCTCCTCCTCCTCCTCCTTCTCCTCCTCTCCTTCTGCTCAAGGTAGCCTCCTCCTCGTCCTCCTCCTTCTCCTCCCCCTGCTCCTCCTTCTCCTCCTCCTTCTAATCCTCCTCCTCCTTCACAGGGTAGCGAGCCTCTCTCACGGGGCCACCTCCGAGCCCACCCCTTGAAGCCGCGGGGCGTGCCCCCTGCCGGCCCCCGGTGAGAAGTGGGGGCGGTTGCACAGCCGAATCAAGGGGGATTTGGCAGACGCGCGCAGGGCACCAGCCCTGGGTGTGTTGACGCTGACCCCCTTTGGGCGGATGTCCTTGTCCTCGTCCTCCTCCCTCTCCTCCTCGTCGCCCTCCTCCTCTTCGCGCTGCCCCTGCCCATCCTGCCCCTCCTCCAACTCCTCGTCCTCCTCCTGCTCGTGCTCCTGCTCCTGCTCCTGCTCCAGCTCCAGCTCCAGCTCCAGCTCCAGCTCCAACTCCAGTTCCTCCTCCTCCTCCTCCTCCTCCTCCTCCTCCTCCTCTCCCTCTCTATTTATCCTCCATCTCCTCCGCTTCTTCGTTCTCCCCCGCGTGTTCCCCGCAGCGTTTCCACAACGGCTGGGGGAACACGTATCCGATAGCTTGGCAAAGCTCTGGCCACAACGTTCGGCCACATAGGCGCTTCCAAAAAAGCAAGGGGCGGCGGTGATTCGCCGTATGCGTCTTCGATAATCCAAGAGGGGACTGAAATCGCCCAAGCGCCCCAAGGGAACCCCCAGAGGGTACCCTCCAAGAGAGCCCGGAGAAGGCTCCAAGAATGTTCCCAGGTCCCCAACAGTACACCAAGAGCCGTTGGCATACCGCTGTTGAGGGCTGTTTCGGGAGCCTTGTCCGCACTCTCTTAGCGCTTTCGGGATGAAACTGTTGGGAGCTGTTTCGAGAGCCCTGCTGGGGCCCTGTTGGGGCCTCCTGGCGCTCGTTTGGGCCCCTATTGAAGCCTTTTTGGAACCTTGAGAGGGCCAGGGAACGGCCCCAAACTGCCTCCAAGAGAGCCCCAACAGGGCACACAAACAGCTGCAAGAGAGCTCCAAGGAAGCCCCCAACAATATCAGACCAAGAGCCTTGGGGCCCTCTTCGGGCTCTCTTGGAGCCTATTGGTGCCCCACGTGGGGCCTCACGGGACCCGAAGAGAGCCCGTAGAGGGCTCCAAAAACTGTTTAACAAGGCCCCAAAGAGATTCGCAAGAGTGTCCCGAGAGGGCTTTAACATAATGTTATGAAGGCCTCCCGCACTATCATACCACGAGCCCGTGGTATGATATTGCCGGGTGTTGTTGCAGGTGTCCTCTTCCGGCCCTCTCGGGGCTCTCAACGAGCCTCTGGGTACCCCTTCGAGCCCCTCTTGGAGCCTCGTGCGACCTTGCGAGAGCCCGGAGGAGCTCCAAGACGCTTCCAACAGCCCCCACTTCCAGGCAAGCCCTCAAGAACATCATGCAGTGAACCCTTGGTATGACACTGTTCTGGGCTGTTCGGGAGCCCTCATAAATCCTTCCTGCAACTTCTAGAAAGGTCCAAGAGGGCCCCCAGACGGACCCAAAAGGGTTGCGAGAAAGCCCACGAGCGGTCTGCCAGAGCCCCAAGAGGGCCCCGGATGTACAACGGCCCAAGAGGGCCCAACGTCCTGGTTGGCTGAGCGGCTAGCGACCCATGCGTTTGATGTGTGGAACTACATACAACATGAGCACAAAAGGCGCCAACGATGTTTTGAGTCATCGAACAAAAGCTGTAGCGCCTGCTGTGGCCTCTGTTATGCATTCTCATGTACAACACTCACGGGCCACCAGCCGCCCAGCCAGTCAGGATGTCAGGGCCTCCGGGCCCGGCATAATCAGACATCCTGGGTCCTGATTTGGGGCCCTCTTGGGCCACTCTGGGGCGTTCTCGGGGCCCTCTCTGGGCCCTGGAGAGGCCGCCTGGGGCCTTCCAGGGCGCTCGCTTGGGGCCACCAGGCTTCAGCCAAGCTGCGGTCCTCGTCGGACGTTCGACCTCATGGGGCCTCGGTCGGCGGCTCTGGCCGCGAGGCCCTCTCAATCAGAACATGCGAGAGCAATGGCAAGAGCAGTTGAAGCTCACAGAACTCCTCAATCAACGGCGGGGCCTGGCTTCTCCTCGCTCACCTCCAAGATGGTGCCGGGCAACACCTCTGGGGAAGCCAATTGTCATTCGAGACGCAGCCGCGCCTGTAACTACGTTCCCAATGACCTACGAAATGCCGTCAAGTAGCTTCCCAGAACCTCGAAAACCTGTATCTTGGATGGAAGAGCTTCCGAGATGATCGAAAGAAAACCTTCGACACGGAGATCGGACCTGCATTTTGAATGTTCTTAGTCCTCTGGGTGAGCTGCCGGAAATCAGTCACGCAGCACCTGGCAATTGCGGATAAAAATGATGGAATGGCGCGGGGAGTGTCGCGGTTGGGTCGCGGGGTGCGTCGCGGGGTGGGTCGCGGCTGGGTCGCGGGTGGGTCGCGGGGTGGGTCGCGAGGGTTCGCATAAAGGTCGCGGGGGAACGGCGCCAACTACAACAACAACAACAACAACAACAACAACAACAACAACAACAACAATCATTTTACCCGAACGCTCAGTGTTCTCCCCAGTGCCAGGGTTTTCTTGCGACACCAGCCAATACCCCCACTTCGTGGGGGGACCGTTCAAGCTCTACCAAATATCCAAACGACTCTTCGAGACCACCCACACCCAGCTTCCCGCCCTATGACGTTGGGACACTTCACTTCGTGGCGTGCGGACGACCCTGGCTACTACACTGGCGTGGGGTACACACCCACAGAGGTTGATCACATCTGTTACATATGATGTGGTACACGGTACACGTGAGATGGTACGCAGTGCCAAGATAGTTGGTCACATTTTTGGGGCAAATTCGTGGGGATGCGATTACAGAAGTACATGTGTTACACTGATGTTATACAGTCCCAAGGATGACGCATGCATCGCTCATAGACTCATGGCGCGATGATCCTAACTCTCAGTGCCCAGCGCGCGCGTGCACAGCCAGACGGAGGGAGAGAAACACATGTATACAAGGTTCGTGACATACGCACGGTCCACCATGTTGTAAACGATCGCATGCACGGTAAGTTCTGAAATTATACGTATGTACAAGCAGACATGCGAGGGAGAAAGGGAGATGGCCATCGACAGTTCCAATACGGCTCCAAGGCGGAAGAGGGGGAGGAGGAGCAGGACAAGGAGGAAAGGAGAGAAGCGAGAAAGGAAGAACGCAGACGGCGCGGCTCTGGACACAAAGGGGTGCCATACTTTCTCCTGCTTTCGCAAACAGGTCCAGTCACACGTAGGGGTATACTCAACCGAATGGTCGCCTCTTTTGACCATCTTGGGCGCCTCTTTGGGCCTCATGGACGCCTCTTGGGGCCATCTTGCGCGCCTGTTGGGGCCATCTTGGGTTTTAAAGATTCATCAAGAGACCGCGAATGGATTTCGAGATTTTTCGGATGAGAAAGTAGTGCGTTTTCATATGTTTTCTGAACATCGCATCTTGAAATTATTGAAAACCCATTGTGTTTGGCAGGATTTCGACATGCGCGCGCGGCGGCCGCGCGCATGTGCACTTCGTCTCATTTTTTGCAAGGGATGGTGGCCCTCGCAGGCGCGCAACCGTTGTTGGAGAAGTTCAAAGCACCTGAAGAAGTAGCACGCAAAGACCCTTTTGACAGAAATGTTTAAAAAGTGGTGTGTTTCCTATGAATCCGCAAGAGCGCGCGGAAGGACATTTTGACAATTTTTTCTTAAAAAACCATTGGGTTTTTGATGTTTTTATGTTAAAATCGCTACGAAACCTAAGGTTTTGGAAGGATTTCGTCTTGCGAGCGCGAATGTCCACTTTACCTTATTTTTTGCAAGGGATTCTTGAAATTTGATCAACTAAGAACAAGAATTTTCATTTTCTATTGTTTTTTGCAAGGGAAAACGAGCGTCAACAAAAAACCGGATCCGGGGGTAATCCACTTTTCTGAAGCTTTCGCAGAAAAATGATGAAAATGTAGCTGCGGCCTAGGTTTTGGGCGGGGGGCGTGCACCAGGGGGTCCAACAATAATAATTCTTTAGAAGTAATAGTGTTCAACAACAACAACAACAACAACAACAACAACAACAACAACAACAACAACAACAACAACAACAGCAGCAGCAGCAGCAGCAGCAGCAGCAGCAGCAGCAGCAACAACACAAATGACACCCAAACTTGGGGTCCATCCATATCCGGTGCTGTGGGGCCCCTGTCCACGTCTTGTTTAATAGGGTGAACACCCGGACTGGGATCCCATACGCCCCCCCACGCGCAACGCAACGCAACCGTTCAGCATCAACAAATAAAAGAATGCTGCCTTTTTCCCCTACCTAGGCTCTGCCTAGAAGGGTTCTTGCTCTCTATCTTAAAAAGGGCCGGGCAGTGGAACTCGCCCCGGGCGGTTCCCCCGGCATCCGCCCCGCGGTTCCCCCAGACCCCCGGGAGCTCTAGCTTTAGCTTTAGCTTTAGCTTAGCTTTAGCTTAACCTTAGCTTTACCTTAGCTTTAGCTTAGCTTTAGCTGAGCTTTGGCTTAACTTTAGCTTAGCTTTAGCTTAGCTTCAGCTTAACTTTAGCTTAGCTTAGCTTTAGCTTAGTTTCAGCTTAGCTCCAGCTTAGCTATAACTTACCTTTACTGTTACTACCAATGCTGCTTTCCTAGGGGCTCCAACTCCTAGGTAGGGTCGCACTGGGATAATTGTTTGTTCGATGGTTTCCTGCTGGGAATCAATAGAACACTGTCAGAAGCCTCCATATCTATGTGGCTCCAACGGATTTTCTGCGGAGAAATGGTCCAGCTCTAATAAGATTCAAGTAGGGCTGGATCCAGCTCTAATAAGATAGAACTGGATCAAGCTCTGTTAGGATTCACACGTCTCTATTAGAACTGGATCCATCTATAATAAGGTTTTACTAGAGCTGGATCTAGCTCTAAAGAATTCTAATAATGCTGGGTCCAGCTCTACTAGAGCAGTGAGCAACATCAGCTGCGGCATAAGCAACATCATGACCATGGGCGGGACGACGGAGCAGGTGGCCGAGATGGGAACCGCCAACTCAGCCGGATCAGGAGAGATAAGGAGGGGCTCCGAGGATTGTTGGAGAAGAGGGTCGGAAAGGAAGGGGGGGTCCAGAAGGAGCTTCCAACTCAGTTGTGTCCACCACTCCCTGCTCATCATTATTGGCATCATCCCCCATCACCGTCACCATCATCATCGTCATCACCATCATCATCATCACCATCATCAACATCAGCATCATCAGCATCATAACCATCAGCATCATCACCG